>NC_051169.1:125400102-125785102 GCF_013339725.1 Rhipicephalus microplus
ATGAGTGGGGCGAAGCGTTCATCTGTCCGTCCTTTGTCTGTCCACTCCTATCACACTAGAGCACACATTGCACGGACACTTCGCCTAAATCGTCATCATTCAGTCCGTGGATTATGCTGTAAATTTTTTGAATGCGAGGCGAACTTCGGCGACGTTGAGCGTATCTATCTATCTATCTATCTATCTATCTATCTATCTATCTATCTATCTATCTATCTCTCTATCTATCTATCTATCTATCTATCTATCTTTCTTTCTTTCTTTCTTTCTTTCTTTCTATCTATCTATCTAGCTGCCTACGGATTCTTAGCCCCTGGCCGTTTTGAAAATGGTATCTATACCAAAGTCGGCATGACAAGCATGAGTGCACTAGTCATAACATAATAATCATGACATGTATGTCACGAATGTCATGACTTAACATGTCATGGTCTTGCTGTTCTTGCGGCGGTTTCGTTCACATGACATGTTGCAAAAGTGGTATGGTATGGCATGAGTGCATGAGCGAACACAAGCGACAGATCATCACATAAAAATCATGATTTGCGTGCCATGTTAAAACTAACTACATGCCCACGTTCATGATACGCTCGCGGCCATTTCGCTAGCTTCCCATGTACCAAATTTGGTATTACGTGACCGCCGAAAGACGACATAGGTAAATACCACTTCGAAACATCATAATCATGAGGTCCCGTGTCATGTAACACTTGACCACATGTCACACTCATGATGCGCTCGCCGCCGTTTCACTAGCTTCACATTTGCCAAGTTTGTTGTTACGTCACGTGAATAGATGACGAAGATGTGTGACTGGTGCCAACATAATAATCATGAGATACGTGTGCAGGAACAGCATGACTGCATGCCCAGCTCTCGAGGCCGTTTCGCTAGCTCCATATATACCAAATTTGGTATTTCATGACGCGAACGGGCGACAAAATAAATGACAAGTTCAAACATGATAAATCATGATATACGTGTCACGTCAAACATGACTACATGCTGACGCTCATAGTGCGCTCACGGTTGTACCAATTTTGGTTGTATATACTAATTTAGTGTTACGTTATATCAGTAGATTACATATGACTTTGCCAAACATGAGAAGCAAAGACCCGCTTATCACAACTGAAGAACATGACAACATACGACGCTCATGATGGCTTGCGGCCGTTTCGCTAGCTCCACATATACCAAAATTGGTATTACGTAACGTGAATAGATGTCCAAAGTAAACGACACGTCCAGTCATAATAATCATAACATGGAATTTATGTGCGGCATAATTTACCTCCAGCTCGTAACATGGTGCTGATTTTTTAAAGTGACATATTCCCTTTGTCCATCGCGTTTCGCATATCATCGATTCCACTGTGCGTGGGATCTGCCAATTTTATTACGACAACGCCATCGAACCTGTTTAATCGTCAACTAAACCAAAACCATTAGCGCGGTATAGTGATATTTTCGAAGACATACACACAACGCCATATAGTGAGCCAATTCCTCAAACCAACTACAAGTAGAAGTGGCTACTACATCCTACTATTACACAGCAGTGAATGACCCACACTCTAAGATTTTCGCCCCCCCCCCCAAAAAAAATGTTGATGTGTCTCATTACCATTTGATAGATGTCAAAAACCTCACCATAAGGGGCTCTTTGAAAGTATACTCTCATATTTTGAAATATTTTGATCTTTCGCCACACTGCACGGGACAAAATCGACTCCACTCTGCAGACACAATACCACGGGAGGGGCAACTCGCCATAGCTGACGTTCGCATTACAACGAATAGCACCGACACCACAAAAGGATCGTCAGTACATCAATGTTGCAAATCTGCCAGACATAGCAATAAAAAAATAAACAGTGCGGCAGCGACAGTGTCAACATGTCACGATACCTCAGCCACCACCATGAAATGCACTGGAACAGCCGACGAAGTACTTTAGCACAAAGTGTTTATGCCGTGGTCCACCACACAGCTCCGTAAGTTATTTGCGTCAAGAATTATGTTGTTGTAAAATATTTAGAAACAGAATGCAACGAGAGAAACGAGGAAGTATAAATACGCAGCGCAACAGCCACTAAGCCACAGAGCAAACCCTTATCGAACATAATAATGGCGAGCCATTTATATGCACCATGTAACGCTGGCCAGCCCTCAAATCTCGGAAACTTCAACGCATTTTAGCAATCTGTAGGGATTGCGCGATGGCGATGTCACGTTGGGCGTGCGTGCTCTAAAGGTCGTCGTGGTGCGGCACCCCACGTGTCGCTATACCGCCCGCCTCCGCCATGGCGTCGCTTGAAGTGCGCATAGATATTCTGTAGCGGGGTGGGTCATTCGCGACACCTTTATCTCAGAATTCGGTGCTTCGTACCTCTTGAGCTTCCACCCGCAAGTTTGCTTTGAAGTTACAGAAGGTAAAGAGGAGCATGAGTGTCAATTTCTCGCTGGCACGGTCACGATTCGAAACCCCGCGCACTGGTCGCACAAGAAGCAAAAACTTGTGGCAGGAGTTTGTCCGCACTCGTCCTGTGTTTGCTCATTACGAACGTATTTTCTGCTTGAGATGAGCGCTGCAAATATCAAGCTGTTTGCTGTTCTTCAAGTTACATTGTAATTTGTTACTGTAGCGTTCTATCCTTCCCCCTTGTGGAAAACAATGTTAAATGATTGCAAATTACCTCTGCCAAGACTCGTTTCACTATCGTGTTATACCAATTACGAAAAGAGGGAAACAAGCACGACATTTTTTTTTTCTTCACCTTCTTTCATCCACGATTCTCCATATCACTTCTAATTCCCCATTCCTCTTTCCGGCGGTGATCTGTTGATCTGCCCTCGTAATCAGAAACAGTGATGAATCATAACTTTTATCTTGATTCTTTCTTATATTTACTTACAGATAACACACCACTCTCCTTCTTCCCAGGAGAGTGGTTTTGTCGCTCCCATCACTTCTTGCGCCATTTTGGCCCATCATTTGTTTGTCAGCGAATATTTTTCCTGGCCTTGTCGGCGAATTTTTTCCGGTGGTAGCGTATTGTTGTGGTTCGGCCGCGCGCTGAAAGAGGCAGCATTCATGGTGTCCTACCTTCTTTTTTTTTCTATTACCTTTCCCTTGCTATATCTTTTATTCTATACCCTTTATTCTTGTGCCGCCCTGTTGAGGTGTCATCATAATGATAGACAGCTACGGGCGGCACTTTTCTCTTCTTTGTCTTTACATAACCACTTACAGAAATTGAGTACAGTCACTATGTGTATAGAAAAAATTCGCAGCATATCCATGAAAAGAATGATGATCAGTGGGGCGAAGCGTCCGTTCTGTCCGTCCATACGTTCGGTCCGTTCCATGCGTCTGTCTGTCTGTCTGTCTGTCTGTCTGTCTGTCTGTCTGTCTGCCCGTTCTTCTGTCTGTCTGTTTGTCTGTCTGTGTGTCCATATGTCTTCTGTCGGTTCGTCCGTCCATCCATCTAGCGAACACTACAAGTACCACCATCTCGCATGTTTTCATCATATATTATCATATACAAGTACCGCCATGCAGCGCACACTTCATGGACGAAACGAGAGATGGGTATACCTACTACTACATACATCGAGGACGCAAGACCCACGGCCTAAGGAGCTTTGGCCCAAAAAGTGGGTAACAATTTGAAATAATTATTTCTGTATGCATACAGACGTTTCGGAGAGCATACAGACGTTTCCTTTACGTAACGAGACTGAAGCAGTAATCTGCCTAGGATCAGTAACCCCTGTGTTCTCTCTTTAGGTACCAAACAGGATTCAACCTCACAGTAAATGAAATTTGCATCTGCACATATAGATTGTCTCCTTGAACATCCTCCATGCACAATCTGGTTATATCGCAGAGCACTGCTGCCTATATAACTAGCTTAACATGAAATCTGCGGCAATGACAAGTTATGCAAAGAGATAAGTTTTTTCTCTCATCTTTCAACTAAACAAAAGCAAGAAATAAATATGCACGGAATGGTGTGTAGCAATGTATGCTTCAAGTTCGTCACCAATGGGCAGGTAGAACCTAAGGGTTTTAAAAAATCGGGTGTGCATGCGCACCCTCTTCCCCGCCTCTCCTACATTCCATCCCGCTCTCTACTCGCAACGCCGATGCATCCAGCATCTGCTAGTCTACGCTTGCTCCCACTAATCATGCTCCCCTTTTCTCTACTCTGGGCTATAGAGTTTCCTAACATACACTCAGATAACTCTGGCGCTAGTGCCTATGGGAGCTGCTACGCACGGTGCTTCAGCGAGCATGTGAATGATGGGTAGTACGCAGATTTGTCTAATCTTCGTACTTCTGGCTTGCTTCTCGTTCTGCGTTTGTGTGGCTTGAAACTGCTTTCTCATGAAACAAAAATCTGCAAATGCTGAGTGGTTGTACTTCACCAGCTTATTTTTTAGGCTTACCTTTTCAAATCAGCACAAGAAGTTCGAAATGGTTTGTTGTTTCTTTCAAAACAAAAGCTAAACACGGTAATAAACGAAGCCACAAGTGCGATTCGCCGCCCGCTAGTACGAAGATTAGCAGCTCCTATGCAATCACTGTAGACCGAAACTTCACATTGTCGGCGTATTTTTTTTTTTTGAAATTTATGAGATATGAGTATTGCAGTCGTTCTTTGAAATGCATGAGTAAGATTTCTTGGTTTGCACTGCGTACTTACGACCACCAGCTAAGACTTTATTTATAATTTATATTATTCTACAAATATTTCGCAATTGTGCTACGAGTGTAATATAAGCGAAAGTGTATATTGAATCAGTGAAAGTCGTGACACTGGATATGTTCTCAAAGCGCTCTATGAAATATTATGTTTCCAGCAGGTGTATTCCCAGTAGCCGCATATCAGACAGCGTATTGTTTATGTTACAGGCATATATGGCTTAAACGGCCCACGGTTGGCCGGGCCTACACATTTAGCGCCCGGGATGGGTATGGGCCCTATTTAAAAACACCGGGTCGTCTCTGGCGGGCTTGAGCTTGGCTCGTGTAGTGCTCTATCACTTTTCTGTTACCGGAGCCTTAGGTAATAGAACAGCAGCTTTCCGGTGCCTGTGATTTCGGTATTACCACTGCGATTCCATATGTGTCTATCTGACTGCATGGCGTTTTTGATATTTCAATAAAACCAGTTCGGCATATGTTTCTACTTAACCACCATGAAATGCAGCAATGTCGCGCTAAACTGCGCTGAAATCTTCAAAAAAGCGCATTGCGCTTGTGCACGCGAGCTTTGGGAATTCATCGCTTGATTCAGTAGTACAAACACTGGCACGCACAGCTGCTGGCGTACGTAAAGACTCAAGTAACGTGTAGTCTAAATGCGCGTCTGTGCTATACCCGGTCAACCTAGTTACATAAATATTATCAGAAACAGTCGGGATCGGGCATGAAATTGGACATAACTGTAATCTCGTTAAGAGTGATTAGAGTCTAGTTTCTAGATAAGTTGCACTAAAATAAGGCAATTGAAAAAAATGCTAAAATAAGGGTTACTATTGCTTCAAAAAGCATTACTTACCCTTAGGGCTTAGTAATGCTTTCTAGAAAATTTACTTCGTTGAATATTTATAGCACTGTTTTTTTTTTAATTTGACTGAAGGTGTCAGCCTGCTATAAGAAACACCATTGCTATAATAAGAACTACTGCTATAACCACTGCTATAATAAGAACTTTCTGGGCGAGAATGTCCGTCATGGCACCCGCTAGTGTACGTGAGGAAGTGTAACAACATTCAGTTTTGCAATTTTACTGAAGCCTGGACAAGTGCGAAAAATTAGTTTTGAGAGGAGCTTCGTGAAGCATTCGGTGGTTCAGGGAAGTTGGACGATACTGCAATGCAAATTCACAAGCAGTGTGTGAGCAGCAATGTTCAGTGACCACGCTGGGAGCGTCTTTGCATCGTTTTTTTTTTGCGTCCCACCTACGTACATAGGCTTCTGCCTCCTACACAAACGTCCCCATAGGTAAGTGCACTGCGTATACATATGTCCTATATCGGTGCTTTTAATACATCACAATGCTGTTTTAAAATTTTATGACAACCTTGCGAGGAGACGGGAAGTTGATTATATGTCCATTACCAGGCTCGGCTTGCCACTATTGCAGCGCAGGTTGTTCGAACAACACGAAAGTAACAACATGTGCTATATAGTCAAACATATTGAGAAGGCAGGTTTATGTGTGTCGGAATATGGATTTAAGAAACAGGCCGCATGCTGTGCTTTCTAAATCAGTCATTCCACGCCAAATGTGCCAGTCAAATTTGTGAACATCTCAAAGCTATTAGGAAAAATTGTGCTGATTTACTCCATTAAAACTGAATTGCTTGATTATTTCAAACAGAAAAACTTTGTGGTCACGAGGCTGCTTTCTGAACTACCTGAAATGTCGTTTGAATGTTGTTTGTGGAAAAAGATACTTTAGCAGTACCGCTCCTTCTTTCTATAACAAGTTTGGTCTACATGTTAAGTAAAGGTGCTTGTGTAAGGTATTTGGAGATCAGTAACATTAGTGCAATTTTACTGGCACATACACCTTCAAGAATTTAGTCAAATTGTGTTATGTTTCCATTTTTTTCAATTGCAATACTGCATTTTGTATGGATATCTGACTAGTAAATACTTAGAGAAAACATTTAAATTGAGGCAAAATGTTTTTCAGAGCTCTCAAGTTATTAAGCTTAACGATAAAAAATAAAAAAAATTCGCTAAATTTTCAAATTTGTTCATAGTGAGACGCAATTTGCACCATGTTGTGACCCAGTTAAAAATCACGTTTATACTTAAATAAAAAGAAAATAAAGTGTTCTTCTTACATGGCAAACTTTATCTTCACATTGTTTTCGTTTTATGGAAGAAAATACTGTTCAAACTTTTCTAATGACAGTAATGAGAATTTCATGGCGGAGCTGTCGTGTGACCAAATGGGTAGATAGGCGCCACTGGTAAATTTCAAAAATAGATTTCTTCCTTAAAACACAAAAAATCAAGGATGAGATTTCCCATATGAAAAGAACTTCTACTTTGATTTTGCTCTATGTAAAAAGGTAAATTTCAACTTGACCACCACAAGATGCAAAGTGTGTCTCGATATGAACAAAAAATGACGATGTTGCGAAATTTGTGATTTTTTATAGTAAAGTTTAGGAGCTTCAAAGGGTCTAGGGCATTTTCCCCTCCAATTATGCCTTCTGCAAAGTAAGTACTTGCTACTCAGATATTCATAAAAAGTGTAGTATAACAATGAAAAAAATGCAAACATAACACATTTTGATTCAATTCTTGGAGACGTATGTGCCAGTAAAATTGCACGAATATTACTTAGCACTAAACACCCTACACAAGCACCCTAAACATGACACGTAGACCATATTTCGTACAGAAAGAAGGAGCGGTACTTTTAAAATTATTTTTCACAAGAATACAGCCAAACGACATTGCGGGAAGTTCATAAAACTGTCACGTGACCTAAAACTTTTTTCTCTCTTAAGTATTCTATCAATTAGCTGTTTTCAATACAGTAAATTACCACAATGTTTTTTTTCGAACACATTTGAGATGGTCAGGAAAATGGCTGAAACAATTGGCATGAAATGACCCTAATCTAGCCAGGCCCTGTCAGTAACAAAGCATAGCTGTGTTTGGTTTCTACCATACGTGCAGCAAAATAGATTACCTTTGCTGCCACTGTGGACGCATGTGCTTTATATAGCGGGCCCAGAGCCATCTAACAATTGAACGAAAGCAGATAAAATTCACAAACGCAAGCAACGAGAATGTGCAATGTTTAAAAATAATTTCAGGTTTAGCGTAGCAAAAACACTGCCGGAAATGGACGCATAATTAACTATTCTTGATAATATCAACCTCCTTTGTTTGGTTCACTCCCGTTAGGCTGACGTCGCCACTCCATGCAAAAGGAGGTAAACTACTCGATTTCCTTAGTTCTAGTTTGCTACGCTTGTCTGTTCTTGTGCTACATGGTGTACCACTTGGCACTATTTGCTGTAGAATATGCCTGATGCATGAAACTACGATTTTTTTGTCACCACGTTTTATGTATTTTTTACTGCGCCCTTTCTTTTAGGTGTTTTCATCTTGCATTCTTTCAGCCTGCACCTTTTGACAGTATGAATTGTAAAGCCGTAAAACGTTCATTTTAATACGTTTGTTGTGCGCAGCCCACGGCAGAACCACAACAGCTTTTCACGCATCACGTATGCATCTCGGTGTTCATGATGATGGCATCTGGCGTACGTTGTTTTCGCCAGCAGGGTACGACCTGCACTTGCGCTATGCTCTTCTGCGCTACCTTCGCGTATCACTTTAAAAGCTAGTAGCATTCCTGGGCGTAGTTGGGAGGGAAACAAGAGTTGCAAAAGGGGTACTCCAAGGGAAGTCATTAAAGCTGGGCTCAGCGCGTTGCAATCTGCTCCTTCCTTAGGCGTGAAAGCACGCTCGGTATGCACCGACGCACCTCATTACAGGAACCGCTGGGCGAAAAGGAGCGGCGTCGCCAGCTGTGCGCATCGAAAGTGCGTAGGTTACAACGACTCGGCATCATTGTCAAACACTGCCGTAGGCACCAAGTAACATACAATTCCTTCTGGTACCACGAGAAACGGTATTAGGATATATATTATAGCTGTTTTTTTTTGTTATATTCAGGAATCAAGAAGTTGCACTCGTCTGCTTACCGGATTAGGAAAACTGGCACACATAATACTGTCATGACAGGGGAATCAAAATACGCCATTCAAATTTGATTTTCACTATACGCTCCTACACTGTGCATCATAAGCAACATAATTAAATGGCAGAAGAAAGCATGGCATCTCACTTCCTATCACGTTTGCGTTCTTCGATTATCAAGTCTGTTTTTTGATGCCGAAATAAACCACGCACATTGAGGTTTTCTTCAATGTAATGCTTCGTTGACAAATGAACGATACTAATTCACTTAAAACAAACTCATGAGCAAAATGATTCACTTTGTGGATCATTCTTACAGTATTATGTATAGGAAACTAGTGTAAAGCACGCATAGGGGCGAAGTATACACAGTAAACAATTACTGTAGCAATGAAGCTTGTATATCTCTCATGGCATGTTTCTCAACATTAGGCGGTTGGTGGTTTATTATGCTTACCTTGATTTGGACATTATATATTAGTATGGACCATAATTATTGCTGAAATAAAAGATCAATTTATTCCGTATGAAAAAATACATCAAGGACTTGAAAAATCACAGGTCGATCAGCTGATAGGGCGTTCTTTACAAATTATTTACAAAAATATTAGCTAAGAGAAGTATTGCGACATTAGAGTTCAATCATCCAAAGAACTAAGCAGGATTTTGTACAGGCTAATCCACAATAGACCACGTTCATACTATTATTCAGGTAATCGAGAAATGCTCAGAATACAACCAGCCTTTACACATAGCTTTCATAGATTACGAGAAGACATTTGACTCAGTCGAGACAGCAGCAGTATCGAAGGCAGTACGGAGTCAGGGTATTGACGAATCCTAAATAAACATACTGGAAGAAATCTACAGTGGGTCCACAGCCACAACAGTTATCTATAAAAAAAGCAACCGAATCTCAATCAAAAAGGGCGCAAGGCATAGAGGCACGATCTTTCCATTGCTATTCACCACGTGTTTAGAGGAGGTTTTCAGGGCCCTGATTGTGAACAGTTAGGGACAAGAGTAAATGGAGAGTATCTAGTAACCTTAGATTCACTGATGACATTGCCTTGATGAGTATACTGCTCGTGATTACTGAGCTGGACACGGAACGCAGAAGAGTACGTCTGAAAAACAATATGCACAATACCAAAGTAATGCGCAACAGTCTCGGCAGAAAACAGCACTTTGCGATAAGTGGGGAGACACTGGAAGGTGCAAGGAATTTTGTCTACTTATGATGGCTAGTAACCACGGAGCCGAACAATGAGAGTATGGTGACCACTGCGCACAGTCCTGCGCCGCCTCCGCCTCACCACTCATAAGCCCGGCGTGACACGAACACTTGCTGCAACACGCGCGTCCGATACCGGACAGCGCCACCACTCTTTCACCGGAGGCTCACGTCCACACAGGTGACTATATAACCTAAGCTACGAAGCTTGGTTTCATGTTTGTCTCTCTAACCATGCGAAGCGCAGCATCGGCATGCTTGCCTTGCTATTGCGACTACTTTAATAAACATCGTATCTTTTTATGTTTGGATCCGTCCTTCACCGACTCTGCATGCCACATCTTGTGACCTGGACGTGATACGAACACGCAACCTTCTGATGCGGTGGTTTAACCACCAACCAAGGACGACAGTCACACCTCATCAGGCTTCTCGTACTGGTTATCGGTTTTGAACGCTTGAGGACCTCCAATTACCACCCCTGCACCAACAAATGATGGAGCGTTTTCACCGATAGTTCAAGGCAGCCATTATATGCCATCCGCAATCAACCTGACTCGAGGCCGTCCCGGCTCTCATTCTCGGTCTTCGCGCCACCTTCAAGCCAGACATCCTCGCCACGGCAGCAGAGCTCGTTTACAGAGAACCACTACATCTCCCAGGTGAATTTCTCGCAGCTCTGCCATCCAGCTAAATAGATACGACGTCAGACCCCACCGACTTCGTCGCTCAGCTCCGACGCTCCATTGCCGCTTTACGGCCATCGCCCGCCGCCCACCCCAGCAAGCCTACACATTTTGTGTTCAAGGAGCCGGCATCATGCACGTACGCTTTCCTCCGTGACGACACTGTCAAACGGCCCTTCCAGCCGCCCTATAGCAAGCCCTACCTAGTACATCATGACGACAAGACATTCACTCTGCGCCTAAACGGCAATGACGTCCGCGTCTCGGTTGACCGTCTCAAGCCCGTATACATCATGGCGAACGAACTTTGCAGCTCCACTCCTTCCTCAGGCGTCCTTCCACAGCCGTTGACATCGCAGGCCACTCCTTTCACGACAAGATCAGGACGTATGGTAAGTCTCCCAAATTTTTACAGACCTTGAGGGCTCTGCACTCCGCGGGGGGGGGGGGAGATATGGCGACCACTGCGCACATTCTTGCGCAGCCTCCATCTCGCCACTGCATTCTAGCGTATAAAACGCTCATTTGTCCATTGTTAAAGTATGCTGTGATAAATTGAGATTCATTCACAAACTAAATCATAATCAAGTGAAAGGATTCCGAAGAGGGGCCTATACTTCATTGATGACTCCCCTGGCAGAACAACAATATTTGAGCTATTGATAAAAAGTGGCATGCACTCCCCTGGGAACGGACACCACGTTCGCACCCTCAAGTTTGTTTTTCGATTAGCAAATGACCGTCTGAATGTTAGCACACCAGACATTCTTCACCGCTACTACAGGAATACGCCACTCTCAAGCTACACAGTAAAACGGCTACTGCTCTAATTTTACGTATTAAGTACTAAAAATATTCATTCTTCCTTAGAACTGTTAATGACTGGAATAACCTTGAAAACGATGAATTAGGTAACACACTGTTATTGCAAAACAACAGCACTAGAACGATAAGTTGTTACTATAATTAATTATTGGCTTGATTTTAATTATTGTGCTAGCCTGTAGCGTATGTCGTGCGTAATATGTTATTGTGATATAAGTGACGCCAAAAATTTGTTGAAATACGTGCTTTCAACTCTCAGTCCTCTATGTGACACTGTACGTACTTATTAATAGTCCCCTCATTGCTTTTTATTGCATGTACCTAGTATTGTTGAACACACTTCTCACCCTACCAAGATCTTTCAAAGGAAAAGCTGCAATACTTATAAATCAATAAATAATACACAATACAAATACAACTAACCGGCAGAGGTGCTCACGGGCTCCGAGTAGCCCGAAAGCACAAACCCGAGCTTGGTCATGCTGCCATCTCCACCCCTTCGGGCTCGGGTCGGGATCGGACAACTTAGTTTTTTATTGGGTGGTGCTAAAGCCAGATGAAAAACCCGAATTCATTCGAAAATGTAGGTGTTTTGTGGTAATTATTTTCAGGTTGCAGCGATAAGCACACAAGGTGAGCGTTGTGATTTTCTTATTATGAAGTTTAAATTGACCACCTTTGCTATGTTTGTGAGAAAGACCTCGACGATTCCGGCTATGAGTCCGAGCAGTGAAGGAAATTTCAGTTCGGTAGGATATGTCATGCACTTCACTGCAACCAAAATCATTGCCCCGCAACTTCCTTGAAGTCCGAAACATTGGATGACTTATATTTCAGCGACCTATTGTGGTAATCGTCTATAGCGCACGCTTTGTGTTGTGTTCATATGTTTCAGTTGGGTGTGTATTCTCACATGCTACATTATCGGAAAACAATATCGTGCCTCTGCTACAAACATTCATAATGTCGAGCCAGATGGCGCAGGGCTTGGACATTTATTTTGTACGCCGGATCGCACGGGGTGAGCCTTCGATGCAGTCAGCCAGCCAGGGCATGGTTCGGGCTTAGCGTAGCATCTCGTGCACAGCTTTACAGCCTAACAAAAAAGCCAAGTAAAGCACAGGGGATTTTGTTTGCAACAATGAACATTTATATATGCAGACAGCGAACCAGCGGTTCCTGCCATCCAACGTATGTCTTAACTATTCTTTTGTGATGCATTGGTGAGCAACACAGCATAACCATCTGCCAGACAATAACAAAGAAAATAGTGATGAGTCGACTGCTCAACCTTCACTCGTTTGTGCCAGATGTCGCTTGCGTAGATGAGGGAGAGTCCATATCTTTCGCTAAACTGTGTTATGTCAAATCAGAGTTCAAAGTGTTTTTTTGTCTGTAGTGATTTTCCTACTTGTTTTGATTGATATGTGGGGTTTAACGTCCCAAAACCACCATATGATTATGAGAGACGCCGTAGTGGAGGGCTCCGGAAATTTCGACCACCTGGGGTTCTTTAACGTACACCCAAATCTGAGCACACGGGCCTACAAAATTTCCGCCTCCATCGGAATTGCAGCTGCTGCAGCCGGGATTTCAACCCGCGACCTGCGGGTCAGCAGCCTTCCCTATTTGTCTACAGGAGCTACAAGTATTGTTTCAATAATAGATACACCATGGGACTAGCACCTAATAAATAGACTTCACTAATAATGGCATCTGCTGTATCTCACTATATGCGGTTTGAGAAACTTATCATTTTAAATAAATGCTTCAAGCAAAAACACGTGTACAGCATTTCTTAACTTATCATGCAGAATCTTAGCACTGCCACGTTTGTCTTGTGGTCATGGTGCTCGTATGGTAACCCGAAGGTTATGGAATTCAGTTCCGGCCATGGAAGCTTCATTTTTTTTGTGAAGCTAGAGATACTAAAGGCCCGTATGCCGAGATTTTTGGGACGCCTTAAAGAAACCCAAGGTGGTCGAAATATCTGGTGCCCTCCAATACGGCGTGCCTCAATATTATATCGTGGCTTTGGGAAGTCTCACCCCACGTATTTTAATTTACAGTGGTCCTATTATTTTGCATCTATAGAAATAAATTAGTTACAAATTTAAAGTGGTAATATATATGAGATTACACTAACCTAATGTGTGAGGATGTTCAAAAGCCATACACGAACTCCAGCCGAGTCTGTGTTATTGTGTTTGATTTACGACGTTTCATTCTGTTACTACGGCGAATTCATGCTCAAGCCAAACATTAAATAAATAAGCAATGATAGTACGCTTATAGGGTGAGATAGCTTTTGGGACTGATTCCTGTGAACATGTGCGTGTTACCTGCAAACTCTCAATAGCGAGTGTGAATACGAACGCAATTCATGGGAATTGTGAAGTTTTTTTGATTGTGAGCGAGCCATATACATAGCACCCTATGACAATGACACCCTCGAATGTGGCTCGACTGAAAGCCTCCTACTTTCTCACGTTAGGACACTGCAGCCGATAAAAGTCACAGCTACATCGTCGTCACAATTATGCTTTCGCCATGTTTTCACCAGAAGACCATATCTCGGCATCTGCTCGCGAGTATGCGCGGCTGTGGAATGCGCGTTGGAAGTTTTGTGTTTAGTGACGCTACTTCCCCGTTTCCTGTCCCAAAGGAATCTTTGACTCAGACCGAGAGAAAGTGCGTTACAATTCTGTGGGACAGCGTGGTCCAGCGTGGACACACACTAGATGGTCACAGTTGCAGCTGGCGGTTGGTTGTCTATGAACCTCTCTCAAACCGAAACCTAAAGTGGTTCAGAACGATAATCCTGGGATTGCTCTTTTGTGGAGCCCTCGTGTGCCATTAGCAAACGATGTCTCAGGTTATGGTTTACCGGTGACTGGTAACAATTTGCAGAAATAAAATTTTTAAAAATTGTGACGCAGAATTTTTATTGTCAAAACTCTTTTAGGCATGTAAGCGTTCACTGCAGCACAATTTGCATTAGCAATTTCACTGCTATCTACATCTGTACTCAAGCAAGACATGCGGTTCGGGCTTTAGAGATAGTGAGTTCTGCGCGACTGTCAGTATAATTGCTACAGCACTTAAAAGTTGAAATGTACAAAGTAAAACAATTGAAATGTATTACTACGCAACTCATTTGCCACACGCAAGCCTAAACTAAGAGATACATTTTACGGCGAACGTTCTTATGAGATCAAAACTCGGGTCACGCGCTGCCATATTTGTCCGCCGCCACCGGTGCCCGTAACCACAACCCATTAAATCAGAAAAAGAAAAACTTACCACAGATAACACAGTGAGGCTCGAACCTGCGTCCACTGGGTGCTAGCCCAGTATTTTACCACTTTCCCAGCCGTTCCTAGGGGCTTAAGGGTAAACGTGTCTTAGGCAAGCTTGATGTCGGGAAAGAAATCGCGTTAACACGACTTTTAAAGCTTTTTAAAACAGCTAAAGAACAACCAGTCGTCGCACAATCTCAATAGCGTAATAAGTGGCTTGTACAAAGCTTCAATTAATTATACGAAAGCTTCTTCTTGTTCACCTAATAACTGTGGCACATACCCACTTCAGGCACAATTCCTCATCGCCATCATCCACTGCATGAGAAATTGGCACAAATTTCCTTGCAAGTGTGTAGCGGATACCACTCTTCGCAGTAGAATGTTGAACGACCGCATAGAGAATACCAGCCTACTACACAGAAAGTTGTGTTATTAAATTCAAAGCATTTCTTTGCGACCTTTGTCGACTTTGAGCGTATCTATCTATCTATCTATCTATCTATCTATCTATCTATCTATCTATCTATCTATCTATCTATCTATCTATCTATCTATCTATCTACCTATCTATCTATCTATCTATCTATCTATCTATCTATCTATCTATCTATCTATCTATCTATCTATCTATCTAGCCGCTTACGTTTGGAGTGTCTCGTGGTCATACCCTTACCTTGGCGTGAACCAAATTTAACATGGGAGGGTAAGATGGTTTGACCAATATGACGCACTGGTGAGGACATGAATAATGTCACAATGCCGTCAGGTACGTCGTGAACACTGCCCACCAGACAGTGGCACATACTCGTGGGCAGGTATGTGCCACTGGTATGCGGGTATGTGCGACAGGTGACTGACACTTGGTACCTACCCAGGAACGACGAGAACATACATGGACTATTTTAACGTGCGGGTGTTAAGAAATACTCGACATCGGTAGCGTCCACCAAATTATTTCAAAGAAATATTGTCAGACTCCAAGCTGGAATTGAACTAAAGCATTCTGCGTGGAAATGAAGCCTTCTACCACTGAGCTACGCCATGTCTCGAAACTACTTTTCGAATAGGCGATGATCTTCGTGAATGTCAATAGTGGTTGCAGTGCTGCCTACCATATTTTATAAACATTTCATATATATTCCTTTGATAAAGCCGTCACGTCGGGTTAATGTCAATTGTGGTTAGTTGCCACGCGCTGAAATTGATTTTTGTAGTATAGTGTCCAGGGCCAGCATCCTTACGAGCATCAGCGCTTCATATCAGCTTCTGGTATTGCAAACACGCATGTTTCAGTTAGCATCATTGCGAATGTGCAAACAACTGCTTATATAAACATCTGCAACTATTCAACATATACCTGTCAGTGCAGCATTTGAGCATCATTTTATGATGTGTCGCTCAACAAAAAGATCGCTACACAGTCACCTACCCTCTACATGCTTCGCATAACGTCGATTCCCAGGTACGTGGAATCTGCCGAATTTTTTCTAATGCCGTAGTGGCCATCAAGCAAGTGTGCTCGCAGCAGATATCCAATAAGTGTTCAGAAAAGGCTTTCTCTGGGACGGTGCTGCACCTATCGTGCAGGCCTGGCGTTTCCCCTTCTCATATAGCGTCAAAAAGAAAAAAAAATCACAGCGTATTCACGTGGTGAATGATGAAGAGTGGGGCGAAGCATCCGTCTGCCTATAAGTCCGTCTCTCTCTCTCTATCCGTGTGTCTGTCCCTCCGTGTGTCTGTGTATCTGTGTATCTGTGTGTCTGTGTGTCCATCCGTTCATCTGTCTGTCTGTCTGTCTGTCTGTCTGTCTGTCTGTCCGTCCATCCGCTCATATCACACTACAGCACGCATCAGACGGATTGACGGACGGACGCCTCACTTCAGTCATCATCATTCACTTCTTGTATATGCTGTGATTTTCTTATTAAAACAGTGCACTATATCGTCTTTATTCGTGAACTATACGAAAGTGACTAACATCATCTAGTGGTATTATTTGTAAGGTCAAATACAGAAAACGCCAGCTAGTAAGCAATTCATAAACCGTTAAATACATACTGCAGACTACATAAAAATGGAGAAGAGAATAACCCACAGTCTAAGGTGCTTCACCCCTAAAATATTATAGAAATGGCTATAACAAATATTTATAGCACTGCAGCTCGTATATGCTTCTGTTATTGATAATTCAACGCAATGTACAAGCGTATACAGCGTTAGCGTTTCTTGAACGCTGGCATAGACTGCCTAGCTCTCGTGGAAAAAAATATGCACAGCATATTCACCGAGTTTAGACGAAGGGTGGGGCGAAGTGTCCATCCAACCATCCGTCCATGCATCCGTCCGTCTGTCCATATGGCCGACAGCCTATATGTTTGTGGGTCTGTCATCCCGTCTGTCCATCCGCCTGTCCATAAATCTCTCCCTGTCTAAGAATATTTGCCCCCAAAACCACTAATGCCATCTACTGATATTAATTCTAAGGACATTGATAGTGATAACATTTCCAAAAAACCCCATCTGTTAAGCAATTTATAAATTAGAGGCAGCTCTATACATACTACATATAACATACTACATACAAAGTGAATTGGGAGCGAGACTCACCCAAAGAAGCTTCGTCGCGAAAGAGAAACACTGCTGGCTGTTTGTGTACGTCGCCCTTTGAAATTGAAACTTCATCAGGTAGTGTGCATCTCTGCGACACGGTAATTACCTAATTAGGCTTGCAGTTTCGGTTGCTTTTCGTTGGTGCTATCATTAGCAGCAGCCTACTCTCTAAACAACCTAGCTGGCACGTGCTACCGTGTTTGAAGCGTCATGAAGCTAACATCTAGAAAACACGGGTGTTCGTGCTTCCTCCACGCATCTGAATACACAAGGACGTTTTTTGTAATTCCTGTGCTTCTTTTTTCTAATATAAATTGAATCCTTTTTTTGCGCGGAAATATTGCGATTTCTGTCTTCATGTAAATTTGATTCACGGACTTTAAAATAACGCTTACTTTGAAGTTCGAACTTTGCCTTTTTGAAATTAGAACTACCATAATTATTCGATGCAGTTTTATGGGCGAAAACGCAGAAGGGGTGGTGCTTTTTTTCTTTCACGCTCGGAAAAAGATAAAGAATTTCTATGAAACATTATTTATTGTTATAACAATACTGAAGTCTTTGTGAAGGACGCGTACCATAGTTAATGAAATTACTTTTATACTACGGCACAAATGCTTTATTATCCTCCCAATTTTGCTCATTTCCTAGTACGACGCCGTATTTCTGGCCCCCAGTTATCACACTTTCTTCCCTCTCGGCAGCGCTTGTTATATTTGAGCTGCGTAAAAGTTAACTGATTAGTTCATTGCAAGTCATTTCTTTATGATGAGCTCAACACGATAACTGATTTCCGCGGTAACTTTTTTTGGCGACGTCTTTGTTCCACGTAATGAAAAAAAGTGACTTCCGCGTAGAAACGAAGCCGAGCACTTTTGCCAGAGTGAGCGATTCAAAACTGACCAAAGCCAATTTTTTTGGTTTTCTTGGCCCTCATCCGACAGGGTGAAGTGAAACATGCAAGAACCACAACGATGGTAATATGCAATTTCTTCTTTTAAAACGACACGTTTGCATACATAAAGCATCAGATGGTCCAGAGATATCTGTACTGTCAACATCAGGTAATGCTATTTCTCAATTACCACTAGATCCCTGGTGAAAACGAACACCCACTCAACAAAAAAAAATACAGTGCGACTTCATTTAGGTTATTTCATACACATGTTTTAGCTGAACCTCCCAGTCCTACAAAATTATTTGCTCAATGTTTTGATGCGAAATGCACCTGTTTCAAATGATAATACTATCTGGGGCATTACAATCCGAAAACGGGATATGAATATGAGAAACCCCGTATTCGAGGGCTCTGGAAACGTTCGCATCCATCAAAACGCGACCGCTTTGGCTGCGAAAGAACCCGAGACGTGGGGTTAGCAGCCAGCAACCTTAGCCGCTGATTCACGGTGGCAGACGCATCTGTTTCAAACGTTATATGACCACTGCGAGAAGAAAAACAAATATAGCAAACACCAACAAGTGGTGCGACAAAGTGAAGATAACTGAAACAACATTTTTTATAGTTTTATTGTACACTCTAAGCCACAAATGAGGACATGGAGTTTTCGGCTTGTCCGTATGATTGTTACTTCATTGGCTCAATCATTACTGTTTGAAAGAAGAATTATTCTTCTTTTAATTGAGTAATTGTGAGAGCACTACCTGTTGCTCCTTTTGAATAAAAAAAATGGGCTTATGATTACAGTTCTATGAATTACATGCACTTTCGAGGTTGGCACACGCATTTCACGACACCTACAATCAACGCACAAAAATGAACTCGGAGGTAGACTACACAAAATTGACTAGGACACAGGATTCAAACTTTAGAACACTGAATTAGAAGCCGTGTACTCTAACCACTACACAATTCACCAGTACATTACAGAATGAAAATTTCCGAGGTTATCTTTGTAATAACCGTATTGATGTTTCCCGTTCTGCTATTTCACCATAAGTAAGAAGAATATATATATTAGACTTCAGCCTTCAGTGATTCGCAAGGAAACTTTCGTTGATAATTTTTATGAAAATGTAAATGCGTTGGCATGGCTTTCTAAGAGCGTGTTTCGAGCTACTTTGAATCTTGACGATTGTATTCAGACAACAACGTCCCCAAATCCTCCAGTTACATTGTCAACCTTGCTTACCTTCGATTGCACGAATTACAGTTGTTTATATTGTTCACAAAAATGTATGTGTATCAAAAATGTCTACTTTGTCATCGATTCCCACGTACAGTGGGAATCGATGATATGCGAACCACCAATAAAGTTTGATACGTCAGTCTAAAATTAGCACAATGATATGAGGTGGATGTGAATGATGCCGTACATGACATACGTGTCATGACTATTGTAGTGTTCCTACTTAAAATAACGGAACAGCATTAAAGCTTCAGTATGGAACTGGCGTCCATCTTAATCTGCTTTATTTTTCACTTCATCCTCCTCTTCTCTCCTGCCCCGGCCCTCGCGCTTCTTCATCTTCTGTCCAAAGGCTCATACCGCTTCACCCTTCCCGCTTTCTTTTAATTACCCCTCCTGGGGTAATACTTGAAGACATTCCCAATTGAAGCACATTCAACAGATCCACGTTCACCAGTGTACCAGACAGTCTTCAAAATTCCGTTCTGGGTGGCTGTCTTGGTCACAGAGTAAGGCCCATAAAATTTGGCACTGGAATCTCTTATTCCTTTTCTCACTAGTACGAGGTCGGTGACTTGAATGTCTGGCATGTCTGCTCGATGCCTCTTGTCGAAATTCTTTTTCATTCGTTTTCGGTACCTCTCCTCCTGTGATTTTTGTTGCCTCTCCTCGACAATCTTGAGGTTTTCCAAGAGTCCCAACTCACGGTCTGCCTGTAGAATAGGGGTCTCTCCTGTAGAAGCGTACTGTGGACTGCACCCCAAGCCACTTGTGTAGGATCGGTTATGATGTTTTACGGCTGCTTCTAAAGAACATTTCCATCCCCCAGGAAAACTATCGTACATCTTGATGTATTGTTTCACGTCCCGTATGGCACGTTCTGCAAGCCCATTCGCCGCAGGATGGTATGGCGCACAGAACTTGATCGATACATTGTGATCTCGAGCCCATCTTACTAGCTTTTCACTCTTGAACGCGGGGCCGTTATCGCATACGATTGTCCGCGTAGTTCTAAACATGTCCCTTTCGAGAAGGGTTATGACGCTATTTGCATCTTCTTTTCCTGCTCGTGCCGCGACCATCCTGGTGCATTCATCTATGGCCAGCAGAAAAGCTTGCGTTTTTCGGACTCCTTCCCGTTTCTTGTTAAGTTCGGCGAAATCCAGGTGAACTACTTCAAAAGGCACGTTCGAGTGGCAAGGTAGTATCATGGTGTCCGTAGGCTGTTTATACTTGACTTTGTGTACTTGACACACATGGCATGAACGAACGTACTGACTAACGTCTTTCTTCATGTGAGGCCACGTAAACCTCTTGACCAACTTGTTGTAGGTACGCCAAAAGCCGTCGTGTCCTCCAGATTCTGGGCTATCGTGGTACAAGTAAAGCACTTTGGAAACAAGAGTTGGTGGGACTTGATACCGACCTTCCGTAAAAACCAGTTGTTCTGAGCCTTCCCACAGCTTCACTTCATTGATTTCTTCAGATTTTTCTGTGTTGTTTTGTACCATCAATCTTGATAGAGCATCTGCATCGGTTAAAAGCGGTCCGGGTCGGTGCGAGATGGTAAAGTCAAATTGCTGCAAGTAATTCACCCATCTGGCGATACGCCCTTTAGTTTGGGTCATATTCAAGAGATGAGTGAGTGCCTGGTGATCGGTGAACAAAGTGAACTTCGTACCTTCCAGGTACGTGCGGAAGTAGTCAACGGCCTTCAGAACCGCCAGTGCTTCTTTTTCCGTAGTAGTGTAGTTTGTTTCAGACGGCTTGAAAGTGTAACTGTAGTAACCGACTACGTGTCGCTTTTCTCGGCCAGATGCTTCAATACATTTTTGATACAACACTGCACCAGTCCCATAATGTGAGGCGTCAGTGTTCAATTCAAAGGGTAAAGTGAAATCTGGTATACGCAGAACGGGGTCAGAAGAAATTCTGTGCACCAAGTCACGGTAGACTCTCTCACATTCGTCACTCCATTCAAAAGGGAACTTCTTTCTGCGTTAAGCGCGTGAGGCATCTAGTTTTGACAGCAAAGTCCTTTATGAAAGATCGGAAATGTCCTGCCAATCCCAAAAACACACGCAGTGAATGGACGTCATATGGTTTCTTCAACTGGGAGATCTTCTCGACGGACTCTTGTTTTGTGCTTTTGGTGTTCCCATCGAAGACTCTTCCAAGAAACACCACTTTTTGTTGAAAGAATACACTCTTCTTAAAATTAACCTTGAGATGTGCCAAGCTCAAGGCGTTTAACACCTGAGACAGATGGTCCTGATGCTCAGCCTCTGTTTTGGAGAAGACTATAATGTCGTCTATGTACACATTACAAAAAACACCAAGGAATGGCTTTAGGACGTCGTTCATGATCTTCTGGAACCACGCTGGCGAGTTTTTCCAACCGAAAGGGAGCCGGTTGTATTCGTAGAGATCGAATGGCGTGATAAAAGCGGTGTACATTTTTGTTTCTTCGGTTAGTGGGATCTGCCAGAAACCTTTGCATAAATCGATGCGGGAAAAATGTCGGCAACCCCCGGTCTCATCTATAATTGTGTCGATCTTCGGCATAGGAAATGGTATGAGTTCTGTCTGACGATTGAGAACCCTGTAGTCGGTGCATAATCTGAAGGTTCCGTCTTCTTTCGGTGCGATCGTTATGGGAGAAGCGAAGGGTGATACCGAAGGTCGTATGATATCAGCATCTAGCATCT
Organism: Rhipicephalus microplus; assembly: GCF_013339725.1. NCBI lineage: Eukaryota > Metazoa > Arthropoda > Arachnida > Ixodida > Ixodidae > Rhipicephalus > Rhipicephalus microplus. The sequence continues at coordinate 125,422,358 of NC_051169.1, forward strand.
CCTGCAACTCTTTCTTGAGCCACATCTTTCGCTCCCTTGACATATTGTAAGGTGCTTTCCGGATGACGGTCTTGTCAGCGAGTTCGAAAGGAACCTTGTGGGACTTCATCGCCTGAGGATAGCTTCCTATGCATACAAGTTCAGGGTAGGTCGTTGCGATATCCTCCGCGCACTTGACAACTCGTAGATTATCTTGTCTACCCTGATTTGTCTCGTTCCTTGCTACTCCTTCTACTAGAACCACATCGTCCCAGTACACGTTGATCTTTAGTTTCTTTATATCTGGTCTTGATAGCAAAAAGTCGTACGTTACCCCCTCTATCACCAACACTTCGCTCTCTATTTGCTGACCCTGGAACTCGATGTTTACCAAGGCCCACTGATCATGCAACGTTACTTTTCCATCATAGCCTTGTACTCGTAGAATTCTTCCACTATGCAAGCGATTTGCATCCACCAGCTTGGCATTTATAATGGACACAGAAGCACCGCTGTCTACCAGAGCCATCATATGTTTGTTTCCTACTTTGACGGGAATGTGAAGTAGGCTAGAGCAACTTAAATAAACAGTCTCATTTGGAGTCATCGGGTGGGACTGATCACCCTCGTTTATTAGTTTTTTTTCTGTCGAATACTCCTGAGCTTCAGTGTCGATATTATTCACTCGACCTCTTGGAACACGCCAGGGCAAGTTATCTGTGCGAGTTGCGAGGTGGCTCGGTTCTCGCTGAGCGCGGCTTGACCAGTCCGATTTACTCCGACTGAAACAGCTGCTTGACTCGGCGGTTATGCTTGTTTCCGAAGCTGATGGTATGTTCTGAAGACACGCGAGGAGGTCATCTAGAGTCTTTGGTGACAGTATTTGCACTTGCTTCAACACGTTAGTGTGCAATCCATGCATTATTAAGGCAACTACGGCCGTAGATGGAAGCAAAGGCTCCGCCAGCTTTAAAAGACGGCGTTTCTCAAAGAAGTACTCGACAAGGCAGCTTTGCTCAGACTTGAAATTAAGCGCCGTGTTCCATCTTTCTACTGGATTGCTTCGGAATGCAGTCAAAAACTTTTTCCTCCACTGGCTCCAAGAGTCGTCACTGTCTTCCAGAATGCATGTTTCATACCACTTTCGCGCAACACCTCTCAAGTAAACGCGCATGTTGGTGATTTTAGCCTCATCAGAGAGCCACTTGTTTTTTCCAGCGGCATATTCGTAGAAATCAAGCCAACTTTCTGGATTTGAAGACACACCGTCGAAAGCATCAGGTTCTACGAAATTAGGTGTCGGTCTCTCAGCATTTAGAGAGCTTATAAGAGATGTCATTATTTGGTTTTGTTGAATCATCTGTTCCTGTTGCAGCTGAAAAGCTTTCAAAACGAGGCTCACCTCTTCCGTCGAAGATCGTGATCCTGAGTGTTTTCGACGCGCTGGTTCAAGAACTAGGTCGTTGAAGGTCGCCACACGCAAGTTCACTTTCACAGCACCTTTCCGTCGTAGTTCAGTAGTGTCTACGGCTGCCTTTTCCACAACCAGGTTTACGAGTTCTTCCGAGCTGAGCTCACGAGGTAGGTCTACCGCTGCTTCGTCTTGAACTTGGTACTTCGAAAAGATGATCTCCTCGGAGGTCTCGTCTATGAAGAACGTCACCCACATGATGGCTTCGATGGCCGGCTGCGCCAAAATAATGTAGTGTTCCTACTTAAAATAACGGAACAGCATTAAAGCTTCAGTATGGAACTGGCGTCCATCTTAATCTGCTTTATTTTTCACTTCATCCTCCTCTTCTCTCCTAAAATAATGTAGTGTTCCTACTTAAAATAACGGAACAGCATTAAAGCTTCAGTATGGAACTGGCGTCCATCTTAATCTGCTTTATTTTTCACTTCATCCTCCTCTTCTCTCCTGCCCCGGCCCTCGCGCTTCTTCATCTTCTGTCCAAAGGCTCATACCGCTTCTGTGGGAAGGCTCAGAACAACTGGTTTTTACGGAAGGTCGGTATCAAGTCCCACCAACTCTTGTTTCCAAAGTGCTTTACTTGTACCACGATAGCCCAGAATCTGGAGGACACGACGGCTTTTGGCGTACCTACAACAAGTTGGTCAAGAGGTTTACGTGGCCTCACATGAAGAAAGACGTTAGTCAGTACGTTCGTTCATGCCATGTGTGTCAAGTACACAGAGTCAAGTATAAACAGCCTACGGACACCATGATACTACCTTGCCACTCGAACGTGCCTTTTGAAGTAGTTCACCTGGATTTCGCCGAACTTAACAAGAAACGGGAAGGAGTCCGAAAAACGCAAGCTTTTCTGCTGGCCATAGATGAATGCACCAGGATGGTCGCGGCACGAGCAGGAAAAGAAGATGCAAATAGCGTCATAACCCTTCTCGAAAGGGACATGTTTAGAACTACGCGGACAATCGTATGCGATAACGGCCCCGCGTTCAAGAGTGAAAAGCTAGTAAGATGGGCTCGAGATCACAATGTATCGATCAAGTTCTGTGCACCATACCATCCTGCGGCGAATGTGACCAACGCAGAACGAAGTCACCATCCAAGAAGGCCGGGGCCCGTAATCGACAATGAAACGCTGCGGTGGAAGCGGTGGCGGTGGTGGGGCTCGCGGAGGTGCTCGTGGCACTCCTCTGAAACGCTGGTTGTATCGCCAAGGAAGAAATCTCGAAGAAGGAGTACGGGGAGGTAACGGCGGAAGTGGCAACAGGAGCCAGGCGGGCTTCCAGCAGCTGTGACCGGCACCCGGCCCCTTCCGAAGATAACCGCCAACTTGGCAATGGGCGAAGAGAGTCGTTTCAGTGGCAGGAAGAAGCCTATCGTCGCCGAGAGGATCCTGGGAACGGTGAAGTGGTTTAATGTCAAGAACGGCTATGGCTTCATCAACCGCAACGACACTCACGAGGACATCTTCGTCCACCAGACGGCCATCACGCGCAACAACCCACAGAAGTTGCTGCGCAGCGTTGGCGAAGGTGAGACCGTCGAGTTTGACGTCGTGGTCGGCGATAAGGGCTGCGAGGCAGCCAATGTGACCGGACCCGATGGTGAGCCTGTTCAGGGTAGCCCGTACGCGGCCGACAGGCGCCCGTTCCGACCCCGCTGGATTCCACGTCGCAATCAACGAAGGCGCGGGCCGGCGTCAAGGCGTGGCCGAGGGGAAGATCGAAGGGAGGAAGCAGGAAACCGAGACTCATCGCGGTCACTGCCACCGCACCAGGACCAGAGCGACCCGGCTCCTAGACGGTGGATCATGGACGGCGTGGGGAGGCCCTACCCTTGGCGATACAACCAGCGTTTCAGAGGAGTGCCACGAGCACCTCCGCGAGCCCCACCACCGCCACCGCTTCCACCGCAGCGTTTCATTGTCGATGAGCCACGGCCAGCGTACGCCGAAGAGGAGGTTTTCAACGAACCCCCACCCCGGCGCCCTCCACGGCGGTTCCGTGGCCGCTACTTTCGTCGGCGACGTGGCCGCTCGCGAAGCAACATGGAAGCAGTAGGACAAAACGGCTCTGGTGGTGGCCGTTTTCAGAGCAACCTGGAAATGACAGGACGGAACAGCTCCGGAAGAAATCTCGAAGAAGGAGTACGGGGAGGTAACGGCGGAAGTGGCAACAGGAGCCAGGAGGACTTCCAGGACAGAGGGAGTGCCCCTTCGTGGCAACGACCTCCTCCGATGTACCGACACCCAAGGTCCCACCGACGCAGAACGAAGTCACCATCCAAGAAGGCCGGGGCCCGTAATCGACGCGAGAACGAGGCGAGCAGCGGCGGAGACTCATTGGAGAGCGTGCAAAGCACTGAGAAGGAGCCTATTTCACCAGAAGAACCAGGACACTCGGCACCGACGGCTCCACCGCCGTCATCACCACCACCGCCACCACACGACGGCTTTTGGCGTACCTACAACAAGTTGGTCAAGAGGTTTACGTGGCCTCACATGAAGAAAGACGTTAGTCAGTACGTTCGTTCATGCCATGTGTGTCAAGTACACAAAGTCAAGTATAAACAGCCTACGGACACCATGATACTACCTTGCCACTCGAACGTGCCTTTTGAAGTAGTTCACCTGGATTTCGCCGAACTTAACAAGAAACGGGAAGGAGTCAGAAAAACGCAAGCTTTTCTGCTGGCCATAGATGAATGCACCAGGATGGTCGCGGCACGAGCAGGAAAAGAAGATGCAAATAGCGTCATAACCCTTCTCGAAAGGGACATGTTTAGAACTACGCGGACAATCGTATGCGATAACGGCCCCGCGTTCAAGAGTGAAAAGCTAGTAAGATGGGCTCGAGATCACAATGTATCGATCAAGTTCTGTGCGCCATACCATCCTGCGGCGAATGGGCTTGCAGAACGTGCCATACGGGACGTGAAACAATACATCAAGATGTACGATAGTTTTCCTGGGGGATGGAAATGTTCTTTAGAAGCAGCCGTAAAACATCATAACCGATCCTACACAAGTGGCTTGGGGTGCAGTCCACAGTACGCTTCTACAGGAGAGACCCCTATTCTGCAGGCAGACCGTGAGTTGGGACTCTTGGAAAACCTCAAGATTGTCGAGGAGAGGCAACAAAAATCACAGGAGGAGAGGTACCGAAAACGAATGAAAAAGAATTTCGACAAGAGGCATCGAGCAGACATGCCAGACATTCAAGTCACCGACCTCGTACTAGTGAGAAAAGGAATAAGAGATTCCAGTGCCAAATTTTATGCTTGGATGTGTCGTTTACCTTCATCATTTATTCACGTGACGTGATACTAAATTTAGTATATGTGGAGCTAGCCAAACGGCCGCGAGCACGCTATGCCCATGGTATGTTGTCATTTTCTTAAATGACACGCTTGTCAGCATTATCATGTTTGCATTAGTCGTATATTTTTGTCATCCACTGACGTCACGTAACACCAAATTTATTATTAGTGGAGTTAGAAAACCAGCCGCTAGCGCATCATGAAGGGTGTCAATATACTCCAATGTAGCGTTGACACGCGCGCACGCTGGGCACAGCGACGCTACGTTAGCAAAACGTGAGCACTCTATAACGTGACACCCGGCACGACCGGCGTGACCAGCGTCCGTCGGCGCGGCCCGACGGCAACCGGCGAGAAATGCGACATGCTGCATTTCCTGCTGATGCGTTAACCCGACAGCACTGCGTCTCTCTCGTTTCGTGACGGAGGGACGCCAGATGCGCTGAAATGCACGTGCGTCAAAGCAACGAAGTGCGGCGCACGCCTGCTAGTAATGGCAACAACGGCGCCTGGCGTAGCAACGCCGGCGTGACCCGACGAAGTGAACGTCGGGGAGCACGCACACCTCGTCACGTCGAAATCTATTAGTATCTTGACTGTTGTATGTAGTCAAGTTCTCACATGACATGAATCTCATGATTATTATGTTTGCACCAGTCACATGCCTTCGTCATTCATCGACGTCACGTAATACAACATACGGCATATGTCTGGCTAGCGAAAGTGCCGCGAGCGCATCATGAGTGTGGCATGTAGCAATATTGTAACATGGCACGCACGTCATGATTTTCATGCTATGGTCGGTCGCTTGTGTTCGGCATGCAATCATGTCATACAATACCTGTTTTGAAACATGCCATGTGAACGAAAGCACCGCAAGAGCTGCAGGATCATGAAATGTAAATCATCACATTCATGACATATATTTCATTACTTTCATGTTATAACTAGCCAAATATGTTCTTCATACAGTCATGTTATGCGGTACCAAGTTTGGTATCGATACAATTGTTGAAACGGTCAGGCGAGCTATAATTCGTAGGCGGATAGATAGATAGATAGATAGATAGATAGAAAGATAGATAGATAGATAGATAGATAGATAGATAGATAGATAGATAGATAGATAGATAGATAGATAGATAGATAGATAGATAGATAGATAGATAGATAGATAGATAGATAGATAGATAGATAGATAGATACGCTCAAAGCCGCCGAAGTATGCTAAGAAACGCTTCGCATTTAAAAACAGCTACATTCATTCACTATCTCATATCAACTCTGCAGTCCATTGAGTACACAATATTAAACAAATTTGTTTGTTGAAAGCAAATTGCGAGTTGGCTTCCCTGCATTCTATGAGAGAGACTGAAAGGTACAATGCTTGGCCTGAATGAATGCTGTACAGCCAACTTAAGGAACTGCAAAAAAAAAAAAAACTGTCGACTTTTTCTGAAAGCATGCTCCTAGACGCAAAATGTCGAAGACGTTTTTTAAAGGGCGCAATGCCTTAAATTATCGATTTCCTGGAAGACTAGTTGAAAACAAAAAACTCATCATTTCTGGACCAACTGTTGATCCATTTGTAGTTACCTCACATAAGGTTTGTTAAGAATACATGCGCTAAAATTAGACGATAATTGCTCTGTCATAAAAATTTCTATAAAGCAATCCAACACTTTCGAATAGATAAAAAATAGATGATTAGCAGCTTTTCTGCAAACGGGAAAGCCGCCAGTACCTTGAAATTTTCTGAGCTTTTTGCCGAACATGCAATATTAACAGCCAGCCTACACAAATGATTTGTTTACCTGGGCCGTAAGGACGTTGTGTAAAGTAAACCTGAATTTTCTTTTAAAAAGAGATAGATCTTTCCAATAAACAAAGCTCGTTTGTGCGGCACTGAAATCAAAGCAATTTTGAACAGATGTACTTGTTACAGCTACTTTATAGCCCTTATCATATTTATTGTGACATCTACAACGTTTCGATGGCAAGACCATCATTCTTGTAATTCTGAAGCATTGCTATTCAATCCAGTAGCGGATCAGAATTGCCGCAGGGCGATGATAATTCAGTGTACCACAAGTGTCAGCAATCGCAATCATGAAACGAGAACTCAAGACGCAATATATTGCGAAAGCGTCTAGGGCAAGCTTGCCACGTATAGCAAAAAAAAATGACGCCACAGAATACACGATGAATGCGATCACTTTTTTTCAAGAGGGGGTGGAGAGAAAGGTATTTAATTTGTCTTTCTATTGGTATATAAACCATATACCTTCACTTCTGCCTCCTCGTCTGCTTTTACTCCTGACACGGCCTCATCGTCTTCTAATGATTCCGTCCGTGGTCAAAATGTTTAATATTTCGCTGTATACAAAAAAGGACGGCATTTTTGTAGCCTATCAAACAATATTTTTGTTTTCTTTTGTGTACGTAACATAGTCAGTGGCTGAGCTTTTGTGGCTAGTGGCGCGTGCTCATTGAACTTTTCTCCAAGATACGACCATATAGATATGTCATATTGGGGTAGAAGTCACCTTTGCTTCCATACAAACGGTGTATGGGGCTTGCTTGATATGGCAACTGGAGTCGGGCAGTATGTATGCGTAATTAAAGTGTGCTTGGAAGCTGCCTCTACCCATTCTTAATGGAGCATTCTTGATCACCCCGTCGTCAATCACTACACCAAACATGTGTGTGGCTTATTTAGCTTTACAGCGCAACCCACCACACATGTGTATTACATATATACAGCCCAACGTCATGTCCCGAGGGCACATTCGCACAAAATTAGCAAAACAGTCTTGTGAAACACGTAACGTCTCCCGCCATGTCACTTGTGCAAAGTCTGGGAGCCTCGGTGCAGCCGTTTAACAAGAGTGAGTCCACATTCCTTGTTACTCGTAGCACAAACAGTGGCCTTCTATGCTGCGAATAGCGACCAGCATAGCCAAGTAGTTCAGTACGAGCGGCATGACCTACTGAGGCAGGTAGAGTTTACAATCACCCGTATATACCGCGCTTAAAGAAGCCTGGCTCGATCGCACGAGAAAATTATTAAGCAAGCAGCGATCGATCGGGGCGCTAACTGGAAAAATGAACTGACATGTCGGTGCCATTGAATACAAGCACAATCCTGTTGTCGTATTTGTTGAATTTAAAACGGAAAGAAAATATAATACTCAGATTATTGCCGACAGAATGAAATTAGCCAATGGCAGACTTTCTGACATTGGTCTAGGTGTTGTACAGCGTAGAGCGCGAGTCTGATCTCACTATCGTCCACTGAAAACAGCCATTCTTTACTCTGTGCTGCTGTACTATGTATGACTTACATGTTCACAATAGTCTTGACTAAATATCGGCAGTGTTTAACGCCTGGCAGCTGAATATTTTAAAGGGGCTCCAAAGAATCTCTCAAATTAAGCTTCGCCGTTGTGCCATCTATCGCCCTCCTCCAAATACCAGCTCTTTAGTTAAGAAAACTACACAAGCATATGAACTAGCCTACAATTTTACGTGCAACACAAACATTACAAGATTATTTATTGTCTGCACTAAAAGAAGAATGGCTCTCAGTAATAAAAAATCTCATAATAACGTTTACTTTTTGAGCAACACCTTATTCTCGACTTCTTCATCACCGATCCTATCGTAACGCTCAAAGCTTACTGTGCTTGGGGTGCAGCGAAACGGCGTTGCAGTAGGTGTTAGAGGAACTCTACTTATGCTTAAACCGACATTATAATCAGTGATAACAAAGAGCACGGTACATGCTTGTTTCAGCACCTGTTATAAAAACTGAATAATCAGCATCCTACTCGCACCATAAATAAAACGTCGTAGCTGGAGTGATTTCGATCTCTCAGCATTTCTTGTACTTTCACCTGTCTTGTTAGCAACGTAAAGCTTTTTTGTCCGACTAGCACGTGCTAATCTAGGAAGAACACGAATACGACAGTGCGCAACAACTTTCCTGGCTCCACCATTAGGCGTTTTGTCAGGAAATAGGCTTTAGCTGTCCGTCTTCTCTATCCAGGGTATCACGCTTGAATGACACGTGATGAAAATAAGAAAATCTATATTTGCTTATAAATTTTCGCGTTAATTTGTTGTGCGTCAAGCTTCACGTCAAAGAGTGTATGCGTGAGAATTAGTAATAATTTATTTCTTAGGGCTTAACACCCTTAATCACAATATGACTATGAGGGACGGCGTACTGAAGAAACGCAGGAATTTAAATCACTCGGCATTTTTGAACAAGTACCTAAATCTAGGTGCACGCAATTAAAGCATTTTTGCCTATATCAAAAATGCCGCTGACGAGGCCGCGCTGCAATACCACGACATTTTGGTCACAAGTCGAGCGCCATAACAACCAGACCACCTTGGCGGGTCTGTGCCTTGTGAGTCAGTGACGCAAGACATGCATTTGTGCAAAGTATGGCCGGAAAATTGAATAATTGTAAGGTGAACGGCTCGTATGCCTCATCAGACGCGATAATTGACCACCACACTTTGTCAGCGGCATCAAAATGAGTGCTGAGTGACCCTCACCGTGCGATGGAGTCACCACGACGTCACATATTGCCATCGCAAATTACGTCGCAGATGGTGGCCTCATTGTGCTATGGTGACGTCAGGCAATGTGATGTTACACAATGGTGTCGGCGCATGACATTGTATTTTCGTCAATGGTGGGTTGTTAATGCAGGAAGTGCAAAACTATGTTTGGTGCCTCCAATTCCAGAGCCAATAAAGAAGCACATTAGCGACAGAAATAGTTCTGAGAATGGTGGTACAGGAACAGTGCACCTTCAGAAACGAAAAATGAGGAGAGGTCTCTCAGGAGCTCACTTCTCGCCGACCAGCAAAGGCCCGTCCTGCAGGCTAACGAGTCGCGGCCACCAGGTACTCCCTGTCGGTCTCTACGGGGAAGACGCCCCCTGTGGACGCAGTAAACGCGTTTTTTTTTCATTCCGTTTTATTACTTTTGCTTTCCACTGGCCTTATGTGAGTCCAATAAAAAATTTAAAATAACCTTATATCGCTACGCTGACGTATCCATGATCAGAAGATGATAACGAAGAAGTGGACTAACTTGCCCGCCATGTGTTTTGTGCTCCGTCTTGATCACTGTTATACACTCATCAATAGTCGCATCTAGTCTCATTTTACGTGGCACATTTGTGGTGGAAGTGTTGCCTCGTCCCTATGCCTATCACGAATCTCAGCAGTGGACGCATCATCACAGGTCCAACCTTGTCACAGGTTCAAGGAACCTTGTCATCACCACCCAACTCTTCTGTGACTCATACCTACGTCGTCATACCTCCTGCTCGAGATCCTGGCATATTTTCTAGATATGATGGCTTTGGCTTTGACAAGTCACTTAACGTGAATGACGGATCAGCGCCGGCTTTAGGTGGGACACGAGACTCATTCTTGCTAACGCGCTCTTTTTGATGACCCACCACGGGTGTGGCTCGAGACGCATGATGCTTACGTTACCACCTGGAAAACATTCAAGGGAGGGATCCGTGACCTTTTTGGCAACCGCACAGCTCGGTGGACGACTGCGCGATATCAGTTGGCTACTCGGGCACAGACGTCTACCGAATCGTACGTCACGTATATTTCCTTTGCCGCCAGGTGGACGAACTCATGCCTGAGACTGAGAAGGTATCGAATGTGCTGAAAAGCATCGTCGACGGTGCCTTCAACTGGCTTGTCTACACTAACGTCACCACCATCGATGAAATCTTCAAAGAGTACCGGCGGTTTGAACACGCCAAGAGCCGCCGTATCGCGCAGAGATTCACACGACAGCCCAACACGACCGCAACTTCGTCCTTTGAAACCACTCGCCAGCAACGGATCTATGACCACGTCACCCAAATTGTTGGTCTGGAGCTTGAAGCTGCCTTTAAAGCTCCCATTCAACAGCCTGTTTTCGCAACACAACCACCGACGCATCACAGCAATCGGTACCGTTAATTCAAGCTGTGGTCAGGAAGCAATTCGCTAATCTCGGTCTACCGTCAGCGTCTCTCCTGACTCACACTGAAGTACGTCGTTACGCCTTAGGTAACGCTCGCCGATCTCCTTCAACATTGCCCTTCCGGAACCCTACAGATTATTGCGACCCTCTGACAGCCAGCCTATCTGCTTTTCCCCTCATCAACCTGGCCATGTTTCTCGTTACTGCCATCGCCGCTGGTCCAACCCACCACGCCAGAGCAACCCTACTTATACGCGCCCTATCACTTCTAGACGTTCACCACTGCACCGTCTAACTTCTACTCGCCGCCTTCTAACGAGCCTCACTCCACTCACGCCTCTTCGTCCAGTCCGCTACTCTCGTTCCCCGTCGCCGCTACGCCGCCAATACCGTTCTCCGCCACCTCTACGCTTTTCCTCGCCTAGCTTCTCTGGGCAATCGCATCAGGAGAACTAGGTATTGCCGCTTATGAAGGTGAAGCTGCAATATCAACGACTCCCGGAAATTCTCTTCTGATGCTGCCCACACACTGCAGCCTCATTGAAGTAAAAGTCGACAATGTTTCTGTGACTGCCCTTGTTGACACAGGCGCCCACCCAACTATTATGAGCGTTCATCTAAACCACCTTTAGCAAAAAATTATGACACCCTCTACGACTATAGCCATACGTGTTGCTGATGGCAGCGTCGTAAAGTCGGCATAATGTGTACTGCTCGTGTAAGCATTGCTGGTCGTCACACCATAATCATTTTAGACTTGCTAGCTCGTCACCCCCGTGACCTCTTACTTGGCCTTGATTTCCTGTCGGCACATTAAGGCTTAAATGACTTTTTTGGCACCCTCAGCCTCGACCTTCCACTTCTATCTGAAGCCTGTTAAAAGCCCGTCAGCCGCTTGGGTCCAATCACTTTTGTTCGCTGGCCTCCTCAAGCAGTGAGATACGTTTGTTTGTCATCGACTGCTCCAGTTCCTGACGGAGACTACATCGTTTCACCGATAACAGACTCGCGACTGACACGATTTGTTACAGTGCCACATACCATCGCCCACATAGTTATGAACTGTCTGTCTCTTCCGCTCCTCTATTTTGGCCTAATTCTCCTGGTTTTGCCCTGCCAGATGTCGCATGCTCAACTCACTGCCATAACAGACGATGACATCAACGCTGTCGCTGTAACTGTTCGGGGCAAAGCTGAAGTCTCACGGTTACGCAGTTCGGACGAAGCCATCTTTCGAAGCATGATTGAATCAGACCTTTTGCCTGATCAAGCCGATGCTCTGTGCTAGGTTTTGGCCTCCTACGGTGATATTTTTTTATATCCATGATCGTCCCTTGGGCCACACTATTATTGTCGAGCACCAAATTAAAACTGGTGACTCTGCGCACATCCACCATCAGCCTCAACTCGTGTACACAACACGACTAGCAGTAATTTCTGGTGACTCCTGGCATTTCTGCGTTGATTATCGGCCCCTCAACAAAATCATCAAAAAAGACGTGTATCCTCTTCTCCGTATTGGCTACGCATTTGACTGTCTTCATGGCGCCACCTTCTTTTCATCTCTAAACCTCCAATCTGGCTACTGGCAAATTCCTGTAGACGAAATTCATCGTGAGACAACTGCATCCGTTTCCACGACGGCCTTTACCAAGGTCATGCCGTTTGGTCTCTTCAATGCCCCAGCAACCTTCTTGAGACTGATGAATGCGCCACTTAAAAGGATTTATATAGATGACGTGCTTGTGCTACTTGTATGACGTGAGAATCTTTTCACCCACCTTCGCCACACACCTTGAACGCTTTTCTACCATTCCATAAATATCCCGACAAGCCGGCATCCGACTAAGTTCCCTGAAGGGCCACTACATTCTTCGTAAAACTACTGTGTTTGGTCACCGTGTTGACGCTACTGGCGTACGACCAGACCCAGGGAATTTTCGTACTGTAACGAACTTACCAGTCCCACGCTCTGTTCATGGTGTTCACAGTTTTGTGGGATTCTGCTCCTACTTTCGGCGGTTCAAAAAAAACTTTGTCGCACTCACATGGCCACTCACGGACCTTTTCGCATAAAGGTTCCCATTTTATTGGGGCCCTCTTCAAGCTGACGCCTTTTCTTAGCTAATCACCGCTCTTATGACACCCCCCACTGTTCCACATTTCAACCCCGATTCTCCTACAGAAGAGCGCAAAGACGCGCGTGGTCACGGCATCGGTGAAGTTCTGGTGTAAGCTCAGCGAGGTAACGACCGTGCAAATGCGTATGCAAGTTGTCTCCTTTCGAAGTCTGAACGCAATTACTCTGTGAATGAACGGGAATGTCTCGCTCTTGAATAAGCAGTTGTGAAATTCCGTCCTTACTTGTATGGCCACCCTTTCTGTGTCGTCACAAATCATCACGCGCTATGTTGGGTTTCCTAAGCGAAGGACCATACTGGACAACTTGGTCGTTGAGCGTCCTATGTTCAGGAGTACTCTTACCCAGTTGCCTACAAGTCTGGAAGCTTCAATCTGGACGCTCATCGGCTGTCCCGCTATACCCTCTTGAGCAACCAGACGGATCGGTCGCTGAGCCTAGCCCAAGCGTCATGTCGATGTAAAGGTTTTTTCAGATTGGTGACGAACAGCGTCACGATGACTTCCTGTGGTCACTGTCCCTCAGTGACCGTCTCAACTCTTCTCTGAATGACGCGCCTCTTCACATGTACGTCCTCTTGAACGGCAGGTTTCACCGTCGTAGCTTTCAGCCAGATGGCCCTGAGCTCCTTCTAGTCGTACCAAGTTTTCTGCGTGCCACCGTGCTGCATGAGCTCTACGACGAACCAACTGCTGGCCATTTGGATCTACCTCGCACGTACGACTGTGTTCGCCACCCCTTTTTTTGGCTTGGTCTCACCATGTCCGTTCGCCGTTTGTTAACCTCCTGCGATAAATGCCAACATAGGAAGTGACCTACTGATGCCCCGCCTGAACTTCAGTCGATTTTCATTCCCACCGTACCTCTCTACCTAGTTGGTATAGATCTTCTCGGTCCTTTTCCTGAGTCAAGCTCGCGCAGCAAGTGGGTCACTGTTGCTATAGACAGTTGCAAACTGTGTAGAGGACGAGGAGCGACATTATCATCATCGGGGACTAGGGCAGTGCATTTGCAATAAAGAAGAGGTCGACGGGTGGGCTTCGTCATGGGCACGGTGGCTCGTCCTTTCCTCAACATTTTGGAGCCTACACCCGGGAGGAAGAACCTTCGGGGGTGAGACGGGGCGGCCTTCACGAATTTCGACCACAGTCGCACCCTCGATGACTTTTGTGAAGCCACCTTTGGTTGAACTTGATGGGCGAAGCGAAACCGCCTCGAGAACCTGATCAAGAAGCATGACACCTCGACATTGCTTGAGATATCGTGCTGCGAAGCGTTTGTGATAGGCACCACGTTGACTGCGACTTCACCTTGTGACGTAAGCGGCCAGTGATTTCTCACGTTTTCTACACTGGACTGAATAATGGAGGCCTTGTTGGCAATGCGGGATGAAGTGCGCAAGGCCGTCACAGAAGCCATGGCCAACATTGAATGTCTAATACACGTGGAGCGTCCGTCAGTAATTGAGTTACGATACATTCATCGAATTTTGATTGAGCATCACAAGCTTCTTAATGAAATCGACAAGGAAGTAGAAGTCTCAGTTCATATCACATATCGTTCGCTTGAAAACAGAGAAGAGCGAAGCCGAGCTTGATGAACACCATAGCATTCTAGCCAAGGTCAGAGTAGATTATAAGATCGCAGACGTATTAAATGCTCGACAAGCTCACTTGGAGGCCATGGGGCGAGGGATTTCGAGAGAAGTACTAGCTGACGCGCTCTCTTCGTCTGTGTCACCACCATCTAGCCTCTGCTTGTTCAGCAGCAATCTTCTTCTGCAGAAGCTAGAAGACTCAGACTCACGACGAATCACTCAACGCGCTGGAAGCCGAAAAGTCACCGATTTCGCCACTGTAATGAGCATTCAAGCGCGCAAACAACCGCTGCTTTCAATGAACTGGCCCACGCCATTAGAACTCCCGTCAGCGTACACTATGAGTGTAGCAAAGGACACGACCATTACAAAAACTCAAGTGCATATAGTGGAGGGACAAAACTCTACTAATGAAAAGAAGAAAGCCTTTTAATTTATAAACGGGCATTCAAGGGATATCACAATAGGTGCAAGCAAAGGCCAGCATATTCAGATGTTGCACAGTCCTCGCAGTCACGCGTAGAAATGTCTGACAGAAGCACAAGCAAATCAAGACGCATTCAAGCAAAAAAAGCAAGAGAAAAATTGTGAGGGCAGAGGAGCCTGCTGCCTGTATTAGTCTTACGAGTAAGCTACCAACATCAAGGGGGAGAAGAATGCGAACCACACAACCTGCATCGCTACCGTATAAGTATATTGAGACGGGGCCACACCGGCAAATGAAGATAAAGTCCGGGATGGAGGAAAAATGATGCTGCTTCCAAAGTGAGCACAGTCAAGGCAAGAAATTCAAAGGCAAAACTTCTCAAAATAAGCCACACCAGGGAGCAAAAGAAACCATGTTTCAGCCAACGAATCCTGATCATCAAGAGCGCAAATTTACCATACGCGACACGTTCGAAGGCATGTATATGAAACACGTGTCGGAAGCACCGTTGCAAATCGAGGTGCAAGAGTGAACCCGGACTGTTCCACGTGGATTGACTTGTACCTCGAACTATTAGTGACGAACATTGTTTGTTTAGTGTTTACAGCAACTATGATATGGTTCATCATGAGGCCACACTGGGGGCCGTGGAGGATGTTGCAAATTGTGTAGTGGACGAGGAGCGACATTATCATCTTCGGGAATTAGGGCAGTGCAATTGCATTAAAGAAGAAGTCGACGGATGGGCTTCGTCATGGGCATGGTGGCTCGTCCTTTCCTCAACATTTTGATCCTATACAGTAAACTAGCAAGTGGTTCAACAAAGTCCTACGTCCTTCTTTTTTTATGTGCAGTCATACGGGCGGTACATCTAGAACTAACCTCAGACATGACTGCTGCAGCAACATTGCTCGCCTTCCGCCGTTTAGTCGCCTGGCGCAGACTTCCTTCGACAGTATAATCCGACAACACTCAAACCTTCCACAGCTGCGCAAAAAACATTCGCATCTACACTACCAGCACTTCGGGAGTATACAGCTGAGCTACGGATACAGTGGAAGTTCATCATAGTGAGAGCTCCTTGGTGGGGAGGATGGTGGGAGCGTCTCATTTGCTCAACCAAAAACTCCTTGAAACTTTCGTTGGGACGCAGCAGCATAGGCCTGGAAGCATTCACAACTATGCTGTGTGAGATCGAAGTATTAATCAATAGCAGACCACTGACGTATCTCGAGAGTGATCCCGTTGAGCTCCATCCATTAACTCAATCGCATTTCTCGCTCGGGAGGCGCAGCATTTTCCTGCCACAACAACTTGACCTCTCGGAGCTTCCGACTACAGTTGATTTGAACCGCAAGGCTCTTCATCGCCAACGTAGCATAGATGAACTTTGGAAAAGATGGAAAATGAGCCTACCTGCTACTACTGCGTTCAGCTCATAACAGCCCAAGTCGTTCATCAACCAAACTACAGATCAGTGATGTAGTACTAGTGTTAGAGGACAACACACCTGCAACATACTGGAAGCTAGGCCGAGGGATCGCCTTATTGCCAGGAAGAGATAGCATAGTGCGCGCGTGCTCAGTGCATCTAGCCAATGGTTCAGTAGTGAATCACCCGGTACCGAAACTCTGCGCCCTCGAAGCATCAGACTAATCTTGGCCTGCGCCGGAGGATGTCGTGAAATGCGCCGGAATGAGGCATCGAGGAGCGTGCGCGATGGATGGGGAAGACTACAAAATGGAGATAGGCTCACGCTAGGGATTGACAGCTTGGGCTCCATGCTAAATAAACGGGTCGTCTCCGCCTAACGTCTGCGAACCGGTTATTTCGTTACATAGGCTATGCGTCTAGGTATGCAAGTACTCGAGCACTCCCTACTAGCACCTCTATTTACGTGGTGGACATTTTGGTCCACGATGTCATCATGCACCATGGCGCTCCTCGCCAATTGCTCACAGATCGCGGCCACGCTCTTCCTCGACGCAGCAAAAAATGACCACATTTAACCATTTCAAAACTAACGGCCTCAACCAGCGCCCAAATCGCACTCTCAGGGACCTGCTCGCGATGTATGTGTTCTCCGATCACAATGAGTAGGACCTGGTGCTAGCGCACGTGACCTATGTGTACATTCGCGCCTTCACACCACTGGTTATTCACCCCTTTATTTGCATTATGGCCGTGATCAGACGTTACCATTGGACATTCTACTTCGGACCACTACACCCCCGTCAACCGAATATGTACATGACACTATTTCTCGTGCCGACCACGTACGTCAGATCACCTACTTTTGGCTTCACAAGCCACCCAGAAAGCCATCTACGACAGCCAGCATGTCGAATTCGCATCTCAGCCAGTTATTTCAATCTCCTGTGTTTGCCAAGTTCGTCCAGTTGGATTATTACATAAATAATTATCTAGGGTACACAGGTCCTCACCATATCATCCGCCAGGTAACCGATGTCAACTATGAGATCACTCCTGCAACTGAAACCTCCCGTGCCCGCAACCCCGCCCAGTGACGCAGTGCACGTCAGCAGGCTGGAACCCTACCGCGTGCCCTTCTGAAGACCGTACTTTATGTGCACCGACACGACACTATTACCACCGGGGGGGGGGGGGGGGCGTGGTATGCTGATTAGCTGACACATCAGCGATCATCAGACGACAACGAAGAAGTGGACTGGCTTGCCCGCCGTGCGTGCGGTGCTCGGTCTTGATCGCTGTTAAGACACTTGCCAATAGTCACGTCTCGCCTCGTTTCACGTGACAATACTGTCTAACTGAGATAATGTAATTTTTTATTGTTTTTTTCATTGGCACTTTGCTATTGTATTAGTTGAGATAATATGTTGTCCATGTATTGGTGGTCTTTGATGGCTAGATGAGCTGATTGAGGCAATTCGTCATCAGACCATCGACAGAACAAAGATTCGTTTTTTTTAAAGTTTATTATAAGCACGAACACAGCGCTTATGGCGAATATTAACATTGATTTTCGCAAGCAATTTCGGATAACATTTTGAGCACTCTAGATGAGCACCAGAATTGTTTAGGGCGAATTTCTCTGTTTACCAACCATACTAGAATTCCATACTGGAATTCCAATAGCCGGTTATTGATGCATCTTACGAATGTATTAAGACACCTTCACCATGAGTATACCGATAAAGGGATCTATACTCGTCTGTATTGTCCAAATAAAGTCCGACGATACAAGGATTTCTTGGTTACGAAAGCCTACCCCTAGGCCTGGTACTATTTTATTCAAAACACACATGCAGGTTTGCTTCGTGTATGAAGTTCAGTAGAGAACGGTGGTGAGGTACACGAACTCAGCGGTCAACGTAGGTTGGTCGGCCAGGCTTGAGACCTGTAGCGCAAATTTGTCGGCTTAATTCTAGACCAATGCATATCCACAGTAAGTGTGAGGCAGCTAGATCCTCGATTGGGTGTCACAAAACGGTCATGATTCACCAAACGGGCCTTGGTACTTTTGCGTCCAATGAATGGTGATGGATGGGGTAAGCGCGACCACAACAAGAAGCCCATGCAACGTAACCACCTCTCGGCGAGTTATATCATAAGAGAAGTTGGATTACCACGGAAGTATAAGAGCTCGTATGGTACGACGGAGGCTATCCTTTTCCCAGAGAATCTGTCCCTGAATGTTCTCCGGCAAATACGGTAGCAGGTGGGATGGAACTTAAAGATGGGTGACCAAATCAACTTTAACAAGGTCCGCAAAGCGCCTTGTCGAACCCACTGAACGTGGATTTCACAGATGCAAGATTGTTAATATTAGCGGAGAGTGACGTAAATTGATACACCCCTTGTATACCGTGGATAGCTTGCGTCGAACCCGTACGATGTTGAGCTAAGAGCATTTGGCAGGCTGTAGATGAAGTAGCAGCGCTGCCAGTTCATCACGTGTGAAGGCCAGCTGCGCTAAGTGAGACAGTGGTGCAGGATCAGCATAAAATGAGCTTTTGTGGCCAGCCTCTGGTATAAATGAAAATGCCAGGGTGGTATGAAGGATGTTGCCGCTGCTCACACTGAAATCAGTATAATCAATGACAGTAGGTGTTCGGTACGAAGCAGGCGGGAAACTTGGGTGCCCACCTGGCGCGAAAACAGGCTGTAAATACGACCAAGGGGTTTATTTTCAGTGAGCTGCATTTTGTTCAACGGGGCAGTAGTGGTCATTTTTGGAGGGTTGTGGTGAGCTTCTTTGTCCATGCAGCGCGCCAATGCAGCAGCCGAACAGAACGTTGATGGCTTCAGGTTGCGCGCACAATAACGGTGGTGTACTAATTCATCAATAGTGTTTAGTGGGGACTCCTGTTGCATTACTGTCAGAGGAGTGATGCGTGGCCGTCCAGTTATGGCACGCGAAGCTTCGTGGTTGATCGCCTTTAGATGTGCTCAATCTTACACCATGAGTGGACGAAATTAAGAAGGGTAAACGAGTTTTCACTGCAATATCTAACGGAAGAGGAGGCGAGCCATGTTGGAGTTAGCATGACCAGATTTTTTCGCAATGCTTTGTACAAATTGTATCGTTTCTTATGCTTGCTGCTTGGCACTCTTGACCCAGGACTTAATATTGTCGCTGAGCGTCAAATACTTTAGTGAAAGACTAAAGAAAAACACATATTTATTGACCGATGCAGTGCAATGCTACAAAGATGAAACACCTTTCTTGAGATTATATGTCATAGAATGAATGCACTAAAGAAAAAAATCGCAGCATATCCACAGAGTACATGATGGTGAGTGGGGCGAAGCATCCGTCAGTCCGTCCGTGCGTCCGTCTGTCCAACCATTCGTTCCCGTCTTTCATCCGTTCGTGCGTCCATTCATCTCTCCACGCATTCATCCGTCCGTGCGTCCAGCTGTGCGTTCTTCTGTGTGTCCATTCTTGCGTCCATCTGTGTGGCCGTCCGTGCGTCCATTCGTGTGGCCTTCCATGCGGCAGTCCGCGCGTCCGTTTTTGCGTTCGTCCATGCGTCCATCTGTCCATGCATCCATATGTGCAACTGTCCGTCCGTCCGTGCATCTGTCTGTCCATCTGTTCATGCATCTGTCCATCCGTCCGTCTATCTAGCAAACACTGTTAAGACCGTCATCTCTCATCTTTTCATCATATATTCATCTTATAGAAGTACCGTCATCCAGCGGACACTCTAAAGACTAAACGAAAGGTAGGGCAGCCGGGCTAGAGGAGCGGCATGCGCGCACTTTCTTACCACTTGCACTTCGTGTCTAGTTCCCACCTTTCACTGCCGCTAGTTCATGGCAGTGAGGTCCAGCCCTTGCTGAATCTTGCTAAAACAAGTAGGTTACGCCCAGCGACTTTAACGTGGCAATCTTTCCTGGTCAGATAGTGCTCAAATAGCGTCCTGTTGTTACTGGTTCTTTTCATTAAGCATCAAAATCGAGGCAAATTTATTGTAGATAAAGTCACCGACATTCTTCTCTTTATGTTGTTTCATCAGAAACGACTATCTTTTTATTTATGAATAACGTGCGTGGGTTTCCTTCTCAATTCGAAAGCGTACGCGCGTTCCCCTCCTCTAGTCCGGCCATGGAGGTGGCTACCTACTACTACTACTACTACTACGTACATCACGGACACATGACTCACGGCTTCTGTAAACAAAATTTTTTAAATTGCGAATTGATATAGAGGTCAGGTAAGAAAAACCTGCACTTTCTAGCGCATGTTGACGTTTTGCTGTGTTAAAGTTGGCAGCGTTTAGAAAGAATGCGTTCAATGTTTTATGAAAATGTTAGTGAAAGGTTCACCGCCATTTGGTGACATCAGATCATCAGATAGCACTACTTAAGAGTTAACCAACCTCAACATTTCGGAAACCTACCCAGTGGTAGCACGTGCTAGCCAACACCGACCAGTTCTAGGCAACTCGCACTGACAGGAAATGTTAACCTGTTCAACACGACACTAGTTCTATCACCGAACTATACTAACCAAACTTTAGTCGTTACCCTTTGTTAACTAACACAGGCGCTTTCTGACATCCGGTTTCGTCCAGCGACGTGCTTTAATAGCTTCGGTAGACAAGAAGAGCTTCGGTAAACGGCCTGCTGGTTTTCTACACTTTCCTTCCTTTATTAGACAAAATTTATTCAAATAAGCGTTCTTTTCAGCTACACAAAAATAAAAGATTCCCTTGAATTTTGCGCACATTCCTTTTATCTAAAAAATGAAGAGAAACTCTCGTTATTCTTGAAAGAACCTTGAAAACTTGCTAATATATCGACGTTAGTAGCTGGTTAACGAAATGACCGGAAATGTTTTGGGGTACAACGCTTGCAGTATTGGAACCGTCTTTAAGATATTAGTAGGCACTAGCCGCACTTACCCAGTTTAGGTAACCAATTAGGCCGAATTCGCGAGCCGTGTTTAGCACTACGTTTTATTAGCAATATATATCGATCACAAGTGCGGCAGCAAGCGTAAGGAGGTGCTTGTCAGCCATGAGCGATTCGTCATCACTCCGCCATTCTTATATTGTCCTAATGAAACGTTCAGAAACGCTTTATTCCACTATGAGAACACTGACATCAACTTCGACAAACAGCATTGCTTTTATATGAGGAAAAGCGGTACACATTGATCAAACACGTGCTGCCTCGTCATTCGTGTTATATCGCTTATAGTGAAATATACGGCACTTTTTCAAAAGACTCTAATGCACCTTGCCGTTGAGCAATGGTGATACAGGCTCCGTGCGCTTTGTAATATATCATGATATTATGATCTAAATTATTACTGTCATATATTTCGATATATGACCTATAAAAAGCTGGCCATATATACCATTATCACGAAACCACCACAACTGCTTTAAGACGTGTACATCAAGCCAATGCGTCAGTGATATCACAATATATGCATCTCTGTAATGCGCAAGTATGCGACGTGTCATTCACATTTTTGTGCTAGCAGGGCATACAATGTGCTTTCATATGCTAGTCGCTATCTCATACTGATCACAAACTGCGAAAAATAACGCAGGGCTGGTAGCCTGACACTGGAAAGCTCTTCCAGCTGTTGCGTCATCTTTTCACTCTCAGCTTTTAAGGACGATAGTCTTTCCTGGGGACTTTTGATGCAAATATTTTAGTCTGCTTGCCTGTCTGTCTGTCTGTCTGTCTGTCTGTCTGTCTGTCTGTCTGTCTGTCTGTCTGTCTGTCTGTCTGTCTGTCTGTCTGTCTGTCTGTCTGTCTGTCTGTCTGTCTGTCTGTGCGTTTGTCTGTTTGCCTGCATTTAATGGTACCTTCAACGACATCAAAGTGGCCAAACAATACACCAAACGGCTGACCTCATCCGCAGCATTCATCTATATTGCTCAAGATTCTGCGTTCATACTTTTGCGATTGTCAATTAAAAAGCAATTTGTGCTCATATCTGAGGCTCCATAACAACACGTCAATATTCTGTGTGTCTCTTGCCAGAAAAGGCATACATAAGTAATTATAAGTACCGTAGCGTTTATCACGTTGCACTGACTAGACAACGCTTCCACGAAAAGGCAAGTGTTTAAAACGCTTTGCTAAGACGACACGATGATGGCACCTACCCGTCGCCTTGGGTTCTACACCTTATAACCTCCAAGACGAGCGTGAAGGCTGCGCATTTCGTTTTCCAAGATAGCTGCCAGACAGCGCTCATATCTCACGTGTGACGTGGCTTGATGCACTCGTTCGCCTCCGCTGCACGCTCGAGGCACTCTAACGCAGGGCCTCCAGTGCACCATTCACCAATTTTCTTGCACAGAACATCAAATAAACCTTTTGTTCACTCTCTCCAGACGCAAAAGTATCGTCTTTCAATGACAATTGCAGTGTAACATGCAGTTATGGGGCCAATTTTCGACCCTGTTCATTTTGAGTACACATGATGCATAATACAGCGTAGAGAAAGGCACGCATAAACAATCACCATGATGTTATGATGAGATTTTAAAGACGGTAGTCTTCCTTGTGAATCTTCGATGCAAAAATTTTGGTCTGTCTCTCTGTCTGTACTGTTGTCTGTTTAGCCGCCTTTAACGGTACCCTAAACAGCACCAACGTGACTAAACGACACTCCAAATGGCCAACCCCACCTGCCACGCCGGCCAATATTGCTCAAGATTTGGCGTTCATACTTGTGCGATTGACAATAAAAAAGCAATTATTGCACATATCACAGCCACCATAACAACACGTACATATTATGTATGTGCAGCTTTTACTAGAACAGGCATACATAGGTCATTCTAAGAAACGTAGCGTTTATCACGCTGCGCTGACCATGCTACGCTTGCACGAAAAGGCAATTGTTTTCAACGCTTTGCTAAGATGACCCGGTGATGGCACCTACTTTTCGCCTTGCGTTCTACACCATATAACCTCAGAGACGGGTGCGCACGCCCGTCTCAGAGCTGCGCGTTTTGTTTTTCAAGAAAACTGTCATATAGCGCTCATGACTCACGCGTCACGTGAATTGATGCGCTAGTTAGCCTCCATTGCACGCTCAAGGCACTCTAACTCAGTGCCTCCAGAATACCATTCACCGATGTTCTTGCACAGATCATGAAAAAAAAACGTTTTGTTTACTCTCTCCAGACGCAAGGCTATCGTCTTTCGACGACGTTTGCAGTGTAACTTGTAGATGCGGGCCCAATTTTTTCGTTGTGTTTTCCAATGTATATCACTTTCACTGCTGAGCTGCTGACGTCTTGACCAATCACTAATATTCACAACGCATTCCCGTTTATCATGCGAAGTTTGCATGATGTACCATTTCACAAAAAACAGGCAGAGTAAAAAATCAGCAACTAGATAGATAGATAGATAGATAGATAGATAGATAGATAGATAGATAGATAGATAGATAGATAGATAGATAGACAGGTAGGTAGATAGATAGATAGATAGATAGACAGATAGATAGATAGATAGATAGATAGATAGATAGATAGATAGTTCTACTGATTATTTACTTATACCAACGTTTCCAGGCGTTACAAGACGTTCGATACAATAGAGATAGCGGCCTTATTTACTTTGTGTAATTTTACTAGTGTTGGCTATCGCGATAATTGCCTCACTCTTTCGGTGAAACTGTTATTCTCCGAAACTGTTGCTCTCCTAAAACCGAGGCCCGAAAACAGGTTGGGAAGGCTTCATGAAATGCGAAATGAAATTCAAGTTTACTGGTTAAAATTAACTAAGTAGTTCTAAACGGTGTTGAAATGGAATCAAATTGAATCTCTTATAGTGTCTCGCGCAAACCTAAAATATTTTTACTGCACCCCAGGGTTTCACGGAACCTATTCGGTCAGCCCATGCTTTAGTACAACAAAAAAATTAGACCTTTTTTCTTTGTTACCTAGTATACACCTTCGCTGGACAAAAATTTTCGCATGGCAAAATGGCGACCATAATTTTTTGTTCAGCTCATGCATTTTTGAGCTCAATAAGGAAAAACATTGCCAGCTGAAGATACACAGCTCCACTGTAAAAAAACTCATTGCCTTAGCACTCCCTACCCATGCTAATCCAGCGAAAGATGAAACAGGCGGCCTCTGTGCTTAGAAGTTGTTCAACTCAACACTGCAGGGAAGCCTTTCATAATTATCGGTTAGAACATCGTCCTTCCTAGTGAGAATCCACAAGTCTGGTGCACTATGCATTGTAACAGCTTTCCTCCGTTTTAACAATCAAGTAAACAGATGTAATACAAGAGGTCCACGGCGCTAATCACCAATAGCTCAATGCTTGCCGAGCCTGAAAGAAAAACGCCTGCTCCGAAAACCTACTGCCACGCCTGTTTGTTATTTTAATCCCAGGGCTTACGCCAAGATATCAGAAACACGCGTGAAACTCTTATGTTAGAGAAAGAACGGAACTTAGGGGGCGTGTGCCATTAGAGTGACTTAGAAATATTTAGTATGAGCACACGTACCTACGGGGCAAGAATTGAACGGATGTCGACGTTAGCTTGACGAACGATGCGCTCTCACTCTGTTCTTCGGTTTTCCTAAGGAAACGAGAACACTGGCAACATCGGTCTCATTGCCGTGATGATTTGCCACAAAGCATCGCCCAACCGTTTGGATTTGTAGCCGTATGGATTGCGAATACACAGTGCACAAAGCCAATCACATATCCACGCTGCAGTTGACGGACAGAGAAAAACATGGTCTTCTCGAGTCGCGAACAAAGACACCAGCACGTCACTGAATTGTTCATCACGCTTGTTAATTCGTCTCTGTCTAGCGACGAGAGCAAGCGTGCAAGCCCGTCTGCGCATGGAAACACACCGGTCTAAACGGAGCGGCGTCAGAGCCCGCGGCAGAAACACTGAGCAGATCTGAAGTTATCTGAGCGGCATTGGCTCGACGCCATGGCTGCGACAAATCGGAGGATGTCACTCACAACGTGGACAATGGTGCGCATGCTAGTTTACGACGCTAAGAATGACGTAAGTGTAGGGTCAGCCAATGAAGATCGCTCTTGACACCTCTGCAGGACAGTTTTTATTGTTTCTCCTAGCAATATACAGCTATTGCTGTGAAGTGCAGCTTTGCTTATATAACTTTACATAATGGACGTAATTAAACGAATAACATGTGTAACTTGCTAAGGCTACCTCAAAGAATAACGCAGAGGTGATGATGTACATCTACTGCAGTAGAGAATTGTTGACTCGGACGTGGTGATATACGGGCCTCATGGGTGTTTGGTGTACAATTGAAGAAGTGGTAATACACTGATAGTTTCGTTCTGAAGCGTAACCACCGAACCAAAAGAACGGATCGTTACACGCCCACTACTACTGATAGTACAACCCCTAAAACAGACAAATATCAATCGCATCAGTGTGGCACAGGGCGCGGATAAGCTTGGCTTTATTACCCAAATGGAGACCCACACCCACACGTGAGCCGACATCAATAAAAGCGAGCACCTGTATAAACCTCAGTGCCGTGTAGGTCAAATAACACTCAACAGTGCCCAACTTCCCATTAGCAACAAATACATTCTCTCGTTCATGTCCAGACCAAACGCCTCAGCAGATGCAGAAGCCTGAAAGGTTCCGGCGGTGACTGCCTTTCCCCGCGTAGTCGTGTCGTATAACAAAGCATGACTGCGCAGCAGACGCAGCTTTCCGGCCTTCGCTATGCTAATACACATTATTCACTTGTGCCTATGAGCTTACCACTCTATCTCACAATGTATGTGCCAGCGTATTCATTTGGCAGGGTTTGTCCCATCCACAAGCTTCATTTTCATGCAATGTGAAAAGGAAGCCTTTTGCCATATTGCAATCATTCATCAATGTGCCTAAAGAAACAAGCGCGGCCTCTAGCAAGATTGTCTACCGCGAGAATTCTTTTTAGCCGGGCCGTCTTAAAAGCGCCGCGTTGCGTTGCAAGTTTGCGCCTTCTTCCGAGGTGTAAACTCCTAAGAACTTTTGTTCGTGCGTTTCTTTTTAGGGGCGAAGCTGCTTAAACCGGCGGCCGTTCGCCCCTCCTGGTCGTAGTCGTAGTTTGTAAGCAGTCTTACCTTTTCACCTGCAAGGTGGTGCCGGTGGGATATTTCTCCTGTTCGTTGTTGAACAATAAAAATTCGCAGCGTGCGCGTTATCTAAAAGCGTAATTCTCCTGTCTCTCATTCCCCATTAGCAGCAGTTGGCATGCGCATTGAGCAATATCTGGCAAGAAAGAATTGCTTCGTTATACTCGCTGGGCGTATTCTCCTTGGTTTTAGAAAGGTTTAGCGAGCGTTGGGCCGCAGATCCGTGAATACAGTGAACTAGTATATACCATGAACTCGAGGTGGTTAAAGGTGGGAAGTAGACACGAAGCGCAAGCCATAAGAAATTGTGAGTGTACCACCTCTCGTTTAGTCCTTGTATAGTCCGCTGGATTGCGGTGCTTCTATATGCGGAATATACGATGAAAAGAGGCGAGATTGTGGTACTTGGAGTGTTGACTAGGTGGACGAATGGACACACAGACAGACGCATGGACGGACGCATTGATGGCTGCATGGATGGATGGACGCATGGACCGACGCAGGGACGGACCCACAGATGGACCTGTGGACGCACGAACAGACGCACGCATGGACGGGCGCATGAACGCGTGGACGGTCACACAGACGGACGCATGGACGGACGAAATCAAGAACGAATGGACGGATGGATGCTTCGCCCCACTCTCCATCATTCACTCCGTGGATATGCAGCCATTTTTTGTAATATCAATGATAAAGAGAGCATGAAAATCTATATCACTTCGTGTGAGTGTTCGAGTGTCTCAGTACTAGAGCAAGCTGTATAAAATGTATTAGTTGTGAAAAACAACGCCTGAATATCACCATAAAAGAGAGAAGAAGAGATTATTTCTAGTTTTTTGTAAACAATATTGTTTAAGAAAATGGCACATTTACAGGGTTGAAGACTTCTAAAGTAATAAGCCAGTGAAACCAGTTAACTGTACGTCAGAAAATTCGACAGATCCCACGTACTTGGGAATAGAAGCTATGCTAAGCATGCGGAGGGAAGGTGACCGTGTTGCAAATTTTTATTAAGCGACACGTTATGAAATGGCTCTAAATATATGTACAAATTTTGCATGCACAGACATATGTTCAAGAGTTGCATATGTTTATACACCAGTTCTTTGCTCTTGCGGAACAATGCCAACTGGAACATCTGTATTACCAACACCAGAAGCTGTTATGATGCGCTGATGATTGCGCGGATGCTGGCCCTGGGCACTGCTGCATAAGTCGCTCCAGTGCATTGCAACTGACCACAATTGACATTAATCTGACGTGGCGACTGGATCAAATGAGTAGGTATGTAATGTTTACAAAATTGGATAGGCAGCACTGCAACCACTATTTACTTTTCATTAAAATTACCATTTATTTGAAAGGTAGTTCCAAGACCTGGCGTAGTAGCTCTGTGATAAAATGATTCATTACCACGCATAATGCTTGGCTTTGATTCCATCTTGAACCCTGACATTAATTTTTTATATTCGCCTGGTCAACGCGGGCAGTGTAGGGTATTTGTAAACCCTCGCACGTTGAAATTTCCGATGTCTGTTCTCGTCGTTCCTAAGCAGATACTAAGTGTCAATCACCTGGGGCACATACCCGCATACCAGTGGCACATACCCACCCATGGGTAAGTGCCACTGCCTGGCAGAAAGTGTTTGACGACGTAGTTGATGGGAATGTGACATCTTGACAAGCATGTCATATTCATCAAACCACCTTACCCTCCCATGATTATTTTGATTCGCGCCTAGTTAAGGGGTGACCACGAGAGTACCCAAATGTAAGTGGCTAGATATATAGATAGATAGATAGATAGATAGATAGATAGATAGATAGATAGATAGATAGATAGATAGATAGATAGATAGATAGATAGATAGATAGATATATAGATAGATAGATAGATACGCTCAAGGTTACTGAAGTTCGCTACGAAATGCTTCGCATTTAAAAAATGTCCCGAGTATGATAACTGATTCTGAAGGCTAAACTGACGTTTTGTCGATTCGGGCACTGGGACAACTTAAAGCTCTTTCAAAGTAGAGTACATAGTACTCTAGGTCGTCTAACAATTTTTCCTAAATAACACAATATTATCATTCCGTGTTGTACATAAAACATATACATTTATTGCATCTTGAATACTAATGAACTCCTCATCACTGCTTTGTAAGCTCTGTACACACAACATAACTGCACGAGCTACAAAAGGACGATACACGCTTTTTAATTGATGGAGGCGTTTTTGGCACAAAAATCACAGCATATCCACGGAGTGAATGATGATCAATAGTGTGAAGCGTCCGCCCTCCCATCCATCCGTCCGTTCGTCTGACTGTTTGTCTGTCCATTCATCGGTCCATCCATCTGTTCGTGCGTCTGTCTGTACATCCGTCTATCTTTCTGTCCGTCAGTCAACCGAATGAAATCGTGAACTATATGAAAACCACAAATGCCATCTGTTGACAATATTTCTAAGACATATACACAAAACTCCATCAAGTGAGAAATTTCGAAATCTAACTAGAAGTGGCTACTACTACAGCATACTACTACGAGTGATACACGCACACCTGAAGGAGTTTCACCCCTAAAACTCTTACGTTAGGAGAAACATATAGTCGGTTACAGCCTAATCATGATTGAAAAAAAAAGCCACCTCGAAGCCACCCTGGTAGAGTTAGCCTAAATGTGTGTTTAGAAAAAAAGTTGTTATCGAGGTGCAGTACGAGGTCTTCTACTATCATCATCATCATCAGCCTGACTACGTCCACTGCAGGACAAAGGCCTCTCCCATGTTCCGCCAGAGAACCAGGTCCTGTGCTTGCTGCTGCCAATTTATACCCGCAAACTTCTTAATCTCATCTGCCCACCTTACCTTCTGTCTCCCCCTAACCCGCTTGCCTTCTCTGGGAATCCAGTTAGTTACCCTTAACGACCAGCGGTTATCCTGTCTGCGCGGTACGTGCCCGGCCCATGTCCATTTCTTCTTCTTGATTTCAGCTATGATATCCTTAACCCCCATTTGTTCCCTAATCCACTCTGCTCTCTCCGAGTCTTTTAAGGTTACACCTACCATTTTTCTTTCCATTGCTCGCTGCGTCGTCCTCAATTTAAGCTGAACCCTCTTTGTAAGTCTCCAGGTTTCTGCTTCGTAGCTAAGTAGCGGTAAGATACAGCTGTTATATACCTTCCTCTTGAGGGATAGTGGATATCTACCTGTCATAATTTGAGAGTGCTTGCCAAATGTGCTCCACCATATTCTTATTCTTCTAGTTACTTCAATCTCGTGGTTCGGCTCCGCGGTTATTACCCGCCATAAGTGGACATAGTCTTTTACAACTTGACGTGCACTATTACAAATCTCAAAGCGCTGCTCTTTTCCGATGTTGTTGTACATTAATTTCGTTTTCTGCAGATTCATTGTAAGACCCACCTTTCTGCTCTCCTTGACTAACTCCGTAATCATGAGTTGAAATTCGTCTCCTGAGTTACTCAGCAATGCAATGTACTACTATGGGAGAGCATAAAGCCGTCCAGTGGGCCTCACACTTGAGCCCGTGGCGACAAAAATTATGCCGTGAACAAACATTCGGCCATGAAGCCCCATTTACATCACGTCAGAGTGTTTTCACAGATTTTTAATATAATGGGTCGTAGCAGCCGGTGTTCACTTCGATAGTTTTCAATGAAAAATACTTCTTCCCAAGCTTCGTTAGATGCTACAACTTCACTATTCAGCGAAACCTAGCATTTTAACAAAGAACGACGACCCTAATTTAGGATATGTGTAATACTTCCTTTAACAGTCAGAATGCGTTCATGGTTAGACGGAAAATTGCGAATCATTGCTTGTTCCTCAGATGAATGACAGGCGTGCTGTAATACTGGGGGCCTACCGCTAACTCATTCTTATGTTGTTACCAACTATACCGTGCACATCAGGTACGCTACAGTTATTTAAATGAATCTTCTCCTACATCCGCAGTTTCACAAAAGCTGCGAAAAGTGTGGTCCATTATGGTACTTGAAGTTGCAACATGAACAAGCACAAAGACGCACGAAATTAGTCAGCTAATTCACTTATTGACACTGTAAACAATAAACATGAAAACAATAAAAATACAAAGAGCAATTTTCATAATTAGCATATAAAACGTTCTTATGGGACAAGCTAGCCATTGATACAAGAGAAAGGAGAATTTCTGTGCAGTAGAAAACCTTAACAAATGTTCGTTGCCGCATCAACAACCATTATTTAACGAAAAACAAAGACTTTTTGCCTACTACTTTATGTTACGGGATTTAATTCCGTAACTTACGGGGTTCAATGCAGATTTAGTACGTTTTCGTGTGTATTTGTGTAAGGGGGATGAGTGGGTGTCTTAGTGTTCTGCCTTTTGGCGCTGGTGAATGTGTCCTAAATTTATAATCGTGTGCAGCGAACTCATTTTCTGGCTAGACTGAGATGTCGTATATTAGTGCCTCTGTCAACCTGAAAGCTTTTTTCAGACAGCTCTCTAAAAACAACCAGAAATTCATAGTAACTTGGGCGCTCAATAAATACCGTCCTGGGCACTGCGATCTTTGAAATGCTATTATAGAATGAACATATTTGTTAAGCAGATTATCTTTAGTAATTGTCAGTAGTGACTCGACATCTTCTTATTCATGAATGTGTCTGCAAGTTAACTTCCAATTGCGTTTATTTCCTAAAGAAATATATAATTTGAGATGAAAGCAGATACATAACGTATTTCTCTGTATAAAAAGAAGCTGTATACCATAAAGCCAGGTTTCACTTGCAATTCTAAAAAGAAAAGAAAGTTGGGTATTGACCACTGTGACGGAGTTGCCTACTGAGCTGTGATTGATAGATTGATTTATTGTTTATTGATCTCTATATTGTCGAAGGAATATACGTTTAGGCCACATGTTGTGGTGTAAGTGACTTAGGCGCCACGCATATTTCATCTCAAATTGATGCGATTCATCACTTGGTCACAATAAAGCTACATCAAGCTGCGAAAGATTACGGATGATGTGAGCGCTGGGCAAAATGCATGTCCACGCTACTAATATCGGTGGCGCACAAGTACCGTCGATTGATTTGCTAAGACGTGAAGGGACTTCTTGTTAATCACGGCAATCTCAACTTTTTTCGCCATGCAGGACGTCATTCGGTATTTTTTCGTAAAGCTTCCATTGCCAATAAATTCTTCAGACTTCCACTGGGACAACCTCATATCAAAAACTATGGCGCGCCCCAAACAGTGTGCCATTGCAATATGAGTTTGTGTGGAAGGTTGTGACTGAGATATTATAATAATGTGCGCACGTTTCATGAAACCAAAACGCCAGCACGTAGCAATGTACGGCAAAAATTTATTGATTCATTATTTAAAGGGGCTTTGCTACTGGTACGATCTCGTCTGAAGAAGTACCATTAGTGAACTCATGCATTACACGTGTATGTTTTGGCTCATTAAAGTGTCTTCTATTTTCCAGCCTTTTAAAAGAGCCGATTGAAGCAGTGACAATTCTGCGAGTTTGAGTTAATATGAAGAGTGTCTTGTTACACCTGGAATAACTCTCATGCGTGTAATATTTGATCGTGTAGCGTGTAAACAGTAATCAATACAAGTAGGAGACAGTCAATTGTACAAATATCAACATATGTATTATAAACGCCATATCCGTTCATTTTTAAAGTGACTGCAGAAAGCACCGCACATTGTGCAATATTTAGAGTGCCACCATGAATTCGCTCCTCAGTGTTTAATCTTTATACGGCGTTAGAACGTGCGAACACCCGACACTATTTGCGACTTTGGCCTACTACCAATGTTCCCGAAAGGAAAAAAAAAATAGCGTGGGTGACAAAAGCAGCGGCAATTCATAGCACACATTCAACATTCTGTGGCACGCTCAGCCACTGTGACCGCTATCGACCGGCGCTCAATTACATCTGATGGTCAAACACAAAAAGATCTCTGTCGTGAGTGGGCACTGCCCTTGCAGATAGAGAAGGGTCTTTTTTATTCAGTATAGTGACCGCATTCATGATCTTCTAATTGATGCGTTTGTTGTACTGTTCCTTTTCTTTTATTTTCTATTTCAACTGGCTCTGCTACAGTACAGTCTGATTTCTACCTCAATAGAAGGTATCAGCCTGTCGTGACGTCTGACTCTTCCTTCCATTATTAATGTAGTGTCATCCTTATGTCACGAGGATGACAGGGCGTTATCATGCCTTACGACACATGAAAAATAATGTCGTGTGTTGTGGTGTATGTGAATATAAATAAAGTCTTCGTCTTCTTTCTACACTAACATATTAACTTTGAATGTGGTTAATAGAGCACAGTAAAAACAAAAATATACGTCGTAACAAAACATGCTAGCAATAGTGGCCTGTTGGTAAGGAGCATGTAATTCCGCTACGCGACAACGTAAGAAAAATTGGAAATATTCTGGGCACCTCATCATTTGTGGGTGCCTAAAGAAAGACCTTTTCACTGCAGGCTATACGTTCCCTCTTCTGGGTGTTCTGAGAAGAAACAAGAAATGATGCAATTCGAGAGGTATGACCTTGGGTATAGAAGCAAGCCTTGTTTCTATGGAGTATCGTTTACTACATTCACATATTCTAGAAGTTTCTCGCACTTGAAGACGGGATATTAAAAAACGGTGTGAATGTAAACTATTATACTTTAATTAAAATTGACATCGTCAATCTAAATACTTCAAATAGGATGCTGTCTCTTTCAATGGCTCTGATGTCAAGTGCACCGAATGCATCTAACTAAGGCTTTCATACCGACAGTGTTGCCCGCTTTTTGCCATGACAGCTGACTAGACGTCGACATATAACAGCCTCATCGTTATTGCTCCCCGAAAGACAACACTTCAAAAGAGATAGCTGTGAGTTTGCTCAGAACTAATCCCGGCCTAATAATTTGTGCGCAATGATATCTATACGCTAGGAGGACACACACAAATGTGGCCTTAAAAATGCTTGTTCACAGGCAATAAGTGCAGTAATTGACACATCTTCATGAATTGAACCACGACGAGGGGACGAAGGTCTGGGTATTGCATCGGCGAGTGACTGTACGTTACCTGAGTGTTGCCCCGTATAGTGGAAATTGAGTGTCATAAAGTGTATACCGAGAAGTAAGCTCATTTGCGTTTTATCGTTTTAAGCCATTCGAAGAAAACTTAGAAAATTGCTGGATTGGAAAGTATGCCTCGAGAGCGAATACAATATCACGCCATATTATCGGGGGCAGGATACTACTTTAACGTGGTAATTTGTTGTAGACAATTAGTGTTCATGTGTGCCTTGATGGTACAGGTTTCTTTGAGAAGCCTCAGCGTCTAGGCAAATTGGATTAGAACTAAACTCATTAGTACTCTTTCTAATGGATAGTTTTCGCAAGAACTGTGACCTCTTGATTTATAATGAGCCTGCACTGTGGCTGCCTTGAAAGCCCATGTAAAGTATTTTTTTCTATCTCATATATATTTCGCCTGCAGCAACGGTTCTATACCGTGATCACAAATGAAGACAAGAGTACCTCGGAAGAAGCTTCGCGCCTCAAAAAAAAACGAAAAAGAAATACAGCATGTGTACTTGTAATACAATTACTCTAACAGCACGGCGTCAAAATTTAAAAATGACACCGAAACAAGCAGTTTATACGTTTTTTAGTATTTTGTGTCTTTCCATTAGTGCGTGCACAGTAGGGTATTGTGCAACTGGTCAAAGCTGAAGTTTATTGCACGCGTATTATCTGTAAATAGCAGACAGCTAATGAAATTTTATCATTTGGCCATTATGTGCAATTTTTGTTGGGAACACAAAAAGAATAGGTCGAGTTAGTAAAACGAAATTCTGCTACAACGGTGCAAGCTTAAAGACTTTTTTCTCTTAACTGAGAAACAACACACGCACTTTTAATTTCCTGTAAACTCTGTATTTTTCTGCACCCTGAGTAAAAGGCACAATTAGTGGTACCGAACCTCACCTCACCCTACGCTAACGCGCCAACTGTCACTTCAGTTAGCGGGAGATGAATCAAACCCAATAAAACTGACATGTAGCGTTTCACAATTGAATGCACCCAGGCAATTCTGCCTACACGTGCTATTGCGATATGTTGAAAGCATATATTTGTATGCTTCTATGAGGTTTCCTGAGGTGCATTCGCACGGAGTGCAGCGTTCAGCATGCAGTAATATGGATGTATTTATTTGAATAAAGTTAAAAATTATGCAAGTCTATCAGGGCTTGTTTTTAATTTACTAAAGGTAACACAACACTCTCCAATCATTTTGGGACCCTATGCATCTCATAGAAGTTGAGCGCGACGTGTCTCAATTTATCTATCTGTAGATGTATTTCGTTTTACTGTAGTCTTGTAACATAATTGACAAATATATAACGCTCTTCCAAATGATAACGTTTTCTTCAAACAAATACACCCGTAATGAACAAGTTTTTTTCCAATTCAATTTTGAACCAGTCTTTCAGAGCGAACCCCTCTTCCATGTCACAGAAGGAAGAGGAGTTCCTAGAGGCAGTTTTTTTACCCGTTTTTTTGGCCTTACCTGAAACGCCTTAGCTTACCCTAGCACAAGCATCAGCGAAGGGCGACGCTTTAATAGAGGACATGGACCTCATTTCAAAAACTGTTGAACTGCGATTTTGTACGCAAGGCATTGCTATCTTGTAAAGCACCCTTATCTTCAGCACATGCTCTGAGACACCGTTCAGTGTAGCAGCTGTCTTCATTATAAAGACAGCTGCTACACTGATTAAACTACTGAATAAACATTGATTACTGCTACACTGACTATAACTACACAAAATTATAACTTCGCACTAGTGGCACGTAGCCTGAAGGAACTTGCATACCTCCTGGAGGAAGAGTGCAGCTTGACAGCCTTCTTTTTATTTGTTGTCAGTTTCTTCTGTTTTATGCTTATTTGTACTTATTTCTCTTCATTATGTCTTCCTGTCTTTGTATTTTTGCCTGCTAGATGTTTATAGCGTGAGCCGAGGATTCATTTTTTTAGCTCACGATAAAGGATTTATTTGTATTTTTATTTCATCATCGTTTCGTCTTTATAATTTCATACGTCGTTTTTCTGGCGTTACGTGAAGCTACAGGGCAGTGGCCGTTCCTAAGGTGCTTGGCACCTAACTTCACCTGCACGCATCTCGAAGAATACGCAAAACGGGAAAAAAGCAATGTGATATTCACAACTTCCTTTTCGATATACTACAGAAGGCTAAAGGTGTTACGACAAACTACGGATCAGACGACAACAGCGTACTGTCAGGAACGTCAAGAGGCCCCGCACTAAAAAAAAAAGTGGCGTAATTGGCGATGACTACTACAAACAAAAACTCCTTTTGAAGGTTAACAACGTGTAGCACTCTACCACAAAATCCACACTGAGTTTCGTTGCCTTCAGGCGAGGCTCTAAGCTTCTCTGTATACAGAGCAAGTACACAAGTGCTTGTATTTTGAGTAAACTTGTCGTTTTACGGCTATGCTCGTTTGAAGGAAAGTGATGCAAGTTTAATCAGATTTATTTTTGTAATTGTTTAGTTGCCTTTTACAGCTCTATTGAACGAGTGTTATATTCTACAAAAAAGAGAAGTAATTTTCACCGTACAAGTATTTATATAACGTCTACAATGCTGATGGCATCGTATAAGACAATGTAAGTACCTCTGTATTATTAACATGTTCACACTAACTTCACTAATTATCAAGGCAACAGCATTATAAAAAACAGAATAACGATTTCGATAACAGCAATGTCTGCGACACACCAGTTGAAATACGTTTACTCTTCCTAACTATTCCCCTCCAAAAAATCTATGACAGCCCATACCACGCATTTATTAGAATCTTTTAGGAGCTGTTCGGGTACTTCGTGAAAAGGGTGCCGTGAAATCAAGGAAAGAATGTCTAGCAATGCCAAAAACACCATTCTTCTCTTGTTTCACTCGTGGGCTGTTGTGCTTATATGGTGGTGCTCTTGAACGAACTTCTATATTCCGACTCGCCATAAGAATAGCCTTATTTAACAGTAATAAATGTACAGAGTGTAAGGATTCGCAAGTTCAAGGTAAGTCAAAGTGAAGTTATCATAGAAAAAGCTTGATCGAACAAAGGCGAACGAAAAGTGATATCAAAGCGTAGAAAAGCTCGGCCGATGGCGAAACGGCACGTATTCACTTTCTGCATATAAAGTCTGAAACTA
Source organism: Rhipicephalus microplus (assembly GCF_013339725.1). Classification (NCBI taxonomy): domain Eukaryota; kingdom Metazoa; phylum Arthropoda; class Arachnida; order Ixodida; family Ixodidae; genus Rhipicephalus; species Rhipicephalus microplus. The sequence goes on from NC_051169.1 coordinate 125,459,176, forward strand.
TAGTATTCAGATAAAGACAGGTAAAGTGTGGTGATTGGAGAGAGGGGGAGACGGCAAAATTAAGCTGCTCCTTCACCGAGCTGCATTGCACGTCCGGCAGTTTTGGCACGCTTCGCAACTGCCTGTCACGCCAGCTCTGTGCAGCTGTAAATTACCGTGTGCCTCCGGCTCACAACTGCGAGGTGGTTGCAACGAGGAGACGTGACCTCGACTCGAAAGACCCATAATATGACTTCCAGTTAATCGTTCACGTGCTGGAGAAAAATGAAGGGAGTCACGCACGTATCCAATGTTGATCTTTTTATTGTTATTTGGCAAAGTATCAGTGAAAGAATAAACACTTAACTACGGTCATTATTTCAAATGCGTACCACAGAACCCTACCAGGTGTCTGAAGTACTTTTCAAAATAACTCCTATGCTCGTGAACCGTCAATCATGGTTGCAGAGTTAATTGGCTATCTAATTCTATAAACAATACAAATATACCCCTACAATAGAGTCGTCACGTCCAGTTACTGTCAGTTGTTGTGAGCTGTCATGCGCTGAAGATGATTTATGTAGCAGTGTTACCATCCTCGCCAGCACTAGCACTTCATATCAGCTAATCACTTCTGGTGTTGGTAATATCGATAGACCTGTTGGTGTTGTTAGGCAAGTGCAAAGGGCTAGTTATATAAACATCTGCACTCTTCAACGTATGTCTGCGGACGCAGCATTTGTACATATATCTGGCGTCAATTCTTGACGTGTCGCGCAGTGAAAAAGTTACAACACGGTCACCTTCACTCCGCGTGCTTCGCATAATGTTCATTCCAAAGGTACGTGGAATCTGCCAAACTGTTTCCTTTTTCTAAGTACTGTACGGGATAGTGGAATATCGCCATGTGGGTAAAACATCCTTTTTGCTGAAATTTTTATGTGCTGGACATATTGAAAGCGGAAAGGTGTAGGGAGGCGTATAAAATTCGGAAAAATTCAGAAAAAGTGGAAAAATTCGGAAATAGATTTTTCCAACCCTTTTGTGTCTAATTTCTGTTTAGGAAGTATCGGTATCAATGGCGTAAATCTGACACCTCTTTGACTTGCATATGACATAAAATAAGCAAAAGTGGTTGTTCTGTAAGGCTTGCGCTGACTTTGGCGATTTTTGAGATCAAAAGGCCACCGGTTCCGACTTCTTTTTAGGCATGAATGCCTCGAGAGGCTCGGGTTGCTAGTAGCAAGCGCTCATACAACTACTTTATGTGCGTGAGCAGCATTGTATCATTGGGCAGAATAGGGTACACGTTAGCGTCACCAATTCGCTTGCTGATAGCTCTACAATCTTCATCTTGCGATACAATGACTCTCTCGCCATGTGGAATGCCCACACCAAACACTCCGTGAAGTATCACTTGACTAAAGGAAGCGTTGCTGGTAGCCGTACCAGCAGCGTGTTTAAAAAAGAGGCACTCAGAACAGAGCGAAGGTGCTGCAACAGTTCTTCAAAGAAACGAAAATTTGTGAAGAATACTAAGTGGACAAAAGTTAAAAATGAGCGCGTGATCTACGTGTTTGTTCTGCCAATATAGGAGAACTTTTGCTCTCACCCATGTAGAACTGTATATATGTATATATGCTAGTGTTTTTTTCATACTTTTATTTGTACCAATTAGGTGGAAAGGGGTAGCCGTCGCCAAGTAACGGTGACAAAATTTTCTTCGTTTATTTTCTATTTAAATAAATAAAGAGAAGCTGAGTCTCACTCACCTTGAGGTTAGAGAACACAAAGAGAACCGCACGGCGCCTAGGCGCTCTCTGCAAAGTTCTCTAGGTGCTGTCGCTGTTCCATTCGCGTGTGGAATGAACAAACTGGACAGCTGTGTTGTCGAGAAACAAGTGAACGTCATCGTTTATTCTGCGTTGGTAGTTATAGTCGAAGGTGGAAAGGGTTAGAAAAGGTGAGGGCCAGGAGTACGCACGAGGCAATCATGCATGTAGATAGCACATGTGCTTTCAACAGTTGACGAAATTAATGCCACTGGCTTGTCTGCTGGAACTGCTGGTCATAACCCAGACGCTCTGGCGGCCATGTCTGTCGTCGACTGCGTCTCAGTGGTTGAGGCGACGGCTGCTGAACTTCTGCGGGCGAGGCTGCGGTGGTCGATGATGCCTCACCTTGAAATGGGATGTGGTTGTTGGCACAATCTTAGTCGTCTGATGAACCAACACTATATGGTTCCTTCGTCACCAGAAGGTGCCGACGGTTGCGCCTCAGCACGATGTTGTTCTCTGTGCGTACGTAGAAGGACCGTGGGCCGGCTGATCCGATCACTTTGGCTTTCGCTGCCCTTGGTGTCCCTTTCAAGCAATCCACGTCATTGTCGTAGAGGCCAGGTAGGGTGCGCCTATGATGACTTCTCTGCCAGTGTTTCTTGACGAGCGCTGCTGACACTGGATTGAAGTCCGGCAATGGTGTGCGCAGCCGCGTTCATTGCAAGAGTTCGCCCGGAGACCAGCCATCTTCAACAGGACTCGCCCTGTAATCCAACAAGCCCAGCCAGAGACACTCTCCTGCAGCCTTTGTTTTCTTTAGGTGGCATTTTACAACTTGTACACCCTTTTCTGTGAGCCCGTTCGATTGCGAGTACTGCGGGCTTGATTTCACATGCTTAAAGTCGTAACGCTTTGTGAAAATAATGAACACTTGGCTGCTAAACTGTGGGCCAATATCAGTAGAGACATTGGCTGGTATGCCACACCTTGAAAATATTGCAGTCAGTCTATCGATGACAGTACTGGCTGTTGTATCGGGCAGTAGCTCCACCTGAGGGAAATTGGACATCAAGTCATAGGCGTTCAAATAATGTCTTTCCGAGTGCTGGAAGAGATCGACACCGATACGGTTCCATGGCTCAGTAGGCGTTGGTTGCTATATTAAAGGCGCCGATGGCTGCTTATAAGCGTATGTCTTGCAAGTTGGACATCTTTCGATCAAGAACTGAATTTTCGAGTTTATATTCTGCCGGTAAACCGTTTGTCTTGCTCTAGTTTTACACTTTACCTGGCCAAGATGGCCTGCGTGGATCAGTTTCAACACGTCGCTACGCATGCTTGTTGGTATCACCACTTTTGTGCCTTTCAATAGTATGCCGTTTACTACGGATAGCTCGGGGGCCACCGGTTTCAAGAGGCCATCGACACGTTCTCATTTGGCAAGCTTTCTTAGCACTGTGCGATGATATGGATCGAGAGCTATTTCCTGTGCAAGTTTTCTAGCTGTCGTTTCACTTACGAGTGCTGATACGACCATGACGGCATGGATCTCGACGTCACTCGTGCCTGCAGCTCCCTTGATTCTAGGAAAAGGTGATCGGGACAGCATATCAGCAAGGGACATCTGTTTACCAGGAATGTACGTCAGCGTGTAATCATATTTCATCAATCTCAAGAAAAATCGTTGCACTCCGGGTAGAATATCGCTTATGCCTTTCTTTGATATGTCTATCACCGGACTCTCGGGGGTGATGGTGCGGCCATAAAGAAAATGATTGAATTTTTCACAACAAAAAACTGTACACAAACCCTCTTTTTCAATCTGTGAATATCTTTGCTCCGCTTCTGTTAAAGCTCTCGATGCATGGGCTACCGGCTGCCAGCAGTCTCCATGGCGTTGCAGAAGTGCCGCGCCGACCCCACTTTGAGAAGCATCTGCAGTTACCTTTGTCTCCCGATTTGGATAAAATATAGCAAGCACTGGGGCATTACTTCAATCCCGGCATATAGCCTGCCATTCGCTTTCATGGTTTGGCGTCCAATCAAAGATGGCTCCATGTTTCATGAGATAACGTAAAGTAGACGTACGCTGTGAGAGAGCTGGTAGGTACTTGCCTAAGTAGTTAACTACTCCCAGTAGCCTTTGGACAGCCAATTTGTCCTGAAGTCTTGGCATTTTTAAAAGACCGTCAACAAGATCAGGATTCGGCCTAATACCCTTGTCGCTAATGATGTCACCCAAAAAAGCACTTCTAGTTGGCCGAAGCGACATTAGGATGCATTGAAGGTAAGGCCTGCTTTTTCAGCTGTTTCTAATGCTCTGCGCAGCCTCTCATCATGCTCAGCCCTGGTCCCTCCCCAAATTAACACATCGTCTACGTACACGCGTACACTGGCCAGACCATCAAAAACCTCGTTAAGGGCCTTTTGAAACACTTCACTAGCCGACGCTATACCGAACGGTAGACAAAGAAAGCGATACCGGCCGAAAGGCGTCGCGAACGTGCATATCTTCGACGATTGTTCGTCTAATGCGATTTGATGAAATCCCGCATTTGCGTCGAGCCGCGAAACGAACTTCGCGCCTGCGAAGTCTGCTTCAATATCCTCTCGGCGCGGCATTTGGTAGTGTTCCCTCTTGATGTCTTCGTTGATGCGTCTAGGGTCCATGCAGACCCGCAATTTGCCATCTTTCTTTAGTACAATGACAAGGGGGCTTACCCAATCTGTGGGGCTGCTGACCTTCTGGATGATGCCCTCTTTTTCCGTTCTGTCCAGTTCAGTACGTAGAGGCTCACGCAGGGACAGGGGAACCCTCCAAGCTGGCTGGACAACTGGCACGGCATCCCTGTGCAGCTCAATCTTGTATTCACGTGGGGCGCATCCTGTTCCGTGGAAAATACGTAGAAACTCCTTGACAATTTCTTCGGTGTCGTTCGTCGTTCACGCTGTCAGCAGCCCGTTGTACGATTCCAAGCTTCTCGCTGGTTTCCAATCCTAAGATAGTTCTGTGGTCCTTCTTTAGTACAAAAAATTCTGCGCAGGCCTTGCGACCACCAATCTCGATAAGCGCTGAAATTTTGCTGATGTGCTTGACCGTGTGGCCACCATATGATCTCAGAACTGCGCTACTGGGCATCAGGGTTGTCGTCATGAGCTTGCGAAACATTGAAAGTGGCAGAACATTGGCCTGCGATCCTGTGTCCACCTTAAAGAGGATGTACTTGCCGCCAATGCATGCGTTCACATGACAGTCCCGTTTTCTGCTTGCGCAGCTGCTGGCGACATTCAGTACTTCGAAGTCATCGCTCTGATGTTGCACCTCATACACGCGCTCTTTCTCACTGCAACAAGACGCGAAGTGGTTGCGGCCATTACACGAGTAACATACTTTTTCGTATGCCGCGCAGCATCTGTAGGCACGCCTTCGGTTGCAACGATTGCATTTTAGGTCGTTCCTGCACCCTCTAGGGGTGCTCTTACTGGCTGTGACAGCGTTCATATCGAGTTCTTCCTTTGTTTTCTGCCAAAATTCATTTTGACGAGCTGATGTTTCCACCGGCTTGCAAAAGATGATTACTTTTTCCAAGGTCAACTTTTTGTCCCTGAGCATCTTTTCTCGAAGCCTTGGTGAGTTTGTTCCAAAAACAATTTGGTCTTGCACCATGTCATCCGCCATGGTCCCGAAGTAGCAGTGCAGCGCTTGTTTTTTAAACTCGCGTAGAAACTGCTCAAAGGGCTCCGCCTCACCTTGACTGCAGGGACGGAACACGTATCGCTCGTGTATTTCATTTTGTTGCTCCAGGCAGTAATCTTCAAATTTGGCAATTACGGTGCTGAAATCCTCCTTGTTTTCTTCTCCGCTGAACACAAAATTGTTGAAAACGTCCAAGGCTGCCTCCCCCGCAACGCTGAAGAGCATGATCGTTTTCACTTCTTCCGACCTCGGATTAGCTTGGCATGCCGTCACTTGCAGAAAAAATTTGAACTGCTGACGAAATCACGTCCAGTTCCTTCCTCCATCAGCTGTCAAACGTAGCGGTTCAGGCGGCCTCAGGAGATCCATTTTGTTGCTTATACGTTGCCCACTTCCAAGCATAGACCACTACGAAGCATAGACCAAGGGTTCATCTCACCGATGTATTACCAGATAATAAAAATTTTCCTGGCTCACTCATCGAACTTTACAATACAATTCTGGGCTACTTGCAGAAAATTATCTGAATCAGTGCCTACAGAAATACTACAAAGAACCTTCAGTATTATTCATATCGCATTTGCCAAATTGTCGTTAAAAAGATGTCATTCCTGAAGTTAGTAATGTGCCTATATATAAAATACACTGTAAACAAAAGTTAGCCGAGATGGGATTTTCTCCAGCACATGAGCCAACAAAACTGCCCTGCTCCAATTATTTACTCCCTGATAGGGAGTGAACACGTGACATGTCGTCGTAAAAGAGAGAGAGAGAGAGAAAACTTTATTTGCGCATAACGCGGAGCATTTCAAATGGTCGGGCCCCTATTCCAGGGCTCCGCTGGCCCTAGCCATCATCTCTACCCGTTGGACCAGCCAGTGCTGATCAACAATGGGCGAGCTGGACAGCAGCGCCTCCCATTGTTCCTCTGTGTTGTTCATGTTGAGGTGTTCTTCATTGTGATGCGTACACTCCCACGTGATGTGAAACACAGTTGGTGTGGCCCCACACCACGGACATATATCTTTGTATGCTGTGGGGTAGAATACATGCAGCCTGTGTAAGTTCGTGTATGTGTTTGTTTGGATTCTGCGTAACGCTACCAATTCCATTGCTGTGAGTTTCTTATGCGGTGTTGGATACACTTTTCTATTGACCCTGTGATACTGAAGAATTGTACCAAAGTTAGGATCTAGGGGTGTTGGATTCTCTATTGCAGTGTGCAAGGAAGCACGGTAATTTGTGAAGCCTCAAGCCGCCTCATCCGCAAACTGGTTCCCGGTGACGCCCTCGTGCCCTGGCACCCAGATAATGGTTTGGGTGTATTTAATTGGGAAGTCCTTATGAGCTTTGGTTAGAATTTGGAAGGCCTTCTTACATATTCTACCTTTTTCGTAATTTCTAATGCAGCCTTCGAAACTGTGATTATTGTCATTGGGGCTTTTCGCTCCCTGCCCTCATTGATTGCCAGCGCGATCGCTATCTCCTCCGCTTCTGTGATAGAGGCTTGGGCTATAGAGGCACAACTTGTGAGGTTTCCTTTTCGGTCTGTGACCACGGCCACCATGTTCTTTGCATTTGCCTGATATGGTGCAGCGTCAGTAAATCTCGCCGTATTCAAATATTTTGTCTTTTTATCTATGTAAGCGGCTCTTGCTTTACGTCTTCCAGCATGTAAAACTGGGTACATGTACTTCGGTAGGGGGCATATTTTGTACCAGGCTCTGACTGAGCACGACAATTCCTTAGCTCTTCCATGTGCCTGTACTTGCTCGGCGAGCCCGATCCTCTGAAGAAATTTTCTGCCGGTTGGCGTCTGTAGCAGGCGGTTAATCTGGGTGGTTCCTTGTGTCTCAGCCAACTCATGAAATGTATTGTGAAGTCCAAGCGGTAATAACTTCGCAGTTGAAGTGCTTTGTGGTAGCGCAGAGCCGCTTTATACGCCATCCTTATTATTTTGTCTGCTTTTTCTTTCTCCTCTCTATACATGTTGTCGTAGGGTAGCGAGTATGTTAGTCTGCTGATGAATAAGCTCTTTACCAAACGAAGCACGTCTTGCTCTTTCAGTCCAGCACGATTGTTCGTTATTCGAACTATCATACGAACAATTTGTTGAGCTGTTTGTTTAAGCATATTCAGTGTGTGGAGACATCGCTGATTGCACTGTAACCACATCCCTAAGATCCGAACAGTTGTTTTCTCTGGTATAATATTGCCGTCTAGCTTGACCTCAAGGCGGAGGCTCGGGTCTGTCCTTTGTTTTTTTACTCTTGGAGAACCGAATGAGTTCCGATTTGTCTGCTGAGCACTGAAGCCCCCTTTCTTTAGTGTAATCTTCGATGGTTTTAGCTGCCAGTTGAAGCCGCTCTTCTTTTTCTGCCAAGCTACCCTTGGTTTTCCATATAGTGATGTCATCCGCATAGAAGGAGTGTCGGATGTCGGGAATACCTTCCAGTTTTTTGGCTAGACCAATCATGGCTATGTTGAAAAGCGTAGGCGAGATCACAGCGCCTTGTGGTGTGCCTTTGCTCGGTGGGTGGAAGACATTGGATTTGTCTTCTCCTAATCTGATAACAGCGGTTTTTTTAGTAAAGAAGTTCTGTACATATTTGTACGTCCTTTGACCACAGTTTGTCGCTGCTAGCCCATCTAATATGGCCTTATGGCTTACGTTGTCGAAAGCGCCTTTTATGTCGATGGCCATGACAATGTTTTTTCCTGCTTTTGGAACATTTGTTAGTACTTCCTCCTTTAAAAGCACAAGGATGTCCTGTGTCAAAAGGTTCGAGCGGAAACCAAACTTGATGTTTCGCAACAAGTTATTTTGTTCAAGGTGCCGTTGAAGTCTGGTTTTTCTTAATCTCTCAAACACTTTGCCTAAGCACGAGGTAAGAGAGATTGGCCTGAGGTTTCCTATTGCCAATTTCTTTCCTGGTTTGGGTATTTTTGTCCTTCGCGTTTAGTTTTCAGAGGGTCAATCATGGCTCTTAGGATATTCCATGTCTTTGCTGTTCGTAGGGTTCCAATTAGTGAATCGCAAAATTGTTCCCAGTTGTTCCCAGCTTTTGTTGTTCCCAGCTTTTGCCTTTTCCATCTTTTAGTGAGGTTTCTTCTTGCTACCCACAGGTGGAAAACGTGAGCGTCTACTTCAGGGGTATCATCTGTTCTGGCGACGGTTTTGGTGTGCATTTGCTTTTCATTTCGAATCACTTTGCACCACTCGTCCAAGTCGTCTATGGCAGTCACGTGCGCTTTTAGCGCTTTTCTATATGCGTGCCAGTCTGTAAATTTGGCTGTGCAGATGTGTTTGCGGATTCGGCCGCTGCGGATTGTGGTGCTTAGTATGTAATTATCACTGCCCAGGTTTTCAAGGGTGTTGTATCAGTCCACGCTGTGGCAGTTTTGTACCGTCGTCAAGTCCGGACTTGTGTCCATGGATACGCTGTTGCCTATCCTCGTTGGTATTGCAGGGTCAGTTAACAGAGTCAGTTCCAGTTTCTCTATTTGTCTTGCGATATTCTTGCCATTGGTGTCTTGCATCTTATATCCCCAGCTTGCATGCCTGGCATTAAAGTCCCCAACTATGATTAATGGATTCCCTTTCGCCAGTTTTGCTGTCTCTTGAAAGAGCTTGTCGAACGTTGCTCTCTTTTGTCTTGGGGGACTATAGATATTAAGTATGAAGGCGCTCTTTCCATGGCTCCCTTTGTAGGTTATTTCTGTTATGATATGCGGGATATTCGCATCTTTAAGGGGCTGATGACATATTGCTGTAAATGAGTTATCGACTAATGTAGCAACTTTCCAATCTGCGTCCCCGGTACTATAGGTTTCGTAGCCCCGTAATTTTGGTTGTGTTCCGGCTTCCTGGACTGCCATGACAGCAGGTGGCTTTAGTTGCGACGCCACCAGCTGCAACAAATGCCCTCTTTTCCGCCGGAAACCACGGCAGTTCCACTGCCATATTTCGCACTTTTCTGACCGCTGTGTTTGATGATTAGCTATTATGCGTCTCCTGGTTCATGACCGACAATCCGGGCCTGTTGTAAATTTTCTCAGCTTTTTCTCCGATGTTGATGCCTGTGGCATGCTTTCGCAAGGCTTTCGTGAATTCGACGTGTTGTGCCTGGATTTCCTTGTCCAGAATCTCGAGCTTTCTATCTACCTTTATCATTACTTGCTCTATAACTGTCGGTATAACTTCCTTTAATGTTTGTTTCAGCATCGACGACGTAATCATTGAGTCACCTCCTGCATTCGGTTGCGTCTGCAATTACTAGCCACTCTGGGCGGGTATACAGTTTTGCTGCGAGTGCTGCGCATGTTGCTTTTTTAGTTCCCTATTTTCGCGTTCTAGGTCACCTATTCTCACCCGCATTATCTCTAACTCACGTTCTAAGCACGTGAGTTGTGGTGTTTGGTGTGAGTGTAGGGAGGATTTTGCTGCCCAGCTCACCTGGTTCTTCGCTTCCTTTTTCTGCACCTTCTTGCCCTTGTGCTGTTGTTGCTTTGCTTGGGCCTGCTTGTGGCCACCATTCCTGGAGTTGGAGAAGTCTCAAGAGCCGGACCTGGATCGGGATGTAGATCGAGACCGGGATCGGGAACTGGAATGGGCCCCGCCTGGTGTTGCAGAGTCCTCGCGGTCCGTGCTGGACCAGCGTCTTTTGAGTATGCCATGGTTTTTGGTGTGTTGTGTTGGTGCGACAGCAGCGACTGGCCCTTTTGAGGGACGCGTTTAAGTTTTATGGTGCACTCCGATGCCGCGTGGGATGGCGTCCGCCGCACAGGGCACATTTCGGATCGCAAGCGTGGTCTTCAGGTGGGTCTCTTAGGCGACAGTTGCTGCACGCTTTTGTCATTGGTGCGGGACAAACATCCGTCCTATGTCCCTGGCTCTTGCAGAGTTTACAGTACTGCCGTGTGGGTTGATAAGGCACGCACGGCATTTCGCCACCGTATTAATACACGAAGCGCGGCAGTATTGGTCCATCGAACGTGATCACTGCAGTTTATGACTGTCTCAGCATGCGGGCTTGAACAATTGTCACTCCTTTAGTGCGCACTCGGAGATGGCTCAGGAGTTCAGCTTCTGGCGTTTCTCGTTCTAATCCGTGTACCACTCCTTTCAGGTATCCAGCAGGAGTGGATATGTAGGTGTTCACGGGATAGTTGGTGCCATTGAGCTCCAGTGTCTTTATCTTCAAGATCTTTTCTGCTACATCTTCGTACGGAGTGCTTGCAATAATTATGTTTGATCCGTTACGAAGGCGAAGCAGAAATTTGTGGCTGTTACAGGCATCCGTGTTACTGCTCGCATATTCTTTCGCTCGCGCAACCTGATATGCTTTCAGTTCCTTCACAACTAACCCTGGTCTGGGCCGCATGATAATCTTCATATCGTTTTTGGGCAGCGGCGCCGCGCGCGTTCGTCGTCAGCCCCTATCAGATGCTCTCCCGCGTCGCTCTTCTGCAAGCGTTCTAGCGTCGGAGCTGTTGCTCTCTGTTACGCCTCGAGCAACGCTGTCATCACTCGCTGCGCGTTCTTGTTTCCTGATGCGTTTTCGCTGTCGCAATGACATTGCTACCTGCCACTGACCATTCTTGGCTTCGTCGTCGCGTTCCTCCGCAGAGTCTTTTTCCTTGTTCTCGGCGTCGCTAGTAGATTCCCCACGCCGAACGAGGCGGCGTACGATCGTCAGTGATTGCACCGTAAAACTTCGAAGCGGTTTGAAGTAGGCTTCGCTCGACCACGGCAGGCTGGCCGGCAACTGGTGTGAGAGTTGTGCCAGCGACGCGCTCGCCCCGTCTCCACCAATGGTGAGTTCTCGGAGTGTTACTGGTATTTTACCGGCTGCAACATCTAAGCGGTAAGAAGGCCTCGCTATGCCGTCGGCCTCAAACTGGCATCGTATCGAGCTCGCACTGCGCACCAGTCGCCGTGGCGAGCTCTACGAGCTAGCAGCACTGACTACCGGCGAGGCAATGAATGTTTCTTACAAAAAATAAAGGCTGCAGGGATGAATAACAGGCTTCTGCGCCTTGCGACCACAGCTGTGAAATGACAAACTCGAAGGTGAGCTCCGAACAAGGCGGAGACACACCGTACGGCATGAATGCATTCCCATGCAATGCATGCGAGCAACGGGAACAGCGACTGCCAACCGTCTCGTTAGTTCAAGTATATCGCTCCGTAGCTTAAACTGCGTGAATAGCGGACACCTATTTCTGTGCATGGGAAAAATAACGAGACGTAAACTGTACAGCAGCAAGCATTTTGTGATCGCCAGCTGTTATTCATCGAATCACCGTGCCGTACTCGTGAGTGAGGCCTAGTCGTCGAACGCGGTAGCAGCGGTCTACCTCGGCTCATCGCAGGAGCTGCTGAATGTGCCTCGTTAATGTGTTCATTCAAGGCTGCGCAGGCTTTGTGTATGATTCAGTGCATTTCATGGATCCGCATACAGTACTGCTAATGCAAATTCAGCCCGTAAGACAGAGCGCCAACTGAGAAGACTTTTCCGCTATAGTTAAAAAATATTGAATATTAGGCAGGTTTAGAATAAAAGGCATGTGTGTTGAAGTGTTTACATTAGGCCACCGCAACTTTGTACTTACGCCGTGCGGGCTTAATACTTAATTATTAGCAAAAAAGGGTTCCTGCCGGGCTACATGGGAGGTCAGATTGTGGTGCCTATATATACCCGGTGACTGAATGGTATGTGTGTAATGCGGGTGGCAAGCTGTGGTGAGTGTGAGTGTCGTAATATTGCGTGAACGTTGTGAGCATGTTTGTGTACCGAAATCATTGTTGTGTGTATCGAAGGTAATGCAATTGAAGTTATGCTTGCGCATAGTACGGCTGCTGACGTAATTATTTTTTCTCGGTCGATGCAAAACATTTACTCCCATACTGACCTGAAAAAGTTCCCCGATGGATGTAAATAAAAACCCCCGTGGCACCATGCAAAAACCCCCCACTGATAGGGATTACATTTTGTACTCCCTCCGGACGGTGTTTATAAAACTCCCATTGGGGCGTGCGCTAGAAGACAAGGTCATTAACTCCCATCTCGGCTTATTTCTGTTTACAGTGTATATGCGTATTGATGTTGCCATGTTGTCAACTTGTGGATGCCTTTGAATGCAGGCCATTTGTATCTCCAAAGAAAGGAACTTTTCTTCAAGACATTTGAAAAACATCAAGTTGTTAATGCTACTTGTTATAGAGGCCAACAGTAATAGTAAAGTTCGGCCAGCAAAGGAACCCCCGAGCAGGTTTTCTTTGTTTTCTTGACTAGCAATCCTTCAGAATGGAAGACCACAGCATAATCTGATGTGCCACACAGCCAACACCTAACGAGAAAATCTTTACAATATCCCCAACACTGACTTTGTGCGTTGTGGTGGTGCCTATTATAATTTTCAATAGCCACTACAATATGCATAATTTGAAAATTTGGGTACCCCCTGAAACCCACCAACTTAAGCTCTCTTTAGATTGCACACTTACATTGCCCGCAACTATAATTTGTTTTTACCGTGTGAGACGTGAGTGTTAAACCGGGTAAGTACGTTGCCTGACTGTGATCGCACCGTATAAACCTAACACAAATGACAGCACGTGTTCTGTTGCGACTTCTTCTTAAGGAACAGGACTTACCTTATAGTAAGGCAAAACTGTCCACCTGATGTTCTAGAATATTTTTTCTCTGATTGGTCGTGATCACATGATAAACACAGCGGTAAGACAGGCTAGCATCAGTCCTTGTGAATTATGTGGCTTCAGCACTAGACAGGAATAAATAAAAGCATAAAACTACATTTAAAAGCTATATTTTTGGTCTTTCTATATGTTCATACGTTTACAAAAGCGTGAGCCTGTAAAGAACAACCTAGCAGATCTTGTTTGATGATTTATCGTCCAATGTGAAGAGATACTTCTTCTCCAAAAGCACAGGTAAGCTTAGCTGGCGAGATTGAGAAAAAATTCACGCATCTTCAAGAAGTAAATACCGACAATCGGGTGAAGCTTTGTTTGCCGCTTTGGTGAGTAACTGTACTTTATCCCATCATCAACCCTTAAAACCTAGTTACCTAAAGTTTATATAGAATTGTCAGTTTATTTCACCTTCCAGACCAGTTGCTGAACAGCAGAATGTTCAGGAAGATTGGTTAACAATTCAGAGCATTCGCGAGAGTACTCTAATCCAAGGAGACACTGAACCATCTTATATTGAGCACTAAATAGCTGCAAAAAGTATACCTAGAAAGTGAATTTCAAAAGGAAGAGTTTGGCTAGATGGCTTGAATTCCTAATTGAACATGGCAGATACGAATCACCAAGGAAGAAACAACAATGCGAGCGCTGTTTTTTCACTTTCTTTCACCTAAGAAAAGACTATATATATGTATCATTATTGAGTCTTTTCCAAATACGTCAACTCGCAATCAGTGATGCGATCGATGGTACGCTAACAAATGCGTCACCATTTTGCAGCAGCAAAGACTTCAGGTATCTCTTTTATGTTAGAATCAGTGTGTCTGTAAACGGTGGTCTTGCGGCAAAATTCTGAGATGCAGCCCCCAGTGGCACAGTGAGCAGAAAAATGGGAGCATGGCGCTACCTTTAAAATAGCTGTGTTGCTCACGCAGCGTACGTTGAGGCAGCGCCCCATACTCCGGCCACAAACCTTACCACATGACAGTGGAATGGAATAGATGACATTTTTTAAGGCAAAAATGGCGTGCGGTTCTTGATTATGCAAAGTTCTGCTGGAAGACAAATTTACTGTAGAGGATAACTTTTAAATTCTGGCACACAGGGTGTTGAGCCTACTTCTGGCGGAAAAGTGACCGTAGCACTTTTCGGCAATTTTTTATATGGTGATAAATACCATGAATATATTGAATCAGTGCTAGCGTCTTACAATTTTCTGATTTGACGTTACGTGGCACTTTGACTTTGTTCAAAACTTTTATTGTTGTGAAAAAAAATGACATCGCGTGGGAAGGCTGCATATTTGCATATTTGAGACGCTTAACATAAGTAAAAATGCTTGAGGACATTTTGTGGACCGCAATGGTAATTGTTTCCGAAACAATAAAAGTTTTGAACGAAGTTGAAAATGTTCAAACTGAACCATGTATTGTCAAATGAGCAAAGGCTAAGAGGCTATAGCAGTGATTTATGTAATCCTGGTATTTCTCACCACATAAAAATGATTGCTGACAAGTTCAGCCTTGATCGTCACTTTTCTGCCAAAAACAGGCTCAACACCCTGCGTGCAAAATATTTAAGCTATCCTCGAGTGTAAATATGTCTTCCAGCAGAACGTGCACAGTTCAGCACAATAAGCCGTTTGTCCCTTAAAAAATGTCTTCTATATAATTGCACTGCCATGTCGTAGAGTTTATGAGAGGAAAACGGGTAGCTGCCTCAACAAACGCCTGCGTGAGCACGATTGCTCTTTAAAACGTGCGCTTTCTTCCATTTGTGTGTCCACTGTGCCACCTGTGGTTTCCTGCCATAATTTTACCGTAAGACGACCGTGTACAGACATACTAAATCTCACACAAAAGTTGAAGTTCTTGCCATCTACAAAATTGGTGACGTGCTTTTAGAGCACCATCGATCACAATACTTCATTGCGAGCTGACGTAATTATGTTACATGTGTAATCTTTTTTCAGGTGAAAAAAGCAAGGAAAATCAGTGCTCACACTGTGTAGTCTTCCTTCATGATTAGTCTCTGCGCTGTTTTAATATGAACACAAAAAAACGCTATTTCACAGGTGAAAAGAAATTTGTTTGGACATATAGTGCTTGAGGTATGCCTTCATGTGACTTGTTTCCTTGAGCAGCCTCGACCTAACACATTATAGTAAATACCAACTCCTTTGTACTCTTCTCGTTATAATAATTTGCCGGTAACTGCTATTTTTTTTGTCAATTAGCCTTTGTTTAAGTGAAAGTCTAGTGTAAAGAAGTTTTTAGGGGCCCTATTGCGTCTTTTCAAGACGGCGAGTATTTTGTGGTGCCGTTTCATACACATAGACGTCAAACGGACGGACAAGCCTCGTTCCTATGTCGCTTTGTCCCTTTCAAAATTGGCATGCATCTGTGGCACCGTAAGCTCGACGGGGACAACACAGCGATATGAACACCCGATCGCGTTAGGGGGATTTATCTAATGAAAGCGACGCCAAGATCAAGGCACCATGGCGTCCCTGCAGATGACACGGAAGATCAGCAGAAGCAAATGATGCGCGAAACCGCAGCAATCACCCTGCAAAGCGTAATTCTCTTGAAATACTTTGCCCTTTTTCCATGGCTTTATTTTTACTTCTAGTGGCTCTCAGACTAAGGTTGCAACCTCAGCAATCTGTTCGCCATCATGCAGAAAAAGTCTACAGCACAAAAGCGGTGACCTCAATCAGCCCGAGCAACTGAATTGCTGGCCTACCCGCATGGGATCTTATTTACCGATTGCCATTACTGGCTGGTCGCACTGTGATCGCAGTATTTTTCTGCTTTTCACTCCTTTCTCTGCCGCGCAATTTACCAAAGCTGTCGTTCGACCTTTAGCAGATCCAGATTGGAGTCTACGGTCTTTCAACCAATGGTCATGTGAAATAAAAGGATCAGTTCTGGCTACTGCAGGCGTACATTTTACTTGTTTTTGCACTAGTATAAACTTGAGAAAATTGACTGAATTAGAAAGAAATCCTATGGCTTTCTAGTTTTTTCCATCATTAACTTAGGCAGCCTTACAAAAACGCAGACTTTTTTATTGGTAGTCTACGAAAGTTTGATATCTACCTCTTCTCAAAGAGTCACACGTTGTGTGAGATATTTTGAAATATCTTTTTAAAAGATTTCAAGGCGAAACTAAAGCAAGAATACATCTGCAATACCCGTGCGCTGTTACCGCAGGCAAATATAGTATATGTAGTGAAAATCAGGTAGAATGTAGGGGAACCATCCCGTTCTTTTAAGTCATTGCGCAAACGCTACACAGGTGGGTTAGCGTGATTACTTTGATGTGTATAAATAATAAAACTCCTTGGCTCAAGCTGGGTTAGAAAAACTTGCAACTACGAATTTGTGATAGTTTAAGAACATAATGTAGGTAATTGAAATCATGAGCAGTTTTTGTTTTAAGTGAGCTATAACATAAAATCCACGCTGTATTAGGTTTTTCCTAACATGCAAGAATAGCATCACGAGGCACGTTGTATTATACGCCCTTGATCAAATACTATCTTCTTGTATCCCCGTCAGAGTTTATATCTGTGCCATGGTAGCCGAAAACTGACACAGCGTCTTTCTAATATCATAAATTCAGCCTCTTAAGCTTGACATACTTATCGATTGCACATACCAGAAGATGTTCATGATTTTAGGATAACAAATTGTGCGCTTGATTTTATTGATTGATTGATTGGTATATGGGGTTTAACGTCCCAAAACCACCATATGATTATGAGAGACGCCGTAGTGGAGGGCTCCGAAAATTTAGACCACCTGGGGTTCTTTAACGTGCACCCAAAGCTGAGCACACGGGCCGTCAACATTGTCACCTCCATCGGAAATGCAGCCACCGCAGCCGGGATTCGATCCCGCGACCTACGGGTCGGCGGCCGAGTACCTTAGCCACTAGACCACTGTGGTGGGGCCAAATCGTACTGCTGAATTGTTCTGCTGAATATGCTGAAAATGTTCAGTTCAGTGTTCATTAAAGAAAAGACAACGGTGACCCGCCGTGATAAGTTATCATCAAGGACGCGGGTTTGACTGCCAGACACGTTGGCCACTTTTACATGCGGTTTAAATGCAAAAAAAAAAACAACCGTGTGGTTAGATCGAGATTACCGATAAACAGCCTCAGAGGGTCAACATTCAATCCGGAGTTATCCACTACGACGTGTTTCATGATGAAAGGGAGGTGTTGGCACGTAAAATCCCAGCTAATATGAGAAATACAAAGGTGATGATCAGCAGCATAGTGAACGAAAAACACCTGACGGTAAATGTTTATATACGTATGAATATGCCAGTCATAAGCAAGAGAGCTGGCTCTCGCAGCGAAAGTGCACTGAAGTAAATGTGAGCAATATTTCGCACAAGAACTTAACAAGCTTTATTATTCACCAACAGTTAAAGCTTAAACATCCACATGCTCAAACTTGCCTCTGCGTTGCTGCCATTAGTTTAATTAATCTCAGCCACGTACTCGACACCCTTAAGACAGCAAGCGTTTCTATAATTTACACATATTGCTTCTTAACAGCGCAATTACTTCACCGCTAAGTTCCATATTCTGAAGCGAGCTCTTCTTTAGAAGAAGCAAACCATTCGCAGCCCGTAACGCCTTGTGACTTTTGGTAGATGTAAACTTTGGCAGTACATGATTTACGGATCCCAAAAATAAGAGAGTGCCTAGCACATGATGTTGCTTATAGTTTCTCTCATTGAATCCCGGCTGCGGCAGCTGCATTTTTGATGGAGGCGAAAATACTGTAGGCCTGTGTTTGCAGACTTGGGTGCAGGTTAAAATCTCTAGGTAGTGGGAATGCGCGGAGCCCTCCACTATGGCTTCTCTCATAATCATATGGCTGTTTTGTAACGTTATACCCTAAATGTCAATCAATTTTTTTGAACGCAAACTTGTTAGTGAGTGTATTTTAACGAAGTCACATTTGTGCACGCGATTGTAAGGGCATAAAATTACGAAAAATGTCATCGTGGAGCAAAACGAGCACAAATTCCTTGCCGGTTTTTTTATTTAACGTTCAAAATCACTACAGTGAACTCTCACTAGAGTGAAGTTTGTGGCACCACGTATATGGTTCACAATTAAACATTCACGGTGATACAGAACAGTGCTCGAAATACAAGATATCAGTCACAACTGGGAAATGCACTTTATTTTTTGAATACTTCTGTAATTTTTGTTTTTACTAGCGTGGTTAAGCACAAGAAGTGTCAAAGCTGTCTAGATGATTCAGATTCCTTTCCACAATCACTGGTAAAAGTTGTTAGTGGGCGAAAAAGTCTCGGTCGTTAGTCTCCCATACATTCTTCAGGCTCGGCTAGAAATAAATTATTAGAAACAACTGTGCTATTTTAGAACTGTTTTAAAATCCACACGACCTCTGGAAACAATTTTCAAACCTAATGGTTATGCACACGCACTGAGAGGCACATCGTTCGTTTTTCGTATACCGCCAGGAAAACTTTGTATCGGTAGCGCTCGATAGGCAAGCCATGTTGCACCACCCTTAATGAGGGGACGATTTGGCAGTGGTATGCATCATATACGCCCGCGAGGCATAGCATAAAATTGAGCTCAATCGATCTTCAAAATATGGCTGGTAGACAGATGAAGTTCAATAAAAGAAATACTTTCTATTAGGAAATTAGTGCCTCTAAAATGTTTTTGCATAAAATGCAATGGATAACCACCGGAAACATAGTTAAAGTCCACTATCCCCAAATGTCCTGATGGCAGCCCACCAGTAATGATAGAGGTCGAAAAAGCCTTGGACGGCATTTAAAGAGGCAAAGCTGCTGGTCAGGATCAGGTAACAACAAAACTGCTGAAAAATGCAGGACATATTGTGTTAGAAAAACTAGCCACTCTGTTTACACGGTGTTTCCTAAAGGGAAGCGTACCAGAACCTTGCAAGAATGCTAACATAATCTTAATACATAAGAAAGGAGGCAACAGGGATTTGAAGAAATAAAGGCCAATCAGCTTGCTCTCCATTGTATACAAAATATTTACGAAGGTAACTGCTAACAAACTTAAGGCAACATTAGAATTAAATCAACTAAACGGACATTCAGGATATCGAACAGGCTACTAAACAAGCAACCACATTCATACTATCAATTATGTAATAGATAAATACGCAATACACATCCAACCACTACACATAGCCTTCATAGATTACGAGAAGGCATTTGGTTCAGTAGAAATGTCAGCAGTCATGGAGACACTGCAGAATCAGGACGTCAACGAAGCACATATAAACATCCTGGAAGAAATCTGCAGGGGATCAACTGCTACCATAGTGCTTGATAAGGAAAGAAACAGAATACCAATCAAGAAGGGTGTAAGGCAGGGAGAAGCTCCCCAATGCTATTTACCGCGTGCTTACAGAAGGTTTTGAGAGGCCTTGAATGGGAAGATTCAAAAATAAGAGGCCTGGAATGGGAAGAATAAGGAATAAGAGTTAATGGAGAGTACCTTATTATTCTGCACTTCGCCGTTGACATTGCAATGCTGAGTAGCTGAGGGGACCAATTGCAACTTATGATAATGAAGTTAGACAAAGAGAGCAGAAAGGTAGGTCTCTTAACTAATTTGCAGAAAACGAAAGTAATGTACAACAACCTCGGAAAAGTACAGCGCTTCGAGATAGTTAGTAGTGGACTAGAAGAAGTGAAAGGCTATGTCTACAGAGGACAGGTAATAACCGCGGAGCCGAACCAGAGCATTCAAGTAACTAGAAGAATGAGAATGGGGTAGAGCGCATATAGCAAGCACTCTCAAATCTTGACGGGTAGATTGCCACGATCACTCAAGAGGAAGGTACATAACTGCAGCATCTCGCCGGTACTTAGCTACGGAGCGTAGACGTGGAGACTTACAAAAGGGTACAGCTTAAATTGAGGGCCACACAGTGAGCACTGGGAAGGAAGGTGGTTGGTGCAACCTTAAGAGACAAGAAGAGAGCAGAGTGGATGAGGGAGCAAACTGGGGTTAAGAATAGCACGATTGAAATCAAGAAGAGGAAATGGACACTGGCCAGCCATTCAGCGCGTAGACAGGATAACCACTGGTCATTAGGGTAACTAACTGGGTTCCCAGAAAGCCAAGCGGGTTAGTGGTAGACAGAAAGTTAGATGGGCAAACGATATTAGGAAGTTTGCACGGGTATAAAATGGCAGCAGCAAGCACAGGACCCAGCTGACTGGCGGAATATGGGAGAGGCCTTTGTCTTGCAGTGGACGTAGTCAGGCTGCTGATGACGATGATGATCACGACGACGACGACGATGATGATGATTATGATGATGATGATGAAGCATTCCCGAAATGCCAGGGACAAGTGGGAGGGATTTTTTATGTATATTGAAGGAAGTAGGAGATGTTTACCTGTGTCGTAAATTACTTGTCTGCGACCAGCCTGTCATGTAGCTGCCACTTCTGCTAAAGTCCTTGAAGGGCCGCAGGCCAACAAACCAAACAAAACAAAACAAGAAATATTCTTTACGTGTTCCCACTGACGTACCTCTGGGAGTGGTGCAGTCTACAAATCTATAAAACCTACATATAAATCTAGTGTTGTACAGTTCTATAAATCATGCAATAATCCCACAAAGAGCAATAGCAGACAACACATGCATGAAGTGATTGAGACAGTAACGGTTTATAGTATAGACGAACACCAGCAGACCATGGTGGTCTAAGGCTAAGAATGTTGGCTGCTGACCCGCTGGTCACGTGATCAAATAGCGGCCATGGCTGCCACATTTTGGATGGAAGCGAAAATGCCGGAGGCCCGGTGCTTAGATTTCGGCGCACGTTAAAGAACCCGAAGTGGTCAAACTTTCTGGAGCCTTCCACAATGGCGTCTCTCATAATCAAACGGTTGTTTTTAGGACGTTAAACCTCAACACTTATTATTACCATTACATAAAAATTCTATGACTTGTTCTATGTCCGGAAGAATTACAATATTTGCGTGGTCACGGATTTTTTTTTTTGTTGACTGTGATATCGTGCCGTACATCCATGCCTTTCCAGCATATTCGGCTTTTCATTTCTCAATGAAGCGCCCCAGTTAGTGCTCTTGTGTATCTTTCTTCATTGCTGTCGTGTGGCGGTGCGCTGAAGCAGCACGCCCACGTACCACTTAAGTAAACATGGAGACTTTTCATATCAGAGTACACTACAATGTGCTACTTAGAGTAAAGCTTCGGTGTGTTGGTGAAACTTTAGCAGGAACACAGAATGAAGAAGGTGGGAAGAGGCCTTCTATTGTGCCTTTTTTGGTAGTAGGCATCTGCGTGTTCTCTCTCTTACCTCAATCTTTTTTTTTGTTGCAATGTGTTCGTTCTGGTATGGAGATATATCTTTGGAGAAGACTCATTCTTTGAGGTATTTAAGTATGCTTTAGACTGAAGTGCAACATGAAGTGATCAGTTTCATTAAGTCGTTAAAATTATTTAGTGATTGTTCCATGGAGAAACTCATGAAAAGCTAGGTTCTTATGACTCCGCTTTATTGCCAGTGTTGTAATAGAACGCATGTGATAATGTGCGGAAGCAACAATTTCAGGTCCTCGCAATGTAATAAAAAAATGCGCGAATCCCATGTACAGTGCGAATCAATGATATGCGAAGCACAAATGAGAAAGGTTGATATGTCACTTTGAAATCAGCACGACGGTAGAAGGGGGGCGTAAATGAAGACATACATTACTACCACCTCATTATCATAATGTTTGCGCCTGACATTTCATTTCGTCGTCCATTCACGTCACTTAATACTAAATTAGGTATATGTGAAGGTACCAAAAGAGCTTCGAGCACGCTGTGAGCGTAGCGTTTAGTCGTGTGACACAAAACACGCATATTATCACTATCATATTTGGATGTGTCATCTACTTTTCTCGTCTATTCACGTCCGGTTATACCATTTCGGTATATGTGGAGCTAAGAAAACGGCCATGAGCACGCTATGAGCGTGGCATGCAGTCATGTTTTACATCACACGCATATCATGATTGTCATGTTTGAACGTAGCATCTACCTTTGTCGTCTATTCAAATCACGTTATACCAATTTCCTATATGTGGAGCTGGACAAACGGCCGTGAGCACGCCATGAGCGTGACATGTAGTGATGTTCTTACGTGACACGCATCTCAAGATTATTGTGTTTCCACTAGACATATACCTTCGTCATTCATACAGGTTTCGAAATGTCAAATTTGGTATATGTGAAGCTAGCGAAGCGAGCGCAAGCAAACCATAGGCGTGGCGTGTAGTCCTGACTTACATGACATGCATATCAGTATTTTCAGGTTAGGGTCTATCACTCATGTTCGCCATGCAGTCGTGTCGTACCCCAGCAATTTTGCAATATGTCATGTGAACGAAACCTACGCAAGAGAAGCGAGACTGAATTGTAAATCATGATATTCGTGACATTTCATGATATGACAACTCACTTATGCTCTCCATACACTCACGTTAGCCCATACCAATTTCGGTATAGATATTGAAACGGCCAGAAAAGCTGGAAGTCGTAGGCTGCTTGATATATAGATGGATAGATAGATAGATAGATAGATAGATAGATGATAGATCGATATATAGATAGATAGATAGATAGATAGATAGATAGATAGATAGATAGATAGATAGATAGATAGATAGATAGATAGATAGATGTCGCCGAAGTTCCCTAAAAATTGTTCGCAGTGGTTAACAAAATGCCGACAATTATATTCGCAGTTCCTTTTACTAAAACGTAATCTCCTTTCCATGACAACCATTAGGCGGATATCGATTTCTCCACGAATGTGCTGCCTACAGTATGGTCAAAAACTTTCTGCAGTATGTAGCAGACAAAATAAAATTGGGCCATCCAAAACAACAATTTTAAAGCAGGAGGTTGAACTTTGTTTCTCGCTTTTCGCCAACTTCTGAGGTAATGTAGCCTGCTTGACACATTGGCAGACATTAGCGCAAACGGCCGACTCGGTTCCATTCCACTGCACCCTTAATAAGACTCAAATTGATGGCTGCCGTTCGGCTTAATGATCTGAGGTATGGGTTCTGCATCATTTCCACATTTTTCCTTACCTTCTCTTGATGAGTGGTGCGAATGAGGTGCCAAAAGCACTATCACAATTTACGCGCTTTCCGTATGATTGGAACAGCAAGTCTCTGCTGCTCTTGATTCCATTACAGACTTCTCATTCCGACCTTTTTCTGACGACGAACGCGATGTCGAGAGATGTTGGTGCATGGTACTGATTCTATGGACGATGTACATGGATTTTTATGACACGAATTATTACCTTTGATGTAGTTAAATGAACAAAAGAATGATCGAAGTTTTATTTATCTGTTTGACAACACTGTCTGCACCTATCATTGCGTAGAAAATGGCATTGATGTAGTGTTGTCGATAAATCTATTTTTGAAATCGGCAATGTAGTTTAAGCACAAATAAAGACAGTAAGGTGGTATCAATATGTACTGACACAGGGTATGTACGAAAGGATAGAAGCAATTGGACGGCCAATGGGCACTCCTACACTGATCGAAACGAAAGTCTACATGAGCGGCCTAGCACACATTTTTCGTGAACTCGCAGAGCTTGCGCGCTAAATTTTTTTTTGAAATACAGATGATCAAACTTGTTTGGCAGCGCAACGTGAGGTTACCAAAGGATAATTTCTTCTTCGAAAAACAAATGAAACCATATAATGTGTGAGGTTTCACGTCGCAAAATCACAATGTGCCTATGAAGTATGCTGTAGTAAAGGCTTCCAGAAATTTCGAAGATCTGGTGTTCTGTAACGCGCACAGACATCGTTCGGTACGCCAGTCTCCATTATAAAGAAATGAATGCATGTAAATTTAAACTTACTGTGTCATGCAAATGCAGTTAGCAAGATCTTGGAAGAATTTGAAAGACTATATGCTTTGAAATTCAACGTCCTGAACAAGTCGCAGCGAGAGGCAGAGAAACGACATCACAGCGGCCGAATTTTCCGTACCGATCTCACCACTTTATTCTAGAAGGTCAAAAAAGAGCGGTGGAGGCTGCCAGCGTCTGAACAGTCCGTACAGCTATGCGTGAGGACTTTCTAGAGCGAAAGATGTTATGGGATCACTTTTCGGGTCACGCGCAGTTGCATGTGTTCCGCCGCCGCCCCCGCTACCAGTGTCCGTAATCACAACGCACGAAATTAGAAGAAAAAAAACCTTGCACTGATGACACAGTGAAGCTTGAACCCGGGTAAGCTGGGTGCCAGCCCAATGTTCTACCTCTGAGTTACGCCGGCGCTTGTAACTTGTCGTCAAACTTGCCTTAGGCAGACTTGATGTCGGGAAAGAAATCACTATATCACGACTTATAAAGAGTTTCGAAATAGTGAAACAAACGATAGTGGTCGCACAATGCGGTTAGCATAATGAGTGGGCCGTCCAATGCTCCAACCTACTACAAAACTTGTTGTTGTTTTTATATTAACTGTCGCGCAGACCCACTACAGCCATACTTTTTCATCGTTGTCAGCCACTGCATGGACAAGTGGCACAAAATTTCTTGCAAGTGTTTAGCGGATACAACGCTTCTCAAAAGGATGACGAAAAATAGCGTAGCGAATGCCGGCCTACTACACAGCAGTTCTTTATAATTCCCTACTGGGTATCAAGCAAGTGTTCTTGCAGTAGTTACCCAATGAATGTTTTGAAAAAGGCTCTGAAAGGACGCTCTTCTTGTGGCTGGGGTGCGCCTACCACGCAGTACTGGCGTTTTTTTCTAATCTACCACGCGCCTCGAACTCCCAGCACGAGTGGCGCGACAGGCTTCACAGTGTGCTTAAGAAGTGACGATGATGATGATGATGATGATGAAGGTTAACACATGTACTTCGTGGTTCTGAAGTGGTGCAGGGAATCGCTATGCAGTACTTCTTCTGCATTGTTGAAAAATGCAATAGGTGATGGCTAAATGGATACGTTGATGTACGCGACTGCTTGTGATACCGAAATATATATATATATATATATATATATATATATATATACGCAAAATAGGTGTATACTTAAGGGCTCGTTTTTCCGTGTTTTGAAACAGTAATAATTAGATCTAACAGACAATACTGCCAAGGAAAGTATAGGGGAAGTTATTAGACCAAATTTTAATGTAAATACGGAGAAAGAAAAGTGGGTGAAAAGATAACTTGCCGTAGGCAGGAACCGAAGCTGTGACCTTTAAATAACGCGTTCGATGTTATACCACTGAGCTACCATGGCGGCTATCCTTCCAGCCGCTTTATTGTGTTTATATGTGAATTTAAGCACGGGAGTGTCTGTCAGCGCCATGTGTAGCCATGGCGGCAAGTGTGGCATTCCCTTTATGAGCCTGTTTATCATCATGAAGCACGTGAACCTATTACGAACTAGCAGCTGACCAATAGTCCCCCGTATACAACCTGAGGCACCAAGTCTGCCAGTACGAGACCCTCATTAATGAACAATGGAAAGAAGTGTGTACTTCAGCGCTCGTTTTTTTGTGTTTTGAAAGAATAATAATGAGATTTAAGAAAAAGTAATGCTAAGGAAAGTACAGGGAAAGTTATTAGACCGAATTTCAATGTAAATACGAAGAAAGAAAAGTGGGTGAAAAGAGAACTTGCCGAGGGCAGGAACCAACCTGCGACCTTCGAATAACGCATTCGATGCTCTACCACTGAGCTACCACGGCGGCTTTCAACTGTAGATCTATATATATATATATATATATATATATATATATATATATATATATATATATATATATATATATATATATATATATATATATATATGGGATATGGCACAACGGGAGCGTTGTCAACAAGGATAAATATATTTATTTCCCAACAGTTTCGGGAGGGGTCCTCCCTTCATCAGGGGATGAGTTATACTGACATGAACTTCCAAACTTCGTTGCTGCCGCGTCCCTCTCGCCTTGAAAGATGTTTGCGAGAGTTAGAGGGAACTAAGAAAAAGAAAGAGAAAAAAAAGAAAAAAGCGGGAAGAAAAAAGACGAAAAGAAAAAAAGAAAAAAGAAAAAGAAAGAAAAGAAAGAAAGTAAAAGAGAACCACTGTCAACACAGAACAAAACCAACTGTCCGTGTACGTCCACATCCGGTTTTTGTCACGTGCTGTTCAGTTCTCGACGTGTGTCGGGCCACCCAAGATTGTCGCCGCGGTGGCGGGAGGGGTCCTGACGGCGTGCGTAAAGAAAGGGTTTCCCCTTAATGGGTCGGTCGGCTCTTTACCTTTAATATTCGTCCTTTTCCCTTCAATGGTCATCAAGTGGTAGGTGAACATAAACACTTTGTATGTGCATGTGAAAAAAAGAAAAAAAAGGAAAAAAAGAAAAATAAAAAACAAGAAAGGACAGTGTACACGTACGAGTCAGTCAGAAAAAAACAAGCTTGGTCTCCAGCTATCAATCTTTGTCACCAATTTCCTCCTGGCTTACTTCTCGGAGGCAGGAGAGTTTTCCGGGGTCCTCGTTGATGCCGGCTACTAATGTTAGAAATTTGAAAATAAAATATGCCTCATGCTGTTCGTGCTCGCGCCTGTTTGATAAACCGGACTGCAAAAGAGTTACGCTGATATTTTCAAAACTGTGGTTTGGCAGGCGCAGATGTCTAGATAAAAGTAGCTTGGGCAGTGAAGTGGCGTGGAACCGGCGATTATTGAACCGCAGCCGAAATGACGCGTCTGTTTGGCCGATATATTCTTGTCCGCAGATATTGCAATGTAGCATGTATATTACATTACTGGAGTCAGAATTAGGGCTTTCAGTTATGCAGAATTTGAAATCCGAGAAGTTCGCTTTGGATTCGCGTGTTGTGACCATCTGTGGGCATACCTTGCATCGAGCTTTTCCGCAAGGATGGCACCCTGATTGAATTTTGGGGGTGTTTGTTTTTGCTCTGACAAGAATGTCCTTCAGATTTTTATCCCTGCGGTATACCACGTGAGGTGGCTTCGCGAAAATAGAAGTTAGTCGTTTGCTTTGCCTGATTATGTTGAAATGGCGGGAAAGTATGTTGTTGATTCGTGGCACTGATGAGGAGTAAGTTAGTACAAGGTTCGTTTGGAAAGTCGTTTTAGATACTCTGTTTGGTCCCTTAATTATATCATTCCTGTTCACGTTGCGAGCACTTAGTATGGCATCGTCAATAATGTCTTCCGGATAATTTTGTTTCAATAAGGAATGCTCTAGGTGTTCTGCGTGTCGGTCCAATTCCCGTATTTCGGTGCATATTCTTCGACACCGATAGGCCTGGGAATATGGAATACCCGTTTTGCAATGCTTTGGGTGGCTGCTGTTGAAATTTAGGTACATTTGACGGTCTGTAGGCTTTTTGTAAAGGTTTGTTGACAAGCGGTCATTTTCGACCGTGACAGTGACGTCCAAAAAGTTACTGCTAATTTTGAAAATTTTGTGCGTGAATTTAATTGACGGGTGGCACTTGTTAAAATCCTCTATGAAGCGGAAAAGACTTCCCTTATCATGGTTCCATATCATAAAAATATCGTCTAAGTATCTTCTGTAGTAGA
Organism: Rhipicephalus microplus; assembly: GCF_013339725.1. Classification (NCBI taxonomy): domain Eukaryota; kingdom Metazoa; phylum Arthropoda; class Arachnida; order Ixodida; family Ixodidae; genus Rhipicephalus; species Rhipicephalus microplus. Next base: position 125,487,002 of record NC_051169.1, read on the forward strand.
AAGGTTTCAAGGTGCGTCCTTCAATGAATGGGATTTCAAGTGAAGCCATAAAGGTGCTCGCGAAGTTTGGGGCCATTTTCGTGCCCAATGCAGTGCCACTGACCTGAAGGAAATGCTTGCCGTGGAACCCAAAATGGTTAAAATTTAGTACAAGTTCAAGAAGTGTACACAGTACCTCGCCACTTACACTATTTCATGAGTCAGATTTTACATATTCAGAAACCATAGCCGCCGTTCCGTCATGGTGGGGTATGTTTGTGTACAATGAGCAGACGTCCATGGTCACCAGAAAACTACCGCCTGGGATGTCGAGACTTGAAGTTTCGCAGATGAAGTGGTTTGTGTCCTATATATATATATATATATATATATATATATATATATATATATATATATATTGTAAGCACATTCCAAGCATTTGATCGTTCTCACTTGCACATACCCATCATCATCGTTCTCACTTGCACATACCCATCATCATCGTCCTCTCTCTTGGTGTGGTTCTGAGCCGAGCCAGACATCGCAGAATAAACGCTTCTGCTCGCCCTGCCTGCTCGCCGTACCTAGTCTGCCTGCGTCTTTCAGAGTGGTGGAGGTGCTGGGTACAATCGGCGACCAGATCGGAGCTCCAGGTGGGAAATGAACGTAGGAGGACGTCGGGATCTTACCTCTGAAAGACGCAGGCAGACTAGGTACGGCGAGCAGGCAGGGCGAGCAGAAGCGTTTATTCTGCGATGTCTGGCTCGGCTCAGAACCACACCAAGAGAGAGGACGATGATGATGGGTATGTGCAAGTGAGAACGATGATGATGGGTATGTGCAAGTGAGAACGATCAAATGCTTGGAATGTGCTTACAATATATATATATATATATATATATATATATATATATATATATATATATATATATGTATGTATATGAACTAGGTGTTTTGACTTTTCTCAGATGCATGCAGAGACGGCGCGCTGTCATGGTGATAATTGTCAGTTGTTCGGAAGTGTGCGCCTTGGGACTAGCTTCGGGGTGCTATGTCGAGCTATTCAAGACGGCGATCTCAAGAGAGCCTTCTTCGAAAGCCCATTTGCGATCGTGCGCGTGCACAACGGAACTAACTCGTGATCAAAGAGTAACTAACCAAGGCACAGGTTGGCTCAGAAAGTGTATGCAATACACATTACATGCATGCGTGATTTTCCGCCCATAATGAAGCACGCATGCGTGAACTCCATTCCGTAGCACACATTAGAAGATTAAGGTTGGCTTCTCATGAGAGCCCCCCTACTTCTCTCGAAAATTGGTCAAGTTTGCAAAAGAACAATCTCCGCAGTGGGTGTACAAATAAAAGCGAGGCGATGACGTGTTTTTACAACGGCCGGCCATTCGTCCCGCGTGTTTGCGAGCGTAAATTAGGAAAGTAAGCTGCTCTGTTGAAGCAGCATCAGTGGTTCTTCACTGCCATTGTCGTCAAAAACCTGCATATCTAAAATTTTGATCATTAATCAATGATGGGACAGCGCCTACTGAAAGATAAAAGTACGGGAGAAAGGATTAGGTTGGAGTGTCACCCCCCTCTACCCGCTTGCGCACTCGCCTAGTGAGAATCTTACATTGACAATAAGGGCTGTTTCTCGTGAAAAGCCCTAAAGGGACATACGCAATGAAAGATATGTAAATTATATTTATCAAATATTGACAGAAATGAGAACTTGTCAAATTTGTGTACAAGTGGGGCCGAAAAAGAGTAGTGATGCACTCTATCTTATATAAATTAACCTAATGAACTGTGATTTCACTGTGCGGTAGACCCTAGAGCAGCGGCTATACAGAGAACCCTTGCAGGGACAGAGAAGGCGGAAGAAAATGGGTCATGCATTAACACAACATGCAGCGTGAAATAGGTGGCTCTTCTTTCTGTATTTCTACTCTTGCTTTATTTTGGGCCCGCTCAGATAAGACAAGGCCCCATTTCAAGACACTGTATGAAAATGAGTTGCAGACGTGCTAACCATGTAAACAGGCAGTTGAACAAGACTTAGCGAAGTGTCATAATACTCAAAATAGGAAGCCACAATAACTTGCTTCGCGAATCCAATTTTAATGGCCTGTCAAGGAGTTCTGTGGTCATATAGAACCTGTTTTCAACTATTTTAATCTTTAGTTATGCAAGACCAGAAAAATATGCTTGCTATGTTCTCTCGTGAAAGCTGCAAGAATAGCTTCACAGCGAAATTGTGAAAAATCGAGAACATAGGACAAGTCCACCCCAATGTAGCAAGGTTTTATGATGAAGCATACTATAAATCATAAGGGGCCGCTATCACTGAATGTGCTGAGACTTTCACAGATAAAAAAACGCTTAACGAACCCACTACTGCCATTTTAGAAGCATTTCTCTAGAGCTTGATAGCTGCATGCTGGGGCCAACTGGCTCGGCGGTATTCCGAGCTTGATAGAATCATTGTAGGTTGAAACAGATATAACACCTAGCAGACTATCCAACTATATTTACTTTGTATTTTACCAATGTTTTATATACTGCGTACCTGATTCATCATTTCCACTCGATAAGAAGTTCGAGCGCTCGTTACACGTTGAGACATTACTGATCAGAAAGACTTACCTTACTTGATCCCTTTTAAACATAGCTCTAGACATTCTGCATTAATTTTGAACTATTGTGCAATATGAGGCCCGCACAGATAGGACAAAGCCTCAGCTTAAAACACTGTGGGAAAATGAGAGGCAGACGAGCTCAACCTGGATGACTTTCGACGGGAGCTACTTGCCACCTACCCGTGTACGGATCGCAATGAGAGAGCCGAGACCGCTCTCCAAGCCAAGACCACTCTCCAAGCTCGGATTCAGCAGAACAATGAAAGCGTGGCCATGCATGTAGAGGACATGACCCGTCTTTTCGGCCGAGGAGACCTTAACGTGAGCGAGAACAAAAAGCTTCGTCATCTAATGCAAGCGTGAGACAGAAACTTTTGCCGGTTTGGTTAGGAATCCGCCATCTACGGTCGCAGAGTTCTGTTCTCAGGCGGCCACGTTGGAAAGAACGATTCAGCAACGGGCGAGGATGTACAAGCAGGATCTGGGCATCGCCTCCGTTGACACAGCACCCACTGCCTTGGGAAATAGCATGGAGTTTTTACGTGAACTCATGAGGTATTTGGTGCGAGAGGAGCTCCAGAGACAGCGACTTCACCAAAGCACTCCAGCTCAGTCGTCAGTGGCCGACGTCGTGCGTGAGGAAGTCAGACTGGTGGTTCGGGATGCCCAGCCCATTCGGGAACATCAGCAGTATGCCGAGCCAGAAGTGTCACCATCGTTATCGCAGAGAGTCTCATATGCCGACGCTCTACTGCAAGGAGCCCCCATGTGTAAGGACATCACCGCCGTTCGGCGTACAGCAGTGCGCAACCAAACATGCTCCCGCCACCAGATAGGAGACAAAGAAAGACAAATATATGGTGTGCTCTTGACAGGGTACCTCTCTGCGACCACTGTGGAGATGCCGGCCACCTGTATCGTATGTGCCAGTACCGCAAGGCAGGGCTTTGGGGATTCGCAGTGAATGCACCTAGGCCTCGAAACGAGGAGCGTACTTTCGAGATCAAGCATTACCTGTCGTCTCGTCAGTACCCTCATAACCTTCAGCCACATCAGCGTCGCTTCACAGCACCGTTGAGATATCGGTCACCGAGTGACCATCCATCATGAGCCTCTCCCTCCCACTGCAAGGCGCCGTTCACCAAGCCCGGGTCGGGAAAACTAGAGCCGGCATCCTGTGGAGATAAGGCTGCTGCCGATGCTGAAACAGAACCCCCATAGGTGACTCTGCGTGATAACGACGAACTAAAGAGGCGATACAGCAGTCATGACGTCGCTTCCTACTTGCGCGTATTTGTTGGCAGCTATGAAGTGAACGCACTTGTGGATACAGGTGCGGATTACTCAGTAATTAGTAGTGATCTCGCCAAAGAACTTATTAAGGTACTGACTCCATGGAATAGACCTCAAGTGAGCACCGCGGGGGACACCTCATTGACCTGATTGGAACGTGTAAATCAAAAATCGGAATAAGGTGTTCCAAACAAGTCGCCGGTTTCATTATGCTTCCGGAATGCCTTAGGGACGTAATCATCGAAATGGACGTCAAGAAGGCTAATGGTGCTTTAATTAACTTGCCGGAATCATGTGTCTCATTTTCAACCATGCACGCGATTGCAACGTTCGAAACAGAAAAAAAAGCCAATGAGCTGTGTATTGCGGAGGATGACGTGGCGGTACGTCCAAGGTCCAGCGTAGGTGTCCGGGTAAGAAGCAATGCGTTTAGTGACCATAAAGGCTCGCTGACCACAACACTACGCTGATACTCGAAAAGGGGATCTGTATGGCAAGGGGCCTTGTGCAGCTTCGTGACGGATGTGCTAACGTCTTGCTGACAAACTTTGGGAACTAAGTACAGCACCTTGCGAAGGGGACCGTTATTGCAAATATACACGACTACGCCTGAGTGGCGAACCTGAGCACCTCTGACACCTCACCACCTTATTTGAAGCAACATTACTGGATGATGCCTGCTACTACCGGTATAACTACTATACAATACAAGCCTGGAACCTAAAGGGGCATCGGGACGATGCATTCTCGGTACGAGGATAATGACGCAAGATACATTTAAAGTTCGAGCGCTAGTCGTTTGCTACGCCCTTAATGTTGCCTGTGGTGTGCGTGCGAAACAGAGCAAGCGAAGCACCGGTGGGGACTATCAGGATGGACAATCACAACTCAGGCACGTTCGAGCTGCGCGGAATAAGAAAAAAGATGTGGTGCCAAATTTTGAAGAGGCAAAGGTGTTCTGGACGTAAACATTTTTCTGTAACTTGTTTGTTTGGGGGGGGGGAGGGCACAAGTTTGCCTTTTTAGCTATTTTCACTGTGGGTGACAATATTCAAGAAAAATTCTGACAATTCTCGTTACGTATTTCTTGTTATATATGCTGTCTCCTATAAAGAATTTACACGCACATTGGCACATATTCTGGTTTAGAGCTTTTTAGCCTGCACCACAACGCTGTGCTCAACGCCAACAAGAAGGTAATGGAAACTTGCGTACTGGATTGATTACCGCTATAGCTTTAAAGGCCTTGCTTCGTAAAAATACCGTTTTGGTGTCGGCGTCATTGGCTTTTAGCAAAACTTATCAACCTCTCCGTGACCACAAAATTGACATAGATGCCAATAAATGAAATATTATATATTAACGGGTCTGAATGGTATGAAACCTACATCTTCCAAGTCGCAAGCAGGTAGGTATATTACGAATCAAAATACTCTTCTTTATTTTATTAATCAATTTCTATAAATTGATTTACAAAATATTTAAACTTTGAATGTCATGTTGTGGAATGAGTCTTGTTAGCACCCAATATATATCGTGGCATAAGTGTACACTCGCGCCAGGCATAAAACAATAATATTTGAGTGACGAGTTTGTGTTTCAAAAACCTGCCAGTTACAAAGTGCTAGGACATATTTCATAATCACCAGCAGAAAACCACGAGAAAGGTGAACACATATGTAGGTGCGCGTGTTTCGCATTGAACGCCGAGTGGGCTCTTTGATATTCCACAAAATGAAAACTTGCCCCAAGTTTCTCACGCCCAAGTGACGCACGAAACGTGCTCACAGGTACACATGAATGGGAATAAGCTGCGATTGCAGTGAACTTTGTGCGCCAGGTAACTACAACAGAATCGTTCTAGTAAAAGCCGTAGGCCAGTCAACACGTAGGATCCTTCCCACCGCGAGATGAGAGCGCGCAAGACAGCGCTAGATCCTCTCCGCGGCGCAAAATACGTGTGAAAGATGAGAGCGCGCGACACTCCGTCGTGGCAATGTGGCGACGCGCGCTCATTGGGCCATCTTTCTGGTAACGCTGAAAACACAATGATTACCGCGGAGATGCCCATCAGCCGCGGTATGGGGTAGATATAAATAGCTTGCAGCTTGAACTTTGAAAGAGGCGCTTCTCCATGGCTGAGTGGTTAACGCCGCACATTTGCAATTCAGAGGTTTCACTTTCGATTACGTGCACTGGAGTCTTGTTTTTCCTCCTTGCGCTTGCATATATATATATATATATATATATATATATATACATTTATGGTGATTGACGGCGACGTCGACACTGGCGGGAAAATACAATTGAGAATTTCTATATAATGGCTATCACAATAAAAACTATAGCGTAGTGAGCGCTTAAGAACTGTGCTTGCAATAGGCATTCAATGACACTTTGAAATGACCAATGTTACGCGCAGAGTCATTTGTTTTTTTACGGTACAATGGAGGCCTCTACCAAAAACTAAAGCAGGTCAGCCGTTCAGAAGGCAATGTGCACGAGTCATGATAATGCTATCGCGACCTACTCTTGAAGACGAAGCTCTGGCGCCCTTCCGTTTCTACATGCCTCGGAAAACAAGAGTTAGCAAAAGGCACAAAATACAGCAGATGAAAAAAAAATTTGGCAGATCCCACGTACAGTGGTAGTCGATGACATGCAAAGCACGAATATAAGAACTGTTGATATATCACTTTAAAATTAGCACAACGTTACGAGGTGTAGGTAAACAATGCCACATGTGACTTCCATGTCATGTATCATATGTTTGGAAGTGTCGTTTACCTTCGTCATCTATTCACGTCACGTGACACCAAATTTAGTACATGCGGAGTTAGCGACACCGCCGTGAGCACGCTAAGAGCGTGGTAAGTTGTCATATTCTTACATGACATGCGTGTCGGGTTTATCACGTTTGCACCAGTCATATCTTTCGTCATCCACTGACGTCACGTAATACCGAATTTGGTATATGCGGAGCTACCAAAACGACTGCGAGTACATCATGAAGGGCCTAATATACTTCAATGAAGCGTGGACAAGCGCGCTCGCTGAGCACAGCTACGCTGCGTTAGCAAAACTCGAGGATTCTGTAGACTGACGCCAGGCGCGACCGTCATCCGCCTCGTGGCCCGATGACAGCCGGTGCGAAATGCTACAGGTTGCATTTCACGCTGACGCGTTACACAGACAACACTGCGTCTCCCACTTTTCGTGAAGGAGGGGCGCTGGACACGCTGAAACGCGCACGCGTCAAAGCAACGCAGTGCGGCGCGCGCCTAAGAGCGTATGGCAGCACCGGCGCCTGGTGTGGCAATGCCGGCGTGACCTGACAAAATGAACGCCAGCGAGTACGCGCTCTGCGTCACGTCGAAATGTTGTGACTCCTTGACTGTGGCATGTAGTCATGTTCTCACATGGCACGCTTCTCATGATTATCATGCTTGCACCAGTCGCATACCTTCGCCAATATTTCGCATCACGTAATACCGAATTCGGCATATGTGAAGCTAGTGAAGTGGCCGCGAGCGCATCATTAGTGACGCGTGTAGTCATTTTGTTACGTGACACGCATGTCGCTATTATTATGTTTAGACGTTTCATTTACTTATTTCATCTGTTCGCGTCGTGTAATACCGAGTTTGGAACATGTGAAGCTAGCGAAACTGCCGTGAGTGCATCGTGATTGTAGCGTGTAGTCATGTTGTTACGTGGCACGCATCTCATGTTTATCGTGTTTGCACCAGTATCATACGTTCGTCATCCATTCACGTCTCGTAATACCAAGTTTCATATAAGTGAAGCTAGTGAAACGGCCGGCAGCACATCATGAGCGTGGCATGTAGTCGTGTTGTTACATGACACGCATCTCATTATTACCATGTTTGCACCAGTCACATGCCTTCGCCATCTATTCCCGTACTGTAATACCAAATTTTGTATGTGTGACGCTATCGAAACAGCCACAAGCGCATTATGAGCGTGGCATGTAGTCACGTTGTTACATGACACACATGTCATTATTTTCATGTCAGGGTCTGTCGTTTGTGTTCGCCATGCAATTATGCCATACCATACCGGTTTTGCAACATGTCATGTGAACGAAAGCACCGCAAGAGCTGCACGACCATTAAATGTAAATTATGACATTCATGACATATATATATATATATGTATATATATATATATATATATATATATATATGGATAGATAGATAGATAATAGATAGATAGATAGATAGATAGATAGATAGATAGATAGATAGATAGATAGATAGATAGATAGATAGATAGATAGATAGATAGATAATAGATAGATAGATAGATAGATAGATAGATAGACACGCTCACAGTCACCGAAGTTCGCTAAGAAATGCCTCGCAATTAAAAAGCCTGCATTTTATTGGTCGTGTTCTTCTAGTAGGCGCGTAGAAGGTGTGAAGCTCTCGAACATCACCTGTCTTGAACCTAAAAATAAAAGCGTGCGCAATCAGAACAACTTAGCAGTACCCTTAATAAATAAATAAATTAATTAATTAATTAATAAAAGGTTCTCTCAGCAGCACTTTAATTTCACGCACAAGCGTCGCCGGCTCCGGTCACTATGGAAGCAAAGAATATGAGATGGCATTCTGCGCATGCCACTACTGGTGCATTTTCGCCGGTGTAACTGGTGCATGGAATGCTTTACTGCACCCCACCTTTGTAGTTTCTGTGGAATTTAATTTATGTACCTATGGTGCTTAACGCGTGTGAAGCGAATCGCACGTGGAAAGTTTCAGGCATCTGGAATAGTCCTTCATGATAAGCACTAATAAACAATTATTGACGATTTCTCCAGTTTTACTTGAAAAGAGAACTATGTTATGTGCTGTGTTGCTATGCTACTATACTGTCAAAGCTGGCGACCTTCTTAATGAAGAATCTTTAATTTTTCCAATGAATGGCTTACCTATCCCTTTCATCTCGAAACCTCTTATACCGATACAGCACCCATCTATTTGTCTTCACAAAACTCAGTTCAGAGCCGAAAAAACTACTTGACATTTAGGGCTTTTTTATGCCTCCACTGCATTACTGCGAGTGAGTCTTAGTGGTAATAGCGAAAACGTCCAGTACACCACTGAAGCACCGCCTTACTCTGCGCCGACGAATGACGTGTTCAGAGACTCTTCTCCTCCTGCTTTGATCATAAAAAATTTCTTCCACCCATGCTGCCCGTGAACCCACTATAATCGCCACCAACGCTTGCTTTTAAAGTAACAACAAAACAGGATGGATGTACCAGAAAGATGGTACTGGTGGGTACATAAATCATGACAGGTAGATTGCCACTATCCCTCAAGAGGAAGGTAAATAACAGCTGCATCTTGCCGGTACTTACATATGTAGCAGAAACCTGGAGAATTACAAAGAGAATTCAGCTTAAATAGAGGACGACACAGCGAGCAATGGAAAGAAAAATGGTAGGTTTAACCTTAAGAGTCAAGAAGAGAGCAGATTGTATTAGGGAAAACACGGGGGTTAAGGATATCATTGTTGAAATCAAGAAGAGTAAATGGACATGGGCCGGGCATGTAGCGTGTAGACAGCATAACCGCTGGTCATTAAAGGTAACTAACTGGATTCCCAAGAGAAGGCAAGCGGGTTAGAGAGAGACAGAAGGATAGGTGGGCAGATGAGATTAAGAAGTTTGCGGGTATAAATTGTCAGCAGCAAGCACAGGACAGAAATGACTGGCGGAACATGGGAGAGACCTTTGTCCTGCAGTGGTCATAGTCATGCTGATGATGAAGATGATGATGATGATGATCGTCTGGCTTAAGATCTTTCTCATTGCATTGCTTTCTTACGCTTGTACTAGCAGAAAACAATGCTATAAAGTCTACGAGGTTGTTTTCTCAAGGCCGCTTTGGTGGACTCATCAGCTGTCTATTTTCTGTCACGTACTAAAACCGCACACTTACTTTGCAGTCGACTACTCGTCGTCTACTTAGGTCTACTCAGATCAGAGAGATGTATAGTGCTTTTGGCAGGAATTGGCATGTCATCCAACTTTAATGCGTAACTGCCTATAAAGCTATTCATTTAAAAAAAACGCACGTTGCTTCTAGCGTTCTCCGAATTGAGAACAACAAAGGAAGCAGTGCTATTACGTAAGAAAAGTAAGGATTGTTTTTCAATCGTCCTATACACCTGCTCAAGTATGTTTCAAAGGAAAGGGATCGGGCCATCGGAGAATATGCAACGTGCGAATATATTAAAGTGTCACTTTCTCACTTTAGTAGTACAAAAGAAGAAATCGTTTTGAGAGGTCAAGCAAATGACATACTCTTCATAATAAATGAAAGGATGGCATACTTTGTTTGAATGATCGGTCAAATTCTTGCGCAAGTAGGTGGCACCAGAACAAAACGTTTGTTGAATGCCAATTGAGAATGTGTGCAAATCTGCTGTTTCTTGGGGCGCTCGAAACGGCTCATGACAGTGATGCCATAACAAAAAGATTCGGTAGTTCTTTTTTACTGTTTTTGTTGAACTGTACTGTGCTGTGTTGTCCGCCGTTTATCATATAAGAGTTGTTCCTCCTGTCAAGGGTTACATTTTAAGATATGTGTAGATTACTTGAAGGGCGCCTGGAATATAATTTTTTAAATCTCGCAGGCTAGGCTGCCTCACGCAGATGTGTACGAGATGCATGTACCCACCTACAAAGTGTCTTTCCAAAGACGATACTAAAGAGTGTGCGTTGGCCCATATATAAAGACGGTGTAGTGAATCAATAAAGAATATAAGAGCGTTCTGTATTGACTTCAATTAGAATTTCATGGTGCTTGTGATAATTATCATCCTGACTGCGCCCACTGCACAGCAAAGGCCTGACCCTGATCCATAAATTAACCCTGTTCTCTCCTTTCGGCTCCCACTTTACACCTGCAAACATCCTAATCGCATCTGCCCACGTAAGTTTTTGTCAGTTCATCCATAAAACTAACAAATAGGTTGATGCACGAGAAAATGCAAATATGGACCAGTCAGGATAATAACTGACAACCTTCAGACTATGCACGCGTACTTTATTAACTCACATAGGGCGGTGGGATGCGTCCCTTGTGGACTTGAAGATCACCCCCCGTAGGTAACAGTAGATACCAGGATCACTAACAGCAACTGGTACAAAAGGTCTCTTCAAGGTGAATAAGTTTTGTTTCTACGTATTTCTTACCTTCTAACATCCACTCAAATGTCTGGCGGCTTCAACCCATCTCTGCATTTTGCCTCAGTTAGTATTATTTTCATTTTTAAACCAACCATCGGTTATCTGTCCTGCGCCTTGCGTGACACATTGTATCTACTTTATTCCTCTTCAAGTACGCAGATTTTTACAGCAAAACGTGCTGTAAAATCACAACTCGGGCTTTGCGTGGCGCAATATTTGCCCACCGCCGCCGCCTCCACTACCCCTGTCCTTAATCACTATTGCATGAAACAAAAGAAAAACTTGTAAGTTCAGAACACGAAAAACACAGCGGGCTCCAACCTGGGTTCACTGCGTGCCAGCCCAGTATTTCACCACTGAACCAAGCCGGTGTTTGGAACTTGTTCGCAAACTTCAATTGGGCAGGCTTGATGTCGGGAAAGAAATCGCGTTATTATGTGTAATAAAGCGTTTTATAGCAGCCAAAGAGCAACCTAGGCGCCACACAGTAAGAATAGCGTAACGAGTGGGTCGTACAATGTCCAAACCCATTACAAAAGCTTGTTCTTGATCACCTAATAACTGGGGTGCATGCACACTTAGACATAATTCTTTATCGTTATCAGCCACTGCACGAACAATTAGCACAAAATTCCTTGTAAGTGTTTAGCGGATACCACGCTTCCGAGAATAATGACGGAGGATAGCATAGCGAACGCCGGTCTACTGCCCACAAAGTATGATTACTATGGCCGTAGTGCGTACCAAGCAAGTGTGCTTACAGCAGTTACCCATTGAGTGTTAATAAATGCTCTGAAAGGCCGCTTTTTTAGCTTTTGTTGTGACTGTGCTGTGTATTTGACGCAGGCCGGGCGTAATTCTTGAAATTACAAAAAAACGAGCGAATAATTCAATGAAGAAGTTTCTCGTCTTTCTGGTGCATTTCATCACGCAGGAAGAGTGATTCACATGACGTGCTTACGGTACCCACTCTCGATTTGTCCATGTACGCGAAATAGCAGACGTAATTGTATCTTATACAAATTACCTACGCAGCCACCCAACTGTTCTTCTTTGTCTTGCATAACTCTCGTGCCCTCTCATCTGATTTCACTTCATTTTGTGTGTTTACGGTTGCGCAAGCGCAGATAGAAGTCTGTAGCCGAGAAGCGCGAAATCTAGACACCCTCAACGCTGAATGCTGACATTCCAAAAGTCTTTTCAAAAAATGAGCGGCCAGGAGGAGATATAGCTTGTAGGATAATGTGATGAAGCCACACTCTTGTCTGGGGTGGAAAAGGGCCCTTCAATGCCAACAATGATGGAACGAACGACCGCATTTTTATGCTCGCGTCTTGTCCAGTGGTGGCGGCCGGCATGCTCACCACTTTGCCAGTAAACCCTTCTCCGGACACCGATTACAACGTTTTTCCTGGTGATTCATACAATTCTCTTTAGATTACACGCCACCACTTATGACATCCGTTATCGGTGGCACGCGAGCTCGCCCCTTCATCATCGCAACTATGACTTCGGTCTCGTCACTTCGTAAGCTCGGTAGCATGTGACAAGTTCCTACAGTGAGTGTTACTCACAGGTACCGACATCCTTCCGAGCCCCTCACCTGCCTGCTCTCCAACTCCATTAAAGAACGCTTGATAGCTCCACGTCTGCAATTGATGAACGTTAAGAATTTGACAACCGGCAGCTGCCAGTAAAGCATAAAGTGGCAGGTGGTTAATGTACCGATCAGCGGGGCCAACACTATGCAGTTCCAGGCGCAAAACGTGTCCGACAACGCTGCCTTCAGCGCACACATCTTGCGCCGGCTCATTAACAAGCTTCCCTACAGCAATTGTCTGGCCAAGAAACGCCCCGTCCACCTGCAAGCAAATCTTAGAGTCTTGAGGCTGTTCACTGGTCTTGATTTGTCATTTTTGTCATGTTTTGAGCACCGTCAGTGCCTTTTCTATATTAAACGTATGCATACCTTAATACAGGGTGTTGTGCTCCTAAATGCAGGGCGTTGTGCAGGTTGCCCAACAATCATCAAAAACGCTTGTTGGGCATTCGAAGTTGTTATCATAGATATACCGCGTGCCTACACGTCGGTACAGCCACTGAGTCAACATTTCAGCACCGCACGACCATTAGCTTGATCGTTGCGATATCTTTTAGCCAACTCTGCACGCATCTCCCACAGGCGTGTTCGCGGGCGTTTGTTCTCTTTCGGACAGGTTTGTTCGTTCCACCGGCACCACGGTAGTTTTCACCCTCAAAATCAGCAAGAATGCAGACGCAGAAACCTCGTGCTGCTCGTTTTGCTTCTATCAATTATTGCATATAAATATAAGGGCAGGTTTCAATCAGGGTCATCTTGATGGCAATGCGGCTGCGAGTGGATACATCGTGAGCGCGATGAAATAGAATTCAACGCATAATATGTACAAGACCATATAACTTTTACTCCTGCGTGCGTGGGTTCATAGGCAGCGCGATAAAAGTGATACCTGAATCGTGTGCTCGCAGGTGTTGCAGCGTGAGCACTGCTCCTCGGCAGGAGCAAAAGAAGTGGGCGAACCTTATCTTCATCACGGGCGTCTATCAATCAAACTGATTCACGCTGAATCAAGCTGATTCACGCTGTTGACGGCGAGACAGGGTAGAAGCAAGCCTTGGTTTACGAAAACCTTGCGCCAGCTCACACAAAAAAGACAACGAACTTATCGCGCTTATTGCAGAAAACCTTCAAAAGAGACAGAGAAAAAACTGAAATAACTCGTGAAGTTAAAGAAGCAACACGCATTGCCAAAGACAGTTATTCGGGAACTATTCAAACAAGACTAAAAGATAAACCGAAAGTGTTCTGGAAGCACGTGAAGCAGAATGGCAAGGATGTTGTAACTATCCCTCCACTCGTGTCTGGTGACGTCATTGTTCGCGATGACGCTGACAAGGCAGAATGCTTTAACGCCTATTTCTGCTCCGTCTTCACTCCTGCAGTAATGCCTTCTGAAGACGTCCCACCGGTACTTGAAACGATAAGCGACATGGATGATGTTGTCATATGTACACACGGCATTGAATCGTTGCTTCGAAGGCTCGACTCTTCTAAAGCGTGTGGTCCTGACGACTTACCCAATTTCCTGCTTAAATCATGCGCTGAATCGATAGCAAAGTACTTGAAAGTTATATTTGATATGTCACTACTCGAAGCTTCTCTTCCTGATGATTGGAAAGCAGGTATTGTGGTCCCTATTCATAAGTCCGGCCCTAGAAGCGACGTTTCAAACTACCGCCCGATATCGCTGACATCCGTTGCATGTAAAATAATGGAGCACATTCTATTCACGAGTATTGTAGCTCACTTGAATACTCATTCTGCGATTACGTCAGCCCAACATGGATTTCGTAAAGGTTTTTCCTGTGTTACCCAATTATTGGAATTCACAAATGATATTGCTTCTGCATTAGATAAACGGCTTGCGGTTGAATGTATTTTCCTCGATTTCAGGAAAGCTTTCGACACAGTACCCCATTCATTACTCATTGAAAAGATGCTCACATATAAAATAAATCCGGCGGTTGTCTCATGGATTAAAGAATATCTAACGTTACGCCGGCAATTCGTGGTTGTAAATGGGGTTCGGTCACGGGCACAAAGCGTTTCATCTGGTGTACCCCAGGGCTCCGTCCTGGGACCTTTGCTGTTCTTATTGTACATCAATGATATTGGCGACGGTTTGACATCGCAGTTGAGGCTGTTTGCAGATGACTGTGTGGTTTATAGGATCACTAACGGTACGGAAGACCTCAACCTGATTCAGCAAGACCTCGATCGAATCAGCACATGGTGCACTAGGTGGCGCATGCAGCTAAACCTCACGAAAACTGTCAATATGACATTCACTCGAAAGAAGAACCCTCTAAATTACTGCTACACCCTGAATAACATTGTAATTGGTAAAGTAACCGAATTTAAATACTTAGGTGTTTGGTATACCCCAGAATTATCGTGGCAGAAGCAGGTTAACTACGTAACCGGAAAGGCGGGAAAAATGCTGGGCTTCATTCGCAGGAACTCTGGTGCATTCAGTCAGTCCACACGTGAGCTACTCTACAAGACGTACGTGAGGTCCGTCCTCGAGTACGCTTGTGTAGTGTGGGACCCTGCGACGGCGCGCGACGTTATTAAACTTGAAAGAGTTCAGAATCTCGGTGCGAGGTACGTGTCCCGTCAATACACAATTAATTTCAGTGCGACAAGAACTAAGGAAGAACTCAAATGGGATACCCTGGTAGAACGACGCAGAAAGCTGCGCCTGAAGCTTTTTCATTCCATTTACTATGGTACGATTAACATACAGAGAGACATATATATAATACCGCCTAACTATAGGTCCCAACGCGTGGACCATGAGCGAAAAGTAAGAGAGGTTCTATGCCGCACGGAACTTTTTAAGAAATCTTTCTTTCCAAAAACAATCCACGACTGGAATAGGTTACCTGCTGACATCGTCAACGTAGTTTCCAATGAGATGTTTTTTGCCCTGCTGAAATGATTGTTTCTTTGATCTTTTTAGGACGTACTGTATGTATTACTGTTCTTATCTTTTGTTCTTCTTTCTTTTGTCCTCACACTGTATGCAGAAGGGAATTGTGGCTATACTCCGATATCAAATCACTTATTTTTTCCTGTTGAAGTGACTCAACCTTGTAGTGTTCTTGTTTCTCACATATACTGCATACTGCTGTGAATAACTTATGCTGTCGATCTGCTGTAGCTGTTGTTGTTGCTATTACCGTTTTCCACGCTTTATATATGACAAAATATTGAACTGTCCAGACTGACTGTAAACCCCTCCCCCACTGTAATGCCTCTGGCGCTGTGGGTACTAAATAAATAAATAGGACATAAACTCGTTGATACTGAGAAGGCCCAGTTCAACTTGTGACTGTCAAGGTGCCTTTGTAGGTCAAGCGTTTGAAGCCATGGATGCTAAGCAACAGCTTCTTGCACGTGAAATAATTGTCACCTTTCACTGCCATGGAAGAGCTTTTGATAACACAGCTTCTTCGAGCTATTCAATTCTGTCTTCTATTTGTCTGCTTAATCTGCTTTGAAGTGAAGGCCGCATCAGCTCACCTAATTTTATTTATGCTAGTTACCTAAGGCGTATTGACACCTAACACTGAATGTTTTGTCTTAATTGAAAGGGTTTCAGTTGAAACAGCAATATTTTTTCTGGTGCAATAAGCCAAACCGCAATTAATATAGAGGTACTAACAGATTACTTATTAGCATGATAAGGATGCTCATCTGGTCAGCAAGGTTTAATTAGCATAGGTTTACTTAAGGTGTTCATGAATAACATGTTAATTAGCACGATTTAGTTGGCGTGTCAACTAGTATGCTTTAGTTAGCATGGTTTTAGCTTCGCGTGCCTTCATTGCCATTAGGGTGGCGTAATTACCTCGCTCTTATTACGACCTCGCTCAATTACCTTGGCAGTGGAATGTCCTTGCCTGACTAGCCGAGTATATCGCCCAACCAAATGGCTAATTAGCCGGCCGCACGTGCTCGCAGGCGAGCAGACAATGAAAATGACAAAGGCGCGCACCAGCAGAGCAGCGAGCTGGAATGTACAGGCTGGCCATGATGATTAACACGTGGCTTCAGATTCAGCTGCGCTCTTAGTGTTGTGAGGTGCTCGGCCGGAAGAAATCTCAGGGGCCGGCGTGCTGATTATTCTAGAGCAGACTTAGTGTAAACACTAAAAGCTTCAAAATTATTCTAAACAGCACATGTGTCTAAAATTACCATCAGGAAAAGCTTCCACCTCTTCTGTTGAGTGGGTGCACTTCTGCACCCAGTGGAACGACCAAGAAATAAGGAAGCCGCTTGTGGTTTGAAAACATCGCCGAACTTTGCTGACTGCTCTTGACGCTATACAGGGTTCCATTGTAACCAAAAAAGAACATCGTGATGAGGGGTGGATTTGATTTTTTTGCACTGTTTGTTCATTCTAAAGGGGGTGTCGCTAAAGCTCGGAAAGATCTCGAGTTTTTCCAAGCACGGGAGATCCTGCATAACGCACCAATCTTCTCTTCACTTACGTGACAGGTTAACTTTTTCATATTGTTATGGTCACTGCTGAAGATTGTGATTTCAAATTTAGAGCGCAACATGCGTATGTAGTTATCAATACTAAATATTTCTGTACTGTGAAAAAATCATTTTACCTGGATTTCTTAAAAATTTAACGATGTGTAAATTTAGAGCAAGTACCTATTTCAGACACTCCTATTGTTTTATTCTAAGCACTGCAATCGTTTTAATGCAGCGTCAGATGTAGAATATCAAAGTTACTATTAAAGCTCATTCCTACGAGTTGAAGCTCATTGTTACAATAATGAGGTCTTCTAAAAAGCCATTTAATTTGGCTTTTGCCAGGCCTTACAAAATATACAAACAGTGCGAGAAACGCAATGCTACAAAAATATTCCTATTGATTTCTTTCATGAGGGCTGTAACACCAAGTTCTGCGAAGCGACAATTCGCGTGACCGCGTTTCTTCTGTGATGACACTTTCATCTTTGGTGTAGATTCCGCAGAGAAAAATGCTGGAATGCGTAGAGCTTCTTCTGCTTGCGTTTCTTGCGGGTCCATTCATCAAAGTGGAACGTTCCGGTGGCTTTTTCCTGCGTGAGGCAGCCCGAGATGGGCAAGTGAACGTGAAACTGCAAGACAAAACTGTCTAAAAGTGCATGAGGCTACTGCTAAAAAGCCCTCAGATAGAGGAAAGCTTTGCTCTGCGAATCGCGATCACGAACAACCACAAAATATATTGAGAAATGCGGCGCGCGCTAGCTCTTGATCTGGCATTTCGCGTTGCACGTTTGCAGAAGCCAAGCACTTTTTAGCAAACTGTCAACACTCCGAGCGTTTCTATCTATCTATCTATCTATCTATCTATCTATCTATCTATCTATCTATCTATCTATCTATCTATCTATCTATCTATCTATCTATATATCTATCTATCTATATATCTATCTATCTATCTATCTATCTTTCTATCTATCTATCTATCTATCTATTCATCTATCTATATTTCTATCTATCAGTCTATCTATCTATCAGTCTATCTATCTATAAGTCTATGTATCTATAAGTCTATCTATCTATCTATCTATCTATCTATCTATCTATCTATCTATCTATCTATCCATACGCCTACGTTTGGGTTCTCTAGTGATCGCCTCCTTATTTTGGTGCTGAGCAAAATTGGCGTGGAAAGGCAAGAGTGTTTGAGGGATACGACTGTAATGTAATCTCATAAAAAATTCATAACTCTATCACGTACCTCATAAAAATTCTTTTCTTCAGACCATTTTGGCCCATACCACTACATCATGGGTTGCGGAATGCGGGTATGTGTGACAGGTGACTGACAGTATGTATCTGCCGCGGAAAGTTGAACACACACAGTAGTGACTCATGTGTCATAACATCACGAGAAATATACATTGACACCGTATGCCTGACGAATGCAAAGATGGACATTAAGCAGATCCCACGTACCTCGGGAATCATTGTTATGAGACGCATGTGGATGAAATGTGCCTGTATTGTAGTTCTCTAATTTCGTGAAACATTACAAAATGACGCTCTAAACATGTAGACATGCACGCACACACACATTAAACAGCCGGATATGTTTTATATTACGAGTAATTTGCAGTTGCGTAACAATTTCATCAACATAATTTATATTAGCAACACCTGAAGCAGTACGCTGATATGAAGCACTGGTGCTCGCGATGATGATAGCCGTTGACACAGCCTGACATGAGGGCGGTGTTCTAGGAGTACATAAGCAGTGATTACAAAATTGGATAGCAAGCACTGCAACTACAATTGACGTTTCTGGAACATTAGGTCTATTTGAGGGTAGTTCCAAGTCCTGGCGTGGTGTTGTGGTGGAATATTTAGTTGGAACACAGAATGCTGGGTTTCAATTCCTGCTGGGACCTGGCAATTTTTATTTGCATTCGTCGGGTTAACTTTGCCTATGTCAGTTCTTCCAGAAAACTCACGCGTTAAAAAAATCGATTTCTTTTCTCACCCTACCTGGTCGCACATAAACAGTCAATCGCCTTTCGACCGATTAGCAAGGGCTTTCCATATACTATTCTAGCGAACAGTGAAAGTCGACAACAAAGCCAAGTCCTGATGTCATTAATGTGTAAGTTCAACTCACGGACCAGTACAAAGACTTTGTGCGTTAGGTGTTTATTACAGTTTCATTCCATCTGTAATTGATATTGTTACGCGCAAGGCTACTTTGGTTGTACGACTCGTTGAGGTAGGCCAATAAGTGGCTCAGTCCGAACTTCTTTGTCCTCTACCACTGGTGGGTCTCCCACGCGAAACCCTGTGTCATTAAATCCCCCTTTTAGTTAAAGATGCTCATAAATAAAAAAGTCACAACTACAACAAGTGCTAACACAAAGACTCAAAGAGCGAGTACCAAGAAAAAAGTAAGACCACCCACCGACACTTTCACCATGCGCAAATGCAAAAACATCTCAGCGAACGACTAGTAAAAAGATACTGTAAGATCACTGTGAGATCATTTTCAGAGGTTAGCCGAAGTAACTAGAAAGCACAGAGGCTACTGTGTTTAGTACGGCTTCTGTTGTATGGAATGCACAGTTTCGAATCATAGTTGTCGACGTTACGACACTGTGCCGTCCTGAAATACTGCGTAACTGGCTCACTCAGAGGTCGTATATTCTTGTATGGTCCGAAGTAATGGCTCAGAAGCTTTTCAGACAAGCCTAGTCGTCGGAGAGGAGTGTACACCCCCACTCGTTTACCAAGGTGGTATGCGACCTTTCGACAAAGAAGATTGCAACGCCGCACCTCTGCGTCTTGTTGGTGACTGATGTTTACACGAGCTAGCTGACGAGACTTTTTGACGTACTGCTTGTAGTGCTTGGTTTAGAAAGCAAGCTCATCACTGATACAGTATGGCAGCATAGCGTCAAGCATGGTTTGTAGGTTGCGTGCATAAACAAGAATAAAAGATGACAGTGGTTCCTACATTGCCGTATTGTACGTGAACGTCACGTATGACCAAGTCATGATTAATCAGATATGTCATGACTAATCAGATATGTTCTTCATACAGTCATGTTGTGTCATACCAAGTTTGGTATCGATACCATTATCGAAATGGCCCCGAAAGCTAAAAGTTGTAGGCAGCTAGATAGATAGATAGATAGATAGATAGATAGATAGATAGATAGATAGATAGATAGATAGATAGATAGATAGATAGATAGATAGATAGATAGATAGATAGATAGACACGAATACAGTGCGTGTATTTGGTTAACCGAAAGTCACCTTCGCAACTAAAAGCAAGCCTTCCAGAAAAACACGATTATCCGAAAGTTCTGCTATATATAACACATTCCTAACAGTCACTTGGTTTTTCGAAATAATGAAAATTGAAGCGGATTCTACGGCTGGCAAAATCATCTAGGCCTAAACATCTGAGCAGGCAACGAAATGCCACAACAGTACAAACGCGGAATGACTTTGATTGTTTTTTATTTTTTATTCCACATCTGCGTCTTTCTTTTCTGTCCAGACTCGTTGCGCTTTCTTTTTTATAATTTTTTTATAATGGCATCTCTCCATTCCTTTCTTCTGAATCTCAGACGATTGCTAAGGTGTACTGTACACAGCTATGCTATGGTAAACTCCCCTCCTCCCGCTTTAATACATAAGCCCTCCTCATGTTCAGAGTCACTAGCCTTCTACTTTACAAACTATGCAGTGACTTACTCCATACCCTCCTAGTATTGTTTCACCTTACCATCATGGCACTACTTATCACGTCCGCCTAATTTTTTCAGTACCTAGCTATACTATGCCTGTAGGTGCTTTACTCCCGTCCATTTTCTCTGGTGCATACGCTCTTAGCTTTCTGCAAGTTTAAGCTTTAAAGTTCGCCATTGAGCCTTCTCACTCCGGCCATAAATAGCTGCGTTGTTCAAATTGTTATAAACGTGTGTCTTCTGGAGTATGCCCTCTCTAGTTCTCTACACCAAAATGAAAAATTGGACAACCCTCCTAATATTATTAGGCGCCAGAAAACCTTCGTTTTGGGGAGCCAAGTAGAGGTCAGTGGCACTTGAAACTGACAATATTTTTTTGGCACCGTGGGCCACGCATACTGCATTGTGGATCACTCAAATTATTCTTAGGCATGCCTTTCTTACTACCTTTCCCATTGAAATTATATGAACAATCAAATCTTCATGTTGGCTAAGTGTTCATGTAGGATTTCTCGTGTATTGTTCATTTGCTAGAAATATATATGTCTTTTATGGGGCGGGTTCATGTACATCAGCTTGGGCCTACGTCTTTAGGGGTGGATGGTGTCTAGCAGTGCATATTAAAAAACGCAACTCGTACGCTGTGCCTTTCCTCGTGTGACTCACCAGCAGTGTTATATGCAAAATTGAAGAGACCCGTCCCACAATGACCATGTATTGAAAACGTCGATCGTTATAGGTATTCTTTTGTTTGACATAGTCACAACGCTTCATAGTTTTATCTAGTGACCGCAGGACTCACACGGCCACTCAAAAGATCGCCTGCTTGTGCGCATAGTTCACAAACTTTCAAGTCATCACGGTAAGTCTTTAGCGGTCTAGTAATTGCAGAAGATCTTCTCAATGTCAATGCAGAGAACACAATACCACAGCATGTGTGAACAGAACTATGGTCTTTGTCTTTTCGCCGATGATTGTGTTATTTACCGCGAAATTAAAACCCCTTCTGACCACCTTGCCCTTCAGTGTGACTTAGACAATGTTTCATTTGGTGCGACACTTGGCTAATGAACCTTAGTGTTACTAAATGCAAGGTAATGAGAGTTTCACGTCGAAAATGTAATATTTCTACTAACTACGTACTTAACGAATCTCCCCTTACTAAAGTTAGCTCTTACAAGTACCTTGGCGTTACAATTTCTGACAACCTTTCCTGGCAGTCTCACATTGACCTTATTAAAAACAATGCTAACCGCACACTTGGTTATTTACACCGTAACTTCTCCCTTGCCCCGATGCAACTGAAACTTCTGCTCTATAAAACATTAGTCCGACCAAAGCTAGAATATTCATCATCTGTATGGGATCCCCACGTAAACATCCATATCAGTAGCATCGAAGGAATTCAAACTCGCGCCGCTCGTTTCACTTTGTCGAACTATTCCCGTACAGCAAGCGTAATCCATATGAAGTCAACCTTAAAACTACCTAGCCTATCATTTCGCCGCAAAATCTCGCGCTTGTGCCTCTTCCAGAAGTTGTACCATACCATGCACTCACTGAGTAACTCGCTTTTTTGCCGCCATCCTACATTTCATCCCGCAGCAATCACCACTTCAAAGTTGGAATTACAAGCAGCCGTACAAACCTCCATTTTAATTCATTCGTGCCCAAAACAAGCACGGACTGGAATCACCTTCCCGCTTCCATCGCATCCATCACTGACCCGGCCAACTTCAAGAGTACCATAAACGCATACCCTTTTTAAACATGCTCCATTTGTTTGTACAGATTGTTACTTGTTTTTCCACCACTCCTCTCTGTAACGCCTTGTGCATTGAGAGAAAATAAATGAAATGAAATGAAAGGGAGGATAATCTGCCAGATAGGGATAATGAGAAATTCTCAATTCAACAATCACAATGCATGCTTCCAAATAACCTACTGGTATGTAAAAGCATATAGTCTTTAGTTGGGGATAACGGCTGCGAAATGCCAAATTTTTTCAAGTACAGTGTTTCAGCGAGGATGTGCAGAAACTTTTTTGAGGTGCATAGTTTTGTTAAAGCTGGTTAGTGTTATGCTCATCAACATGGGGAAATCTGTACATATAACACAAAACGAGTAACTCGAGCTCTTTAGTCGACAGTTATGAACGCCAAAATGGTTTCACCTTCAAGGCGCCACACCAGGGCCTCGTGGAAGGAAATAACAATGAACCCGTTTACAGTGCTCTCTCAAAGCCCCCAGGCAGGAATCGATTTTGGCGGAGCCGTGAGAACGCTCCAGGAAAGTGGGAAAAATCCATATGTCGTAC
The DNA here is from genome assembly GCF_013339725.1 of Rhipicephalus microplus. Lineage (NCBI taxonomy): Eukaryota > Metazoa > Arthropoda > Arachnida > Ixodida > Ixodidae > Rhipicephalus > Rhipicephalus microplus. The sequence continues at coordinate 125,510,280 of NC_051169.1, forward strand.
CATTTGCAAACTTTTGCGCGCTGTACCGAAAAACAGCTTCGCATTTCCATGCCACCTCAAAGCTATTTTCTCCTTTTGGACGATGTCGTCAGTTCTGCCTTAAACATGGTGCTCTCGCGGCTGTATGCATAGCTTCAGCACCCAGAAATGACTTTTTCGTATATATATTTGCCTTCAGATCTCTCTCTTTCCGTATATTTGTTTTGTGTCGAAGGAACAGAGTTGCGTTGTATTTTGTGCTTGTGGAATACTCAGACGTCAGTTCAGTGCTTTGTTTATTTCCGTATTGACGGTGCGTAAAAAATGTTTTCGAAAACATTTGCTTTTCTCTATGACCTGCGGGAGCTCCTGGTCGGTGCAACAAGCCAAGACGACACGGAAAACAAGAGAATGCCGGTAGTCTTAGCGCCATACGAATGTCAAACATGCGGTAGCGTAAACATTGTTACTGTTAATCAATGCGTGCAAGGTGGCGTCAAGTGCAGTTTCTATAATTTATCAGAATCCTTGCTTACAATATTTGATCCAACTGCGAGGTCATTTTCTTCTGACTGAACGCTTACATTTGTGCGGCGTCCGTTTGTAGTAGAAAAAAAGAATAACTCTTGTGGAGCGAAAGGAAATGATATTTGAAGCTAAACGGGTGGGGGCCTGTGTTCAGGGCTCCACTAAGGAATTCTGTGGTTCGTGGGGTAGAAATCACACTGATGTCAGTCACACTTGGCTCGAGTTACATTGCCTGAAGATAACGCCACACACTACTATCATTCTAACATGTGTGTTGTGTTATTAGATGTGAAGCATCCTATGAGTGAGCTTCATACGGTGGCGTTTGCGTCACACTGCGCATGTGCGTCCCCGCCCCCTTCGTCGCCTTGCATCAGGTGGCATCTGCTAGCCCACGCTTTTTCCTCCTTTTCTTTTCTGGGCATCCTTCCCAGTAGCGTTGACACCTACATTGCGCATTCGCTTTCCTTCCCCTCTCTCCTATTCTACACTCTCTTCTCTTTCCTTTCACAAAGCCAACGCAGCCAGTGTCTGCTATTGAGTTTATATATTGAACAAACAATCTCCTCGCGCGGCGCCCCGTATATATAGGCACTGCATCTTGACCTTCAAGGCAAGGCCTCTGGGTGATTTCTCTTGTGCCTTGTTGAACAATAAAAATTCGCAGCTTGCCCGTTAACGAAAAACATACTGCGGGTATCTGTGTCCAATCAGACTCTTCTGTCTCCCATTGTCCATTAGCAATGATTCGCATCTTCCGTTAGGAAATACCGGTTCGTCACTGCGTGGTTTGCGCCTCTCCACATTTGTCTCCTGCACAACTCTGTGATCTGCGCCAGTGGCCCAGCCACCAACAAAGTAAATACTGGCGCCTGTTGCTTCACATCCACACATAATTCCTATTAGCGAAATAGGTGTATTTTTCTGATAGTATGGCTAGCGTTAAGCGCTAAGTATGCTGTAAGTGTTCTACAGAATCGTGAAAAACCACGGCACAAGAATGACGAGTGCCGTGAGAGAGTTTGTATAAGCTGCGCTGTGAAATAACTCCTCATACAGGTAAGAGTAAGGGGTGGAAAATTATAAATACAAATTCAGCGCAGGCGACATAAATAAATTTGCCCAAGCAAAACCTAAAAGCGTCTCCATATTTTAGCTTTACGAAAATCTTGCCTGAGATTTTGCTACAGCTCACCATCGTGAGATGATTCGGTCAATTACAAATTCATCTGAAATGTGCACACAGAACTATAAGGCGCAAGTGACACAACTGTGCAACACAATCAAGCATAGAGTCCATTTCTCGCCCTAACATTCGTATATCGCTTTGATTCATATTTTGGTACTGAAGGATCTTTTCAAACTTTTTTGAAGGATTGTGTGTGTTATATTGGTTGATAGTACTTCCTTTATCTGCGCAATGCTTTTAATTATACACATGTTATGTTTATTGAAGAGGTGAATGAATGAACATGTTGCTGAATCTGGGTACATTTAATTTTCGGGGAATCAAGCGACGGTAATGTAAATAAAAAAAAAAACTTGGGAAATACCCGTGGTCAGCCCCAACTAAAAGACCACTATTGCTATCAAACTGTTTATGTATTGAAAACTGGCAACCCATCTACTTTCATGAAATCAGTGATACACTTTAATTCCTATTCTGGTCTTAAGTGAGTTAAGTCAGAAGTGGACTATTTTCCTGACGTTGAAATAATAACTACGGACCGTGTATAATGATTGTTCCAGAGAGAACAGGGTAGCTGGCAATTTATCTGACCTCAGAAAATACGTAAAGGTGGACACGTCACACCAAGTGCAGAACGGATAAGCTATGGTCTACTACGAACAAATCGGATAGTAAGAGAGGGGAAACGTATACGAGAGAGCCAGCGAGTTCAATGCAGTGAAGAACACGTGAACATCGTGAGTCCAAAATGGAAAGAGCTAGCATAGTTTAAAGTAAATTGTAGACAAATAAAAATGCCAGCATCTGGCTCTCAACATATAATGATGAATGACGATGATGATGATTTTAATAAACACACCTATTTCACCGACTTATATTTAAAATAAACTACTGCGGCATTTTTTTCTAGTGAAAATAGAGTGGGCTCAGTGGGAAAGTAGGAAAAGGTCGCCTGGGTATCTGAAGAGCGAAGTCGGATTTTGCCTTTCCTTCGACCGAGTTGCCACAGCGTCGCTTCACGACAAAAAATGACACCGTTCTTTCCAAGGACTACTTCATATTATCGCAAATAATCCTGTTCTTCTTGAGACGGCTGTCCCATTGACTTTCAAAAGTCACGATAGAGAGTTCAGGGAATGAACGTTCTAGAATTCAGGCGTTAGACTCCGAGCACAAGCAACGACACCACATTACTACGGAAAGACGGGATAGTTGGTTTAGCTGCATACTAAAGCTTTATCGCGCACACACGAGGACTAAAAATAAAGGAACACAAGGACCAACGCAGACTAACAACTGGTTTTTAATAAATAACAAAACATATATACGCTCTTTTCAGCAGCCCATGATCACTGCGAATGAGCAAAAACGGCATAGTACGAAAAATTCAACCAATAAATCCTTTAACATATGCAGCACAACAGCACATGTTATTTTACGATTCAGTTTCTTTTGGGTTCAGCGACACCTAAGGATGACTACCGCACATGTATTTAGGTCTAGAAATATGCCACGCTTGTATAATTTTTCTTGTCTAATTAAGGTTAATATACAAAACATCAGGTTCAGTAAACTTAAACCTACACGTACTAAAAGAACAACGTGTCTGATTTCAACGCAACGCAAAACCGCAAATTGTTGCGCAAAAGTGCAGTATCTGACAAGACAATACAATATTATTATCATCAGAAGAAAGAGGTTCCTAATACACGCATTACTTATAAAACTGAGACATTAGGTGGTACGTTGGCTTCAACGCCATTGCTGGCATTATTATCACCACTTCATCACCACTATTTTTATATACCTACCAAATTTGGCACTCGTTATATTACTCGCAGCACATTTATTTATTCATTTATTCCTTTAATAGATTTATTTTACTCAAGGGTCCCTCACAGAAGAGACATTACTTGAGGGGTGGGAATACAAGAAATGAGGAAAGGCAAAGTTGGATGTGCAACAAAACAAAAAACAAGTTTTCGGACATAGCTGAAGTGGCAGAGACAAACAAAACAAAAAAAGAGAAGAGGGGAGGGTAGCAGGTACATTTTTTTGTGGACTTCAGATAAAAACATTTTGCGGTGACAAAAGATACCCCTTATAAAGTACAAAACATTGCCATGTGCACAAAATATACATACACGCTATACTAGGAAGATGACACTACAAACCATTACACAAGAATTAGCATGGTAAGTCACCCGGAAAAAAAACTATTACGTTTCAGTGATGGTTGACAGGGAATTTTTAAAGGCTTCGGCATCCTGAATGCTAACAATAATATCCGGTAGGGCGTTCCATTCCTTAGCTGCCCGAACGAAGAAATATTCGACAAAAGTGGTAATTTGGGACGAGGGTAATATACTTGCATAGTGTTGCAACAACGAGCAGAGAAATAGGGGCGTTGGGTGACGTAAAGGCTGGACGGGGATGCGTGATAGAATTTGTGGAATAATACGAGCCACGCTGTTTCTCTGCGTTTACTAAGAGGAATAAATGCCGCGCGATTCTTAAGTCTGTTACACTGGCGAACGATAAGTAATCGGAAAAGGCGAATCTGGCAGCGCGGTTTAGGATGGCTTCTAGGTTTTGGATTAGATAATGCTGGTGTTGGTCCCAAATTGCTGCGGCACACTCCAATTCGAGGCGTACTATTGTAGTGAAACTATTATGTTTAAGTGGCTGAGAGCAAACTTCAGGGTTGTTTGGATATAACCTATCTACTAGCTGTTGAAATGACGTGGTTGACGTAGAGGGTGAATGATAGGTCACTTGAGATATGTATTCCAAGGTATTTATACGAGCTAGTCGGTTGTAGAAAACTGTTATGTAGAACGTAGTTGTACTTTAACCGATTAGTACGTCTGTGAAAAGACACTTATCTATATTTAGAAATGTTTAAACTCATCTGCCACTTGTGGCACCAATTTTGAAGGACTGTTAGGTCGGCTTGTAAAGATTTTTGGTCTTCATGACTAGCGATTGTTGCGTAAATAACGCAATCGTCGGCAAATAATCTTATGTTTTTAGTAATGCAATGTGGAAGGTCGTTGATTTAAATCAGGAAAAGAAGAGGGCCAAGTACTGTTCCCTGGGGAACACCGGAGAGGACGGGGAGATTTAAGACCTAGCTGTATTTATGACGACTACTTGTTTTCTCTCAGTAAGAAAGTTATTAATTCAGGACAAGACGAATAGGTCGAGATTAGGCAAAGAAAGTTTGGTCATAAGGCGGTGGTGAGGAACTTTATCAAAAGCTTTTTCAAAGTCCAGAAATGTGGCGCCAGTTAGGATGTTCTGGTCAAGATTTTTGTGCAAGTCATGGATGAAGGCAGCAAGTTGCGTTTCACTAGGCTGGCCTTTTGGAAAACCATGTTTGGAAGGGGGAATGAAGCTGTGCTGTTCGAGGTGATTAATGATGTTGGTAAATAAAATGTGCTCCATAACTTTGGATGGGACACTTGTAAGCGATATGGGCCGGTAGTTATATGGGGATGCTTTGTTGCCTTTTTTGAACAATGGAGTGATTTTAGCGAGTTTCCTATCACGTGACACCTGTCCCTGTGAAAGTGAATGAGAGAAGAGAAGATGAAATGCTGCGCTAATTATCAATTGTGTATTCTTTAATGTTTTGCTGTTGATGTTATCAATTCCACTTGCAGATGAGAATCTCATTTTTCTAATTACGTTGCTTATTCCATTTGCAGATATTTCAATGAGTGACATTGGCTTGCTTATAATAGACACGAGGTTCTCTCTGGAGTTCGCACAATAGCTATGTTAACGCGTGAAAACAGAACAAAGGGCATGGTTTAAGACATTGGCCAAATCTACGTCACTTAGAGGTTTGTCATTAGTACTGGATAAGGTTATTGGTGATATGTTTCTTGCGTTTATTGTTTGCCAGAATTTCTTGAGGTTATTTTTGAGCATGTCTGGTAGTGTTGTCCGAAAAAAATCGTGTTTCGCGTTTTGAATGTTAATCGAGAGTCATTGCACAGAGTCTAAATATTCTTTGCATAAGGACGGTTGGTTCTGTTTTTGCCACGTCTGAACAGGCGTTTTTTCCGGTTTATCAGTTTTTTATTCACGTTGTTAAACCAAGGGGCGGATGTTTAGTTTTTAATTTTTATGCTTGGTATATATGCATCAGTTAGTTGGTGGAGTTTTTAGACTAATAACTTCCAATTGTTTTCTATGGTGCTATGACGTGGTGCAATGATATGACGTGGCGCAATCAATAAAAGTATCACAGCATGTCCACGCAGTAAATGATGAGTGGGGCGAAGCATCCATCCAAACATCCGTCCCTCCACCTGTCTGTCTGTCTGTCTGTCTGTCTGTCTATTCGTCCGTCTGTCCGTCCGTCCGCCAGTCCATCCGTTCGTCCGTCCGTCCGTCCGTCCGTTCGTCCGTCCGTCGGTCCGTCCCTCTGCCTGTCTCTCTGTCTGTCTGTCTGTCTGTCTGTCTGTCTGTCTGTCTGTCTGTCTATCTGTCTGTCTGTCTGTCTGTCCGACCATCCGTCCGTCCGTCCGTCCGTCCGTCCGTCTGTCTGTCTGTCTGTCTGTCTGTCTGTCTGTCTGTCTGTCTGTCTGTCTGTCTGTCTGTCTGTCTGTCTGTCTGTCGAATACTGCCTGTTACGCCTGACGCAGAACAAGGTTAGACTAAAGAGAGCTTCTGCCTAAAAACGCCAAGTCTGTGCGGACCGTGAAGCACTGTCACAGGGAAAGCTCGGAAAGTGGATTTTCAGAGTCTTCTCTCGACACTATTTGAGTAACTGCTACAAGAACACTTTCTGTGCACGCAATATGCGACAATTATTCATGATTTTTGTTTAGTAGACTGCCAGTCAATACGCTTCCCTTCATTGCTTTATGAGAGGAGCGTGGTATCCATTTCACACTTGCTAAGAATTACGTGCAATAGTTTGATGCAGTGGCTGATGATGATAATTAATTACACCAGAAGTGGGTATGCACCACAGTAAATCGGTGACGAAGAAGCTTTTGTGATGGGTTGGATCTTTCAACGACGTTCTATTTACGTAATTCGCATTCTGTGACGCCTGGTTGATTCTTTGGTGTTCTAAAACGCTTTATTACTTATATCGTTGCGATTCCTTACTTCACATCAAGCATGCCTAAAGCAAGTTTTGAAATCTGTATTTTACCACTGAGCTCTGACGTGGTCTGAGTGGTAAAATACTGGGCAGGAACGAAGCATACTCGGGTTTGAAGTCGGTTGCGCCCTTGGTGTATAATTACAGAGTTTTTTTTCTTATTTCTTGCGATATCGGTTGCGGACACTGGCAGGTGGATCACTACGGCGCTACACGTGACCTGTGTCCTGATGTCATACCAGTTTTCGCTGTAAAACGCCTGAACGTTTAACCACGGTACATATTGAACTACAGTTTATTCGTGTCACACACTCTACAAATTTCTTCATGTTTTGATGTTACTCTACATTGAAGATTTACAAACACTGTAGTATAACATCTCACGGTATAGTCATTCTAAATAACAACTCGTAACTTCAGCTACAACCCAATATATAAAACAAAATAGGCTGAGAAAGTGAGGTGAAGATAAATACATGTCTTTTCTATGCATATTTTAACATTTAGTCGATAAACTTTCACACTTCAATCTTAAAGTGAATTGGTAGAAATGGCGGACAGAAATAGCTGCTTTGTTCTAAATATGGTGTCATTCATGGCATTCTGTACTGGAACAATACGCAGATTGCACTGACGTGTTTGTCCCAATAAAAAGCAACCATCAAGAGGTCGGCAGACGGAGACCTCAGTCCTAAAGTGCCTTCCTGGAAAGGCGGATATATATATATATATATTGGAATTCAATAAAGCGCCTCTCAATTGTGTGCCATTGGGAATCGAAACACTCTAGCATTTTAGATTTTCTGGGAAGTGCTCTGCCTCGTCTAGGTTGGATCTGTAAAAACACCTGGAAAAATCTTTCTGATCGCGCAAGAGAGCGCACTAGGGGTTATTTTGAAGTGACACTGAAAACTACTTTAGCTCAAATGCATCTCGCTGTACTCGCGACGTCTTGGGGGAAAAGCTTCGATGCCGTTGACAATAAAAGTATCTTAGTGAGAGAGCATTAGGGAGAGAAAGCCTCAGTAAAATATTTCTGTTAAATATTTCTGCCAGCTAGTCGCCAGTTAACAGATCCTTCCAAGAGGAAACGCATCAAGATGCCCCGTTCAATGTTTCCTATACAAAGGCATTTTTGCTACATTATTGAAGGTAACGAGCTGTTCATGAAGCGAGATCTTCCGCTTATGACACTGGAGATTGAAGATGCTGTCCTAATGTGCCGAGTACACGTCGACGATCGGCGTATTAGCCGACGCAAAACAAAAAAGTGGCGTGAGAGCTAGTGTGCTTGATTGGAATACACGTGTATGACATTGCATTTCAGTTTTATTAGGCATGGTAATACTATTAGGCCCTGATACCTTGCGCTTGTGAAATATTGTAGTATAGGAGATTAGTGCGCTGGTACCGAAATTGCCCGCGGTGGGGCGCCGCTGTTTCCTTCTTTGGCGGTGGCGCGTCTACGGCACGAGGTAAATAGAATCGGCGGTGGCACAGCGCGGGAGGAGGGGGGGGGGAATCAAAATTTAACGGTCGCTTGGAATAAAAATTTGTCCCTTGAATTCAGAAAAAAGTTTCTCTTGACACGGCGAAGCAGCTAACGCTATGGCAGCATGATTTGATGTTACTTACTTAAAAACTCCGCTGTCTCAGTTAAAAAAAACAACAGGTTTAATTATAAATGTTGAGCACCTTGAAAAAATACCGTTTAAAAAAATACATGTTTACGCAATTTTTTTTCAATTGCGCAGTACCGAGTCTGCGCAGGTACCCTGAATGCTTACTCTAGAAATGCATGTCCTCCAAAAAGAACAAAGAAAAAATCTAAACAATTCTGAATTGATCTTACGGTCGTGTGCTCACAGTTTGGTGCACGTCAAAGAACCCCAGGTGTTCAAAATTTCTAGAGCCCTCTACTATACGGCGTCTCTCATAATCCCATGGGGACTTTGGTGCATTAAACCCTACATATCCATCAATTATCAATAATCGAACGGGCGCAATATTTGTTTGATGAAATCGTCGGGTATGACGTGCACAAGGTACAACAAAGGATGTGGGTGCTGGAACGCTTAAACTCCAGTGTCTACTAGCGTATGTATGCAGGAGGATGACACTAGTGCAAATGCGCCAATGTTAGAGAGCGGCAGCAGCGATAAAACATGCGCATGTAAGTAGGCGGGAGACGCTGGTCATAGCAAAAAAAATATAAGCAGTGTGGGTTAAAGAAACAGCTCCTAAGATTGTTACGTTGTGTTTGTGGTGAGACGACAAGTAACCAACACATAATTGAGTTTGACCAAAGTCTTATGATCTGCTAGTAAGTAATATTTTTTCGAGTTCGTTAACGTGCATCGCAGACTCAAAAGTTTTTAAAGAACATGTTGCAAGTAATTTCTACCTACCTGTCCCATTTTAACTTTGCTGTGAGAGTGACACCAATGTATTTACACTTCAAAACGCCTACTAGACTTACACGGGCAATAGTATACGTAAAATGAAGAGTCTGTTTCTTCTTTTATAAACGTCGTGATTACAGTATTTTTGAAGTTCGCAATGCTGTACACTGCCGTTACAAAACGATGAAACAATAAACAAATTATTCAGCGCATTTTGACCTTGAGGTTAGAGTTGGTTCTACAGATAACAGAGTCATCTGCATCCATTCAAATTTTATTTTCAGTATCACTGATAATTTTTTCTCGGTCATTCATATGAATCAAAAACTAAAGGGGACCAAGCACCGAACTTTGAGGCCTATTTTTGATGTTATATGTCTGTGAGATGACTTTACGTGGTTAAACGTAATAATCTTTGAGTGCGAAAGCAAGTAATTTGCTATCCATTAACCAGCTTGTCACAAAAAATGCATGAAAAGGGTAAAAATTGGGTCTGGTAAACCATGTCAAAGACGATCGAATATGACATCAACCTGTTTTCGGTCGTTAGCTAAAGAAGCAATGTCGTGCGTAAATTGAAGCAACTGTGAACAGTAAAACAGCCAGCCCAAAAACCGAACTGTGATTGTGAAAGTACGTGTTTTGCATTTAGGTATTCTACAAAATAGTAGATGCGGTGCTCTTCTTGGCATACTGTAGACACATTGAGTATCTATCTACGTTTCTATCGATACAACTATCTAGCCACCTAGATCTTGGTGCTCTCATGATGAGCCCCTTAACTTGGCGTAAACCAAAATTAGTATGGAATGGCGAAACAAATTGATGGATAGGACTGGACGGTCATGAAAGGAATAATGAGACAATACGGTCACCTACGTTGTCAAACTCTTGCCAAAAACACTGGCGCATACTATGCGCCACTGGTGTTTGGCAGTTTCTCTACCCATGAAGGACGAGAATGAACATGGATAATTTCATCGCTTAAGCGTTAAGAAAAACCTGACATCGGCAGTGTTGACCAGACGAATGCAGAGAATAAGCCTCAATGTTTTAACCAAAATTGAACCCTATCATTCAGCGTGGCAATCAAGTATTTTACCACAGAGCCATGCCAAGTCTTGGAAATATGTTTCAAACAGACCCATATGTCCGTGAAACGCCAATTGTGCTTGCAGTGCTGGCTTTCCAATTATGTAAACATTACATATGTACTATTATGATACAGCCTTAACGTGAGGTTAACATCAAATCTAGTCAGGTGTCATCCGCAAAACTTCATTTATGTAACAGTGTCAAGGGCGACAGTCCTCGCGGGCAGCAGTGCTTCAGATCTGCTTACCTCCTATAGTGTTGCTGATATGCATGTTGCTGTTGGCATCATTAAACAAGTGTGAAGAACTGGTGATATAAAACATAGGTGGATGCCTAATGCACTTCTGTGCGTGCTTTGGTTATATGTCTTTAGAGCAGTTTCAAAACACTTTGCTACATAAAAAATTACCCCACGCGCACCTTGCATGCACATTCATCGCATAACATTGACTATAAAAGTAGGTAAGATCTGCCGATATTTATTTGAATGCGAAGTATCAAAGCGGCTTTCAGCGACTCTAACTCTATCTATCTATCTATCTATCTATCTATCTATCTATCTATCTATCTATCTATCTATCTATCTATCTATCTAATTATCCGCCTACAAATTTTAGCTCTCCTGGCCGTTTCAATAATGATATCTATGTCAAAATTATTGTGCCATAACATGACTGTATGACGAGCATAAATAACTATTCACGACCTGAAAAACAGGACAGTTTGTCATGAAAACCACGATTTACGTTTTTATGGTCAAGCAGCTCTTGCGGTGCTTTTCTTCGCATGACATATATCAATACTGGTATGGTATGGCATGACTGCGTGGCAAAGATAAGTGACCGACCCTAACATGGAAGTCGTGACATGCATGCCATGTAAGTCTTGACTACACGCCACCCTCATGGTGCGCTCGCGGTCTTTTTGCTAGCTTCACATATACCAAATGTCGCATTACGGGACGCGAGTTGACGGTGAAGGTAAATGACACGTTGAAACATCATAATCATGACATGCGTGCCGTGTAAAACATGATTACATGCTACGCTCATATTGCGCTCACAATCGTTTTCCTATCTTCACCTATACGAAATTCGGTGTTACTTGACGTGAATTGATGACTAATTCATGTGACTGGTGCAAACAGGATTATTATGATATGCGTGACATGTAAGCACATGACAACGTACCATGCACATCATGCGCTCGCAGCAATTTCGCTAGCTTTGTTTTACCAAAGTTGTTATTACGTGACGTGAATAGACGGCGAACGTAAATGACACGTTCAAGCATGATAATCATTACATGCGTGTCATGTAAAACATAACTACATACTACACTCATAGCGTGCTCACGAGCGCTTTGTTAGCTCTGCAATAACATTTTAAAATCACGTTTATTACAACCTGGACCTTTTATATTATCTCATTTAGATAACAACCTCCAAGTACACAATTCCCGTAGCAACACGTTGACGTACCTCATTCACTTCTTCATAAGACTGGCTGTGGCTGAAACCACATGTTTGCATAACTCGTCAGTATCAATAACACTGACACAATCCGCAATGTATTAGATACGTCAATTTGACTTCATTACATGCTTACATGATGCGGCAACCTCTGTTTTTTTCTGTTTCTGTTTTCTTATGTATATACTATTCTTTTTTGTCAAATATGCCTTGTTGTAATTCTTTGTTGTTGTTTTACTATTTTTCTCTAATAATTGAAACTCAGATATCTTAGTTGGAATGTTATCTTCTATTTTGTAGTTTCTCTTGCCCCTCCCCTCTTTAATCATGTAAAGTTTACAGGGTAGAATAAATAATTCAATATGTATACCGAATTTCCTATAAGGTGACAAGAATAGACAACAAAGGTAAATTACACATCTAAAACATGATAATTATGACATGCGTGACATTTAAAACATGACTACATGCTACGCCCTTAGCGTGTTCGCGGCCGTTTACCTGGCTTCACATGCACCAAGTTTGATATTACGTGATGTGAGTGCACGACGAAGACAAATTCCAGCCGCAAACGTGATAATCATGACATGGAGGTGATGTACGGAATAATTTACGTCCACCTCTTAACGTGATGCTGATTTAAATGTTGCGTATCAACCTTCCTCATTCGTGTTTCGCATATCACTGATTCTCACTAGATGTCAGTTATGTCATTTTTTTAGTAAAGTGCTTCAACAATTTATGGCTCGTGGAAAGCAATAGTATTGATATATAATTTGATATTATTGGCATATTTCTGGACGTAAATACGGGTAGACATTGGCTAATTTTCAAAGCTTGGGAGCTGCCGCAAAAGTTATTGATACTTTAAATATAACAGTAAGATCTACGGCACACAATGCTGAAGACTGCATTAGAAAATTATTTGCGATGATGTCAGGGCTAGACCATTTCGGAACCTTAAGAGTTAGTATTAGCTTATATTCTTAAGAGGTGCTCAATTCAAGATAAGAAAAAGCCGGTAGCTTGATGCACGCGGAAAATGAAGCAGTGATACCGCTACTGGTACAGAAAACAAGTCCGATAAAAATAGAGGCTTTTGCTATAGCTTGGGGATTTCAAGAAAATTGGTCGTTCAGAATAAGCGATGATAGCACAGATGATGCAGGGTTAGTTGACCTCTAGAACTTGGTTGCTTTTTTTTCATTAATGAAGCAACGACATTGCCAAAGTTGTATTTTTAGCCTCTCTTGTTATACCTTCTGATTTATTCATTATTACAATATGTGATGAAGATGTATTATTACACCCCGATTGACGGTTCTAACGTAAGCGCATTCTGCGATGAGTGAGTTGAATTATATCTTTTTGGCACCATGAGTGGCTTGGATTTTATTTAATATATTTTTGAGGCAGATACTTTAATTGGGATTAACGCACAATGCTAAAAACTTAGGAAGGAATACATCAACTTTGCAAACTTTGCTACAACATTCAAATCGTTCAAATGATGAAGATAAAGTGCCCAATACGGAAGTGTCAGGAACTTTACTAAAGTTCAGAACAGTTTTGATCTCAGAACCTTGAGGAGAACACGCTAAGTTTGTAACGCCTTCAACCGTTTTATGGCCGGAAAATTCTCGGGAGACTTCATATATCACGCCGTACGATTGTAGCACGCATTTCCATTAGGAAAAAAGGCTGCAGCGAAATCTCTTTGGCTGATGTAGCGAAACTGCAAAACTCTGGTGTATTAAAACACGGCCACTACTGGAAAAAAGAACTGTGCTTGTGCAGTAATATATCAGCGCATAGAAGGGTACACGTGCCGTTTGCTGATGCCTTCAGGAATAGCATACTCTTATGACCACGCCCTCATAATGAAAGTTCGCAGTTGTAAATCAAGCCTCGCTGCCTCCTACCTGCGTATCTCTTCATAACCCTTTGTTCAGCAATCTTCAGCTATCTTGATGGTATTGGGCACCATCTTTTGACGCTTCTGCTTTCGGCTCCGAGAATTGTTATCAAGTTTTTCGCTTTTTACGGGAGACGCTGCTCCCTGCCCCAAGGCGACGGACGCGGAGTCATCCACTGGTCCGCCCAGCCAGAGGTCTGCTATGGCGAGCTCCTCGGTAAATCAGCGCGCCTGGCCCAGAACCAGTGAGGCCAACGGTGATAGTCACTGCATCATGGCTGTGGACGTGGAGCCTTCTGCGGCTCTGTCCGACCATAGACCACTTTTGGCAAGCTCGTCGCGGAAACGAAGCACCTGTTCGAGCACCAGCGAGGACACGGAACTGTACTCGGCCACTGGCGACGACTCGTCGGATGACGACTTCGAGACCGTGAGAAGCAGGAAGGCCAAAAGAAGAAGTATCAAGTCGTCTTCACCAGCAGGGACATTAACGTCTCATTCAAAAGGAGAATGCTGGCCGCACACCATCCTCTTCATGCCCGAGGACTCCACCATCAGCCTTCGAGCAGTAAACAGGCAAGCTCTCTCTATGTACTTTGAGGGGGTAGCACCAAACGACATTAAGGATATCCGGGTGAACACGCGGAAGAATATTCTAGCTGTGGACACAATGACTGCCAGCGCCATAGACAAGCTTCGCAGAGTATCAGATTTGGGAGGCATCAAAGTTCGACCGGTTATTCCAATGGACGGTGCCTGCACGGCGGGAGTAATCTACGACATTGATTTGGCCATAGCAAATTCGGACCTCCCAACTCTCATAAAACCAGCGAACGAAGGAGTTCTCATCGCGAATGTACTTCGCCTCGGAAACACCCGATGTGTAAAGATAATGTTCAAAGGAGATTCCATTCCGTCGCATGTCAAAGTGGGACACTTCCGACATCCTGTTCGACCATTTGTCCCTAAACCACTCCAGTGCCATAACTGCATGAAAATTGGTCACATCAAGAGTGTATGTACAAACACCACAGTATGCCCCCGATGCGCTGAGCCGCACACTGCAGACGCATGTCGGGCAACAAGTCTGAAGTGCAGAAACTGTGATGGTCCGCATGATGCTGCATCCAAGGAATGCCCTCGGATTAAGAAGGAAATCGCCATTATCAAACAAATGGTTAGGGACAATTCAACCCACAGAGAGGCTGCTGAAAGGGTACGGCGGCGACGTAGTCGCCGACGGAGGCGTGTAGGACAGAGTGTTGCGCATAACCCATTTCCTCCGAGCACGAGAGAAGTAGTAAACACGAAGCGAAATGAAGTGGAGAAGCTCACAGCTGCGGATGAGTGGCCTACGCTTCCGCGTACGCAGCCGGCAAAGGAGCCTCCTGCGAGGCCTCGCCGCCCTACACCTTCCACCGAGTCTACTTCCGTTGAGGATGTGTCAAGGGTCGATCGACAGATCATCCCGATGTTACGATCCCTCGTCGCTGTCATGGCAGACATACTAAGAAGCCTGGGAACTCCAACCGCTCGAAGCGGGTTACAGGTGTTGGACGCGCTGAGCCCAGTCCTCGCCTCCCTCGCGTAGAGTCATGGCAGGAGATCAACAATCGTTCCGCAAAGACGTCAGAGAAGCATCAGTCATCCAGTGGAACGCAAGAGGACTTAGATCACGGATTTCCGATTTTCGTCAGTACGTGTTTTCTAACCGTTTCCCAATCATCGTAATATGTGAACCGAAATTATCAAACCCGATCAGGCTATCCGGCTACGAATCAATCCCGTCCAAAACCCGAAACGAAAGCAGCAAGGTCATTGTGTATATTCGTCGGGAGCTTACCTACATCATTCAACCTGTGTCGCCTCATGATGAGAACCAATATATTTGCCTGACTGTGAAGCAGAAAACCCTCACCTTCACATTAATAGGTGTCTACTTATCTCCCTCAGCCCGTTTTGATTGCCAAAGACTGGATGACATTCTTTCGAGCGTCCCGGATCCGTGGATAATTATAGGGGACTTCAACGCCCACCACCCAATCTGGGGAAGTTCAAAAGTCAATACCACGGGCCGGAGGCTGGCTTCATTTGTATCGACTCATGAACTGTCTCTACTTAATGATGGGAGCCCCACATTTCTGCGAGGATTAACGTACAGCAGCTGTTTGGACTTGACGTTCGTGTCACGTCGCTTCGCCACAAGCGTTAAGTGGTTTTTAGACATCGAGACACATGGTAGCGATCACATCCCCAGTTATCTCACCATCGAAAGCTTTGCTAGCGACCACCCGCCGAAAACCGTACGGAGGATCGATCTTTCAGCATTCACAACCAACATTGAACACGCTTGTGAAAAAGGCTTAACCTCTGGCATTGAGCAAGCGATCAAACAAGCAGCGCAGAGTGCGATGCGCACGCTGGCATATTCTTCAAGGCCCTCAGAAACGGACATGGAGTTAGAGCGACTCCGTGCGATTCGTCGGCGTGCGGAGCGTAGATATCGACGCACAAAATCCATTCAAGATCTACGGATGGCCAGGCGCATGCAAAAGAAGATCCAGCGTCGTATAGACAAACTGGAGTTTCAACGGTGGGCGAAATTTTGCGCGAGTCTAGACCCTCGCAAACCGCTTTCTCAAATATGGCGAACCGTGCGAGGCCTACGCATATTTCCTCAACAACGTTTTCCGTTTAAAGCCTTGGCCCTTTTCCAAAATAGAAGGGATATCGAGGTAGCGGAAGACTTTTGTAGGAAGATTGCGGGCCCGCCAAATTGCACAGAAGCCCTTACTGCTGATTACACGCCACATTCACTGGACCCGCACCTGGACCTGCCTTTTTCAATGGAAGAACTGAATATGACTCTTGCTTCATGCAATCGATCGTCATCGCCTGGGCCGGATGGCATATCATACCGCCTATTATGCAATCTCGGTGATCGAGCACGAAGTGCTTTGCTGGAAGTATTCAATGAGTCTTGGAGAGATGGAACGGTCCCCAGAGAGTGGAAAACAAGCCGGTTGGTTGCACTTCTCAAACCTGGAAAATCGCCTCTAGAGCTGACATCATACCGCCCAATAGCGCTGGCTAGTTGCGTAGGGAAGCTGATGGAGCGAATGATCCTTGCCAGACTCGAGTGGTTCCTAGAACGCCATAGAATATATCCAGATGCCATGGCCGGTTTTCGTCGTCTTCGGAGCTCCATTGACAATGTCATTGACCTGGTGACCTACGTACAACACCAGAAAATGAGCAGACGGTTATCTGTCGCACTATTTTTAGATGTCAAAGGAGCATATGACAATGTTTCTCATGAAGCCATACTTGACGCCCTCGAGTCAGTTGGTTTGGGTGGGCGAGTGTACCGCTGGATCCAATGCTACCTACATATGAGATCATTGTTTATGCAAACTGATGATGGGCCGACTTCTGAACATTATACACACCGTGGTGTTCCTCAAGGTGGTGTATTGAGCCCCACACTGTTCAACCTGGTTCTGATCGGTCTCGTTGAACGCATACCAGATTCCGTGCAGATATCTCTCTATGCAGATGATATTTGTGCCTGGACATCAGGTGTAACACGTCCTCAGGTACGTGCGAGACTCCAGAAAGCAGCGAATTCAATATCGGCGTACCTTAGAGAACAAGGCCTCGAGATTTCTCCTGAGAAATCGGCGCTGGTCGCGTTCACGCGGAAGGCAATGACGTCATTTCCCATCACCATCGATGGACACAGTGTCTGCTACGCCAGGACCCACAGGTTTTTGGGGGTCACGATCGATCGAAATCTCTGCTGGAGTCCCCATGTGGCCACTCTAAAGAAGCGCCTAACGGCCATCGCACAACTTTTCAAGTTCCTCGGAGGCAAAACGTGGGGCACATCAGTGCATGCGATGTTGCATTTGTACAAAACGCTGTTTCTGGGGTACCTGCGGTATAGCTTGCCGGTTCTGACGAACGCTTGCAAAAGCAGTATACGCACAATAGAAAACGCCCAGGGCCAGGCACTCAGAGTTTGTCTTGGATTACCACGCTGTACATCAACAGCGGAAACCATCGCAATCGCCAAAGATCATCCGGCCACAGTGCACATTACTTTGGAGGTGCTTAGAGCTCATATTAGACACCTTGCTCGCGCCCCTGCCCACCACCTAGCTTCGCTTCCAGAAGATCGACCGAGTGCCTCCTTCTGTAAGAGAGTATTGACTTTCCGTGAGTGCCTTCCAACAGTCTACACGCCTCCGGAACGGATACTAACACCTCCTTGGTGCTTGGACCGACCAAAACTGCGCTTGACAGTGCCGGGGATTCGCAAGAAGGCGGAGCTCTCGGCGCCAGCTTTAAAGCAGATGATTCTACTCATGCTACACGAAGAATACAAAGATCATGTCAAACTTTACACGGATGGCTCGACAACTGTTGGAGGATCTGCAGGAGCTGTGATCTTCCCAGCAAGAGCCGAGACCATCCAGTTCAGAACGTCACACAAGACGACATCGACAGCCGTGGAGCTCGCGGCACTCCGCAGCGCACTCCGCAGGATTGACCAAGAGACACCACAAAAATGGAGCATTTTTACTGATTCGAAACCAGCTCTCCAATGTCTACACAATGCTCTACGTCGTGGACCTCAAGACCAATTGGCGCTCGAAATACGACAACTGTACCATCACCTAATAGACGAAGGACATGACATATCTTTTCAGTGGTTACCAGGCCATTGCGGCATCATCGGTAACGAACATGCCGACAATGCAGCTAAGAATGCTCACGAAAATGGAGTGATGGAACCTATTCCACTATCAAGAAGCGACGCAGCAGCAAAGATTAATACGCTTGCGCAGGATGTCGCAAGGTCTATGCGGAATACGCCCGGTTTTCTCCACACCCGTCTTCACCGCCTGGACCCATGCCTACGACTTACTATTCCATCTGGCCTACCCCGATCCGAGACGACCCTTCTCTGCCGTATGTGGCTTGGGGTGTCTTTCACGAACGCTTTTGCCTGCCGCATCGGAATGAGAGACAGCGCTACATGCGACCATTGCGACAATGACGAAACAATTGAACATATTTTATGTCAGTGCCCCCAGTACAGCTCTCAGCGACAGTCCCTCTCAGCAGTGTTTGCTCGCCTCGACGACCAGCCATTTTCTGAGCAGTCAATCTTGGAATGTCGGAAAGATCGAGCCTCACGCCAGAAAGCAACGAAGGCGCTGATGAAGTTTCTGCGAGCGACCCGCCTCGTTGAACGATTGTGACACTACTGTGTGCGAGTGTGTGTGTGTGTGTTTGTGCTTCTCTTCCTCCCTTTCCCCTTTTTTTTTCCCCTTACCCCTTCCCCAGTGCAGGGTAGCAAACCGAATATGTTTTCTGGTTAACCTCCCTGCCTTTCCGCATTAAATTTTCTCTCTCTCTTCAGCTATCTTTCAGGCTCGTGAGCAACCAATGGCAGGCATGCGGAGTGATGTTGCATTCACCCAACGTGTGGATAGTGTGGACAAATGGGTAGTTTTTTTTTTCATTCGTGCTTCAGCAGTGTGCCCCGCTAATTACATCTGTGGGAACAGCGTATACAGTGTGCGTACAAAGCTATTGATTTGAACTTTACACTGAACATGACAGTGTTGAAAGCCGTTAGAAAGTGTTCGTTTAATATTTTCTCGCAATAAAAATAGACAGATATCATCGAAGTGGGCTGGCCTTTCTTTAAGGCAAGCTGCGTCATCTTTGCTTTTAAATATTTCTTCCGTTGGACGAAGCTGGAGCCTCTTCTTTTTGTCTTGTTCTCCCTTACACTTCATTACGCAATATTTACAAATTCTTCCAAATTCGCCAAATCTCTTACACGCTATGTCTCTTCGGCACTTATGTCTTCACAAAGCACGAGTGCAATGAGTGTTCTAAACACTCATTGCACTCTTACGCTGATTTGCATTGCATCTGTGGAGAGCAGATGCGATGCAAATCAGCGTAAAAAAACAATATTCACCTGATATTTTTACTATGTGGACCATTCAAGAGGATCTACGCTAATCATGTCACCATTTTTGCGTCACGAAAAGCACAAAAACAACAAAAAACGCCAAGAGTGAACACAAGCTCGATTGTATGTCTTCAGAAGCTGTTTAGGGTCCTTATATAAACAGGGAATGCAAACACGTATGCTGTAAAGCAGTGTAGACTCCACAAACACCGCTCCCGAAAATTCTAGAGGTGAGAGAAATTAAGTGAAGTGCTCTGTTTTGGGCGCAGATTCCTTGCTTGGGTTAAAATAAGAGAAACAGCGACGCGCCCCAATTATTGCGTGGCGGTGCGAACGATGTGAGTTAAAAAGTGTGGCGGTGGCGGCGCGGCAGCGCACAGCTTTAAAATACGTGCATTATATGCGTTGAAAAATATTTCTGAGGGGTAGTGAGACTGCTATATCATCAAACTGCGCAAATTAGGATGACATCTTGGCACAAAAAAAAGATAACGCTATTATGATTTGACTACAACTCACACAGCGCAGAAATGTTGGTTTGTACATGGAATTCACCCAAGAACAACTGTTCACAACACTTTTAACGACACAATATTGTTATATCCTGCCTCATTTAAATTTCACTGGGATATTTAAGGAAAATTTGAACGAATATTTTTGATGGCACTTCTAGAAAATTGTAAAATTTTTGTTCATGTAATCTTCCAGCAACCTGGTGCAACCATTGCATACAAGCGACAGCATCAAGTGCTGCCTGATTATAAGAACAAGGAATCAGTTGTGGTCAAGAAACATAGTAAAACTCGCTTTGTTCTAACGGTCGCGAATGTATTCTGTTTTCGATCTATGTTTAGTTTAAGTATACCTTGCATAAATATTTTAACAGCACCACATGTCGTTAAATACAGGTTGTGCAATTGGTCGGGGTATTCTGAGACCTTCTACTCGACAAACAATGATAGAAACAAGTTTTGTTTTCGTTGTGTGAACAATGAGGCTGTCCTTTAAAAGTGTTACTTCAGGAAACAAGACTTCATAGACAATTATAGCCGCACACTTGCAAACTGCTTCTGAATCTCATCACGGGTTTGTTGCGTGAATTGTTCATATTTGCCTGCTTGCGTGGTGCAGCGAACCTTAGTTCTGAGTGGCAACCACTAGGCTTGTTATTAAAATCCGCAGTCACTAACGCTCAGCTGCCTTCTGTTGCGCGCCGCTGCGTACAACGCAAGCGGATAGGTGGTGTGTGCAAAACTTTATTTGTGGCCTGCAAGGGGGACTTTGGTTGGGTATTTTCAAACGAATGCTTCAGGGTAACGTGCTTGCTTCTCAAAATTAGCGGTGTCGTTGAACAACTCTGACATCCATGTGGCTTTATTAAGTTCCCTAACATTACGCAAAGAAGTTAACGTACCTAGGACAGAATACTAATTAGAGAAGTGAAATGTTTCAAATCTGCTGAACACAAAGAACGGTCCTGTGTTCTAGGAGAATACGTGGTCCACCCAGAAGATGTATAAACTGGTAAGTGGATAGCTGAAGCATACTCGCGCGAAAGATTCAATGCACCTCAATGATGGACTAAAACGGGAGATGACAATTTTCTGTAGAGTCGCAAAACGCAAATTTTGAAGATAACATTGACTTCAAATTTAGTGTATGTGTTAAAACTACGTTGAAATTATCCGCGTTGAAAAAGCTGTAACCAAGTGTATGTGCATTATTTATTCCCAAGTTATCTCGTATTAGTCTGTGAGTACTGCATTTGAAGTGCCAAAATATCATTATCGCTTGAGTTCAGGAAGTGAACCTATTTTATTCCCGTTAGTAAAAAATCTTCCGACTTCGATGACCCCAACACCTCTGCACTACAAGCAGGATGCTTATCTCTTAAGTCCAGCATCGCCCCACTATGCTGCAGTTTGCAAGATATCTGCTTGTTTGCGATACATTATCGTTTCTACCCTCTTCAGTTACGTATCATGATGCGCAATCAGAAACACGTCAAATTCGCGTGGAATAATTCCAAGGCGCTCAGTAATACTTTACAAGTAAGAAAATGAATAAAAAGATGATTCCGTGTAAGTTCTCGTAATTACAGTTAATCAGTGCACATATAATTTTCTAAATATTCTGCCACCAGTCAGATTCAGTACTTGCTTTAAAAGAATCCGCAATTATTCCGGAAATGCAAGTACAGTTAGTTATAAGTTGCATCTGTTTTTAGCGAAGAAAAAAATACTTTTCACCTTGGTTTTCAAATGCGCCATGTTGAACGATTGTCGAACATGGTATTGTATTTAGTAAAGTGATCTTCCTCAGCAACACGTTGCGTAATGATAATAAATGATTGCTTTTTGTCCCCTCAGGAAGACTGCAAGATAGTGCACACTACGTTTGAAGCCGTTTTATGAAACACGTAGCGTGTGACGTATCATTAATTTTGGTGTCTCCATTCGCACACACCATGACTGAAAAAGCTATAGTTTTTTTCTCTATATTGTCGCCCAGGTGATTTTAAGTTGTTGAGACTCAGCTCCAGCAATTACGTCCACCTCTAATTTGTTCGTTGCTTTGATATAGATGCAGTTCGTTCCTGAAAACGATGAAGAATAGGAACTCACTTACTGAGTAAAGACACATGTGTGAGAAAAAAGTAAACAGCTTCTCGATTTTTTTCTGCATTCAAGTGATTTTGGCCTGTACTTTATTCAAACTCAATGTCTTCCTATTAGACAGCTGAAATCTGCAGGTAAACGCTATTTGTTGAAGAAGCGAACTGCTCCTCTATCAAACAAATATCAGGGATCGAAGAGCACAGCCCCATGAGTCGTTTATACAACTTCTCTCACTACGCATTGGGGTTAATGAAATATGTGCCCTCCGTAGGCAAGTATACATTGATTCGAAACATACATTGCAAACAGAGAGAGGTTAATGAAAGAGGAAGAGATAAAAAGGAGTCTAATTTCTGTCTCCCATCGCATTGCAGCGTAGTCGTTATGTGGCTGATTTAGTTTTCATTAAAGAGCATATGTGGCGGTGTCTGCAAGTTTCGGGCTTGTAATGTTCACCCTTTTTGTAAGATTAAGTTTCCATTCCAAACTCAAACGTGAAAGTTGTGTGCTGAATTGTTCTGCGGAGGATTTCACCACATGCAGGCTGGCGCTTATTTACGCGGCAATTTTTACTTATGCTATTATTGTGCATAGTGGCGGAACTTCAAAAACGAGTAGAAGTGCTGGTGGCAAAGGCTGTTATGCTCTCGATGCCATGGCTACAAGCGTCAACACCTAGAACTTCCAGGCTTTGATTGAACAGAAATATCCGATGAAGGAAGTGCTATAACAATCACCGTTGTAGCTCAATTGATCGATCATAGGAAGTGTTCTACGAACGATTGAAGTTCCGTCAATTTCTGCGACCAGTTGACCTTTTGTCAAATTGAATTAGGTCAGATTCGTATCACAATGCACAGATGTCACATTTACAATACCCTATAAAATCTAACCAGCCACTGTGGTCTGGTTGCTCCGACGATTGGGTGTTGCCTCGCGGATCACGCCACGATTCTACCCTGATTCAATGAAAACCCAGCGACTAAGAATATCTAAAATCGCACAATTCATGAATGTGCTAAACAAGGACACGAGCCTTTGAAATTCCTGTATTTCATACGTACATAAAATGAATAGCAAATGGAACGCTTACATCAGTCTACATGCCTTTACAAACTTGGTTGGCTCTTAATTTGATGTTTCGAGTGTCCACTTTTCGCACATATTCCCGCGAAATGTGCCAACTACCACCGACTTACTAGGTATGCCTCTAAAATATATGTATAGACATTTACAGTTGTGGTCGCAGTGGAGGGTGGGGAGGGGAGGAGAGACCTGCATAGCTATACATAGAAATAAATACATTAGCTTCGGACACATTTTACACTGGCCAAAATACATTGAGGCAGGCAAATTTGAGGAAGTTGACTTGAACCAATAAAACGTTCTGTGACCAATACAGTCTTGTTTTATGGAGGGATATAGTGAGATCATTCATACTGAATTACATAAGCTTTCCAGTATGTCAGACATATGTGAAGCACTTCAAGCTATGCGCCCTGAAGGTTACCGTGAGACGTGCTGAACACTGTTTCCTTAAGTTGCCGAAAGAAAAAAAGAAAAGGCGAGTACCATGTTCAATGCGTCAGCACTCTCACTCCCCTGTTCTTCATTTTAATGCAGTACGGCACTTCGATCAAGACAAATTGCAAAAATACCAGTCTGGCAACATCAGTGAAAATTTCCAGAGCCCTCCACTATGTCGTCTCTTATAAACATATGGTGGTTTTGGGACGTAAACCCCCCATGACAATCAATCAGCCTGCCAACTTCAACATTCAGTGCAGTGAGTTGCGCTTTCTTCTCA
This sequence comes from Rhipicephalus microplus, assembly GCF_013339725.1. NCBI lineage: Eukaryota > Metazoa > Arthropoda > Arachnida > Ixodida > Ixodidae > Rhipicephalus > Rhipicephalus microplus. Next base: position 125,534,398 of record NC_051169.1, read on the forward strand.
GCTCTGGTAAAGGCCGTGTCAGTAACCTTAATAGACATGCACGAGGAAGATAACTTGCAACAATACACACTTTTTTATAATATAGAATTTTTTATTTCCATATATTTAGTCGACAATCATAGATCTCAGCACATAGCAGTTGTACAGAAGCTCAACACTCCTGAAGAAGGATCTAGACTTATGCGACTGTGGTGGCCGATAAGGGGCTTGGCTTCACTAGGCTAAAATACGTATTTTGTGAAGTGGTCGATAAACAATGCGAACTCCGTGAAGAGCTTGCAGTGTTTGCGACAATTGCTTTATTACCGCTTGATTACCGTTTTGTAGGACCGCATTTTAGTTATTCTTTTAGGGACGCAGCACCTTCGGATCGGGGCCTGTCCGTCCATGGTGCCCGTTGGCTGTAAACGGCAAAATGCGTAGATGCGAGACCCCAAAAAATGATCAAGAATAAATTATTATCAATCGTAAATCCCGATTGCAGCCCACGGGATGGCTTTCTGCTCTGCCATGTAAATTACCTAGTACTCTATATCGTAATACTTTTTCTAAGCACGTTATCAAATACCAAGTAATACGAATAAAAACTGGTTTGTTGGAAAAATATCGACCAAAAAGACGATGACGAACTGTTCTGTCTTTCATTCACGTACTGCTGCAGCAACCCACGGAGTCAGGCTGCGATTTATGGAATATAAACTACTTTTTATACGCAACGGGAGCTTCGATTTCTTTCACCTTTAGTTCAGACGACGCCTTCAACATACGCACTATAGACGATATCAGCTAGCGTTTATATCAACGATAGCAGCTCACGTTCATACGAAGCTCATCGTCCCCTGTAATGGTCGTTAGAAAACCTTTGCTCTAATTGAAACATATATGCACGCCCCGCCGCGGTGGTCTAGTGGCTAAGGTACTCGGCTGCTGACCCGCAGGTCGCGGGTTCGATTCCCGGCTGCGGCGGCTGCATTTCCGATGGAGGCGGAAATGTTGTAGGCCCGTGTGCTCAGATTTGGGTGCACGTTAAAGAACCCCAGGTGGTCAAAATTTCCGGAGCCCTCCACTACGGCGTCTCTCATAATCATATGGTGGTTTTGGGACGTTAAACCCCACAAATCAAACATATATGCACTCTAAAAAATATCGAGTAAAAAGGGTGTCTTTTTGTCCCACAACAATAATCGTCATCAGGCTTGCGTGCGCTTCCTTTCTTGAAAACTCGGCGCTGGCCACTTTTCTATCGAGAATGCAATGTAACCCTGATAATGGGCATGTCGATCGTGAACAGAATTTACCTGGCGCGGGGCGATAGCGCAAGGATGGAACGCAATATAGATGACGATTATTGTTGTGTGACAAAAAGACACCCTTTTTACTCGCTCTTTTTTTAGAGTGTGTGTGTGAATCAAAAAAGGTTCATAATAGACGAACAACAATTATTGCTGTCAACAAAAAATAATAAACACAAGCAAAAACTCAGCGTACTAGTCAGTGACTCAAGCGTAGAAATTATAGACCTTAGGACCTGGCCCTTTTGTAGACTCTTTATGGAACTTTATTTTGCTCAGTGTGCATTATATCGGGCACCACTCGGATAGCGTACGGTATAGTAAAACTATATGTGAGACACAAAAGTAATTTAACAATTCACTAATGTCAATCATAATTAGGGCAGAAAATCATAAATTATATCGCATACAACTACATACCCTCAATACTAGTAGGCGACATGAACGAAGACATCATAAATCTTCGAACCTTATTTCGCCCTATTATCATGATTTACTTAGCAAAGATGCGTGACTCTCTTCTCTTGACCACGAGAGTATGATTGAAGATCATAAAAAGGCTGATGATGATATGTGTGGTTTAACATCCCAAAACCACCATATGATTATGAGAGACGCCGTAGTGGAGGGCTCCGGAAATTTCGACCACCTGGGGTTCTTTAACGTGCACCCAAATCTGAGCACACGGGCCTACAAAATTTCCGCCTCCGTTGGAAATGCAACCGCCGTAGCCGGGATTTGAACCCACGACCTGCGGGTCAGCAGCCGAGTACCTTAGCCAATAGACCACCGCGGCAGGGCTCATAAAAAGGCTGCACTTCTTGAAAAGGCATCACAGTAATATATGCTCTGGTGTAATTTCTTGATGTGGAGTCGTTGGTCGTAACACGCTGTCGGAGGCACCATTTCGCCACGCCATTCTGTTTTGGCAGTGCCAGTCCTTTCAAGCACTCGTTTCATGTCTGCTTAGAAGAGAGGCTTAGGGTGTCATAGCAAGTAACTACCAAGAGGTAGTTCGTACGCGGGGAAAGTGCATTACTTAGAACAAAGAAATCTTCCCTGCAAAAAAAAAACAACAACACTGCAGTAAACTATGCAGCCACTTTTCCTGTCCATTCCTTATCAGTGCGTACCCGTCCTTTATAAAAAGGGCGATGGCCGCGTACTACTTCCCTTGACCTTCCCTTCGTGGCATCATAACAGATATATGGATTTGCGAGGTCAGCAGCGGCGGCAAAACGTGTGCAGGGCATTTGACTTTTGCCACACGCTCCATCGGTCGAGTTGGACTGCAGTGCATACTGAAGGGACACTACGTTTTGAGGGCGTTGACGAAACAAAAGTTAGCGATCCTCCTGTTATTCAGGCTGGAGTTTTTAAGCAATGTTTTTGGCAGAAAAATTGTATCTAAATAAAAGACTTATTTTTTTGTTGTCGTGGTACAAAATGAAAACCATGCAATTTACTATAAGCACAATATATATTTGACATTGACCTAGAACTCTATCGAAACAAGAAACATTTATTCCATTCGGCTGCAGTTCAAAAGAAAGCTTTTTGGAGTACCATCTCCCGTTAACACCATTCAATTGGTGAATTTCATGTATACCCAAATATTTCTTTTATATTGTCGCGGGCTATGAATGACAGGGGGTTTATTTAAAAACACGAACAGTGGGACTTGTAGAGACGCTCTCAGAGAAGGCCGCTAAGATTGTCGTCTTCTTCACTCTGCTGCGCTGCGCCTCTCGAGCAAATCCGCGTTCTTCGTTGTCGTCGCTATCTCGCCGCTAAATGCAGCTATGCACGCGGCATTACCCTCCCGCCAGAGTGAGCGTCGTCCCGACGTTCAACAGGTAGAGATGCGGCCATCGAGTGTTTACATCACTGAGAGTGGTAAAGTTTCATGCGGACCACGTGCACTGTCTCAGGCAGATGCTGGCGACGTTTTGAACAGGAGGAGGCGTCGCGCACGACTTCGTACGTCACGTCGCTAAGACGACGCAGAACCTTGTAGGGTCCGAAGTATCGGCGTAGAAGTTTCTCTGAGAGGCCTCGTCGTCGTACAGGAAACCAAACCCAGACTCTATCTCCTGGTTGATAAATGACGAATCGATGGCGAAGGTTGTAACGTTGGGCGTCAAGTTGCTGCTGGTTCATTATTCTGACGCGGGCAAGCTGCCTTGCTTCTTCGGCGCGCTCAGTGAAATCTGCGGCGTCTGTCTCAGAATCATTGCAATCGTAAGGCAGCATGGCGTCAAGCATTGTCGTAACTTATCTGCCATGAATTAGTGCGAACGGCGTCATTTTTGTTGTTTCCTGGCGCGCCGTATTATACGCGAATGTGATGTACGGCAATATTCGGTCCCAATTCTTGTGTTCTACGTCGACGTACATGCAACGCATGTCAGCGATTGTCTTGTTAAGTCTTTCTGTAAGCCCATTTGTTTGTGGGTGGTAAGCTGTCGTCTTCCTATGCGCTGTGCCACTGAGCGTAAGCACAGTGCGCAAAAGCTCGGCTGTAAACGCGGTACCTTTGTCTGTTATGACGACAGCTGGAGCACCATGTCTCAGAACAATGTTCTCAATGAAGAACTGGGCCGCTTCAGCTGCAGTGCCACTCGCGATTGCCTTGGTCTCCGCGTATCGGGTGAGGTAGTCCGTCGCCACTATAACCCATTTGTTGCCGCTGTCCGATGTTGAGAATGGGCCCAGCAGATCCATTCCGATTTGAGAAAACGGGGTTTCTGGCACGGGCACAGGATGTAATAGCCCAGCGGGTTTGACAGGTGGTACCTTGCGCCGCTGACAGTCAATGCATGTTCGGACGTAATGTTTAACCTCTGCTGCGATTCTTGGCCAGTAATATTTTTCTTTGATGCGTGTCAGTGTTCTTGTGAAACCGAGGTGAACGGCGTTCCATGCAATGAACTGGTTAAAGTCAAGTGGTGTGGCGCAACTGAGGAAGCCTGCACGCGGTCTTCAACCCACGCTAATTGCGACTGCACGTGTGCGGGTGCCATAGAAGAGGAAGCTGGGACGCAAGGCTTCGTTTTTTTGTCGACTACGCCACTTTCACGGAAGAGACAAAAAGGCAATACCCGCTCACTGCACCGAGTGTTTGTTTTTCCTTCCAAAACAATGTCCCGTTAGCACTTCAGGATGAGCAGTTGAAAATATGAAAGATTATTCAGAAATGTTTATGGATGTAAAAGTTACAAATAAAACGGCATTGACACGAATTACATAACACTAGGAAAACAAGTTGTATGCTTTCGAGCTCGCAGACTGCCTTCTATTGCCTGGTCAGAACAGTTTTCAAATAGATTAGTTATATCTTACTGCATTTTGATAACGAATATTTCTGAAGAGAACACAAAAATAGTATTGGTTTAGTAGTTGGAATGAAGCTGCGCACTGCAGCACGGGCATCCTTGTGGCAGTATCCAAACATAATGCCCTGAAGCTTAGTACGAAATCTTCAGTTAATGATAAACCTGTTTTAGAAAGCAGTCGTATTAAAAGTCGTGTTCTTTGAATATCTGATTCATGACAGAATGTAGAGTGCAATATTTCTTAATTCCCTGCAGCATTTGCAGAACCGTGATGTTTTCAGACCAGTCAGTCCACATAAGTCAATTAGGAGGGAGGGCGGGAGCGGGCATGACATAAAGTTTTTATGGTCGTCACTTCTGACCAAGGAGATTGGCTCTCTTGAGCCTTCCATGGAAAATTTAGGTTCCTGTACTCCATCCACGTTGATCTCACTCTGGCTTTGTGGAGTGCTATTTTTTTATATTTGCTTTTGTGGTGAAGTATTCTACTACTGAAAGAACGTGAACTATCGGGAGGTCTAGTGATGCGTGTACTAAATCATCGAGCCTTTCATCTAATATTCTTGAGGGCTGGAGAGTTATGTGAAGCTGAAACAATAGTATTAGTATTACCACCCAGATCTTATCTTCCAGAAGATTTAGCAGTGCCACGATGAAAACGATGAGCTCCACTTCAAAAACCAGAGTGAAATTGGGTGTCCTCATTGTGTATCCATAGCCAAGTGACGAGCAGACGATTATCCCGCCTGCCCTTCTCTCATTCACTGAATCATCTGTTGTTGTTAAGTGTTTATGCAATACCCAAAAACATATTCGTGAAGAATTTGTAGGATTGAAATTAACTTTAGGAGGAAAAATCTCATCAGAATCTTTCATGAGAAGCTGATTGCAGGTACTAGTTACAATTACCTCTCTGTTGACGTTTATATTTTCCAGTTTCTTTTCTATGTACAATATCTGAGGCGTATGAACACGTTGTCAATAGGCCAGAAACAAGCAGCCCAGATCAATGATAAAGACATATTCATCTCTTTTTGCTGGCAAGCCATAAAATTTTAGAAATGTTTGTACCATTAATAAGCGAAATCGACATAGAAATGAAGCCAGACGCGCTTCCAGATGGATAACTCTAATTGCTGCAGATCTATAGAACCCCAGACACAAGCTCACAGCTTCCCACGCCAAGGTAATAAACGGCTTGATTTAGTAATGAGGTGCGTCCAAGAACAACACACATTCGAATTCTAGTATAGGGTGCATATGCTTGTTGTGCAACAATAACATGGAGTTCCTACGTACACCAGAATTTGCGGTTGGTCATTCGGCACGACGAGTCCAAAACCTGTTGAACTTAGCTGCTACGTATCCAATAAGATGACTGAAGTCAAATATTTTATTGCGTAAAACACCCAAATATTTGAGAGAGTCTACTTGCGGAGTTCTTTCTTGTTTATGCAGTAGTGGCGAAAATAGAACTTGCTAAAGGAAACGCCAGGAAGGCTCTCGTTCGCATTCAATGCAATTGAAATTGGCTGCAGCCATATATACAACATATTCAAGTAGATTCGTGATTTTAGCTGTAGATCGTGAATATTGCAGTCAGCTGCGTAGACTGCTATATCATATGCATACACGTAGGCATAGCAAACCGGACAAGAACTGATTATTAGGTTACATAGAAGTGGAGCTAGGATCATTTCTTGTAGAACTAAAAGACACTTTGTATTTATTCACGAGCATTCATACATGGCACTACAAAATTCACTGATTGCACAAATTATGCTGCTCCTTATCTGACTTCTTCATCCTCTGCTTCGCGGTAGTCGAGCTCGCGCCAGTGCCCAAATGCCTCTCCTGTATGTATGTATGTATGTATGTATGTATGTATGTATGTATGTATGTATGTATGTATGTATGTATGCATGCATGCATGTATGTATGTATGTATGTATGTATGTATGTATGTATGTATGTATGTATGTATGTATGTATGTATGTTATATTTCCCTTGCGTGAAATGAATCATATGCAAGTAAATATCTAAGAGGTACGTTTTTGAACTGCTACGTATTAGCTGAAGGATAAGCTGAGCACAAAATATCTGTGTCAGCAGGTATTCTTTTGTGCCACCTATGGTGATCTTCGGAACAATCTCTTTAAATTTATATATGACCAATTGCCTACTTACCGTTCTGAGTTGTGTATCTCTTCTGTTGGGCTAAATGTATAATGTATAATATTTAGCATATCGGCTTTCGCAAATGGTTTTGTCACAGCACCGCATCGAGCTCTCTTAAGGAATGCAGTTCATGAATGCAATTACCATTTACTTCCACTCACGCTTCTGCTTGAAAGTTTTTTAATACTATAATTTTATTTTGCCTAATGAAAATAGTGTGACAGGGAGCTGTTGCAGAAAAAGCTGTCACACACAGCTTGACTGAGCTACAGTTTACAAATACAAATATACAGCGAGAAGCAGTTCATAACGTAATGGAGGCACGCAAGTTTCACGTTCAATTAATCAATGTCCCTGTCTGTCGAAGAGCTGCATATTGAAAGCCGCACCATTACACCGTTTTGCACTTAATGATGAGCGCACAGGACAACTTGGGGCAATTTGCTCAATGGAACACCACAAGCTCTTTCAGAAAACTACTCACAGGTGCTGCTCACGCCAAGAAGCTTTAATGTCGCGTAAACGCTTCTCGTGCACCACCTTTATTGTTTACTTCTCTGCTAAACATATTTATTTCTGCATTGCTCTCTGTGACTGCGAGCACTGCATAATTTTGCAATACGATAACATCAGGCACTCAGCGCAAAAACATTGTTTATATCAGGGGTAACGTTGACCACATTATACAGTCGCTTTCGTCGCAATTATAGGTTCGTTGCGGCCGCCAAATTGATCGGCTCCCACTAGTTCCTATCAGTATGCGACTATATCACGTGATGTCAACCCGTGGCACGCAATGTATAAGTAGTGGTAAAGAAAGGTGAGAGAGGTTGGAATTTCCAGTTTGGTGGGGCTGCGGTAGGCTACGTATTAGAATGATTTAGCGATAGAACCGATACAGTGGAAAGCTTGTGCACAAAATCTATTTGAAGTGACTCGACTATGCGCAGCGGCGGTTTATGGCGCATTCAATGTACGTGGTGGTGAAGTGGTGTTATATGAATAATGACAGTGAATAATTTATATTGTTCTGCCGATTTCTTTTAAACTTTAACCTAATCACCATAAGGTAAAGCTGTGCCCGTTTAGATAATAGCGCTAGCCTCAACTGACAGAAAAGAACATTTTTAGGGAAGTAGCACGTGCAACAAAGCAAGCTAGGTAGTTTGGCATGTTTTCAAAAAGCCAACTGCTTGCCATTGTTTCTGTCTTATATATACGCTACCGAGGTTGCAGGCCTCATCCAGCCTCAGTGACGGTGTTCTTTTTTTAGAAGTAAGTTGCAATCATCGAACAGATAATAAAGCTGAAACACAGAGAGAACATACAATGTTTATATGAAATGCGCCTCACGATGGCAAACGAGTATAGCACATGCTAACAATGAAAAAAATTGAACGAGCAGCAAGTGTAGAGTTCAGGTAATTCACCAGAAAAAAAATACTGCACCAAAATTGTTTTGTGAGTCATATAGGGGCACTATAGGTTCATCAGGTACTTGTTTGAAACCGTTTAAACAGCTTTTAAGGGGAAGACATTGAGAAAGACCACTTGCGTCATTACTGTCATGAACGGACAGTAATCTCGCGCGGACTCACATTTTGCCCCTCCACTAGCCGAAACAATCAGTTCTCCTTATTACAACATCTTGATAACTTCGCACGGAATCTTCGCCTAGAAGAATACTTTTTCGAGAAACTCCAGAAATAAAGCACTACCAAAGTACCTTCTAGTTCAGGGCAACAGTGGACACCAAGTTCTCAGTGGTAAAGGCATCTAGATACCTATATCGAAGCCACCCAAAAAGACATACTTTGGGAATATAACACACACAGACGGGCAGCAGGCAAAAACCTCTCAAGAAAGGAGTATGAAGCATTTAAGGCACTTAGTGACCGAACGGACATCGTTAAAAAACCAGCGGATAAAGGAGGAGAAATTGTAATATTAAATAAATCGGACTATATCCAAGAGGGCACCCGCCAACCAACGAACACATATTTCTACAAACCACTGGATAAAGATCGAACCCTAGAACATCAAGCAATAATAACCACCGCACTCCATGATCTGGTAGAGCTCACAGAGTTAGATCCTAATCTATTTAGGGCACTTACTGTAGCACGTGCCAAACCAGGACGGTTGTATATGCTCCCGAAAATACACAAAAAAGGAAACCACGGTTGACCAATTATTTCAGGAAGAGGTACCCTCACCGAAGCAATATCAAGTTACTTAGACTTCCTAATTAAGAACATACCTCCTACGTACCCCTCCTACCTACGTGATACCAACCATTTCATTAGGACGATCAAAGATCTCATAATGCCTGAGGATGCCTTTCTTGTAACTCTTGATGTTACTTCCCTTTACACCAATATTCCACACAGTGACGGCGTCAAAGCACTAGTACAAGCCTATAGTTCACATAAATCTGACAACTCACCAAACCCAATAGTCATTGAAACCCTCGCTAAGTTGGTTCTCCAGCTCAACAGCATCGAGTTTTCTAACCAATACTACATACAAATTAATGGCACGGCTATGGGGACTTGCATGGCACCTAACTACGCAAACATCTTTATGAATGACCTTGAAACTAAGTTTCTATCAACCCGGAAAATTCAGCCACTTGTCTACCGCCGCTTCCTCGATGATATTTTTATCATTTGGACAGGCACACAGGACAGCTTAATCAATTTTATAGAATCGTTTAACAAAGTTCATCCAGACATAACGTTCACTTAATCGTACTCAACAACGGAAATAAAATTTCTAGAACTCCACGTAACAGTAAAAGGCGGGTCATTAGCTACTAAGGTTTACAAAAAGCCTACAGACAGGCAGCAATACCTTCATTTCGATAGCTGTCACCCTCGTCACTGCAAGACATCCATCCCGTACTCCCAGGTTCACCGATTCAAAAGAATTTGCTCCCGTTCCGAAGACCTTGAGGCCAACAAAGAGAACTTGCGCAAGGTACTTTCAAAACAACATTATCCTCCTTCCATAGTCAACGACGCCATACACAAAGCGGCAAACCTAGATTGCCAGCAGCTACTTGACCAGCAGAAAGAATTGAAATAAGAGGGACGAAAGAACTTAGTTTTAACATTTTGTAGCGACCCCCCTAACGTAAACAAAATTCTAAAGAAACACTTTAACATCTTACAACAGAGTGAACGAATATCAAAAGTTTTCCCTTCCCCTCCACGAGTGGTATATAGACGCCCCAAAAAAATTAAGGATTTTGTTGTGCGGTCAAAAACCAATAAAACGTCTATAACTGGATGTAAACTATGTGGCGAAGCCCGCTGCAAGGTGTGCCAACACATACACGTAACCAACGTTGCTGAAAGCACACAATCTGATTTCAAGTACTTCATTCATTCAAACCTTAACTGTGACAGCTTCAATCTAATATACCTTCTCGAGTGTGGAAAATGCGGTATTCAATACATAGGACAAACTGACACAGCCTTTCGCATCCGCTTCAATAACCACCGTTCACATGTTCATTCACTTCCGGATATGCCTCTGTCTCAGCATATTAACTGCGGAAACCACCCATTTGATTCCATAAAGGTCACACTCTTACAAAGCGGTCTCTCTAGCACAAGGGAATGTGAACAGCGCGAATCCTACATGATTTATAAATTTAATGCATTTAAAGCTGGTCTAAATAACACTCCACGCATACTTTCTTCCATTCACGCTCTGGAAGATTCGGGATAATATTTATCCCATCCAAACGTTTTAGTTTTCTTTTTTTTCCTTCTTCTTCTTCTTCTCTCTTTTTGGTTTCCTTAATTATCATTTTTCTTCTCTTCTGATTTTGCCAGGAGCACGTGTTGGGCGTGCGGCATGAGCACGCGCATTCCGAGAAAGGTGGACCACTAAACGAAGTAAAATGACACATCCAAGCCCCGAGGTAAAAACTTGAAAAACATTCTCCAGTATATATTTAATATTCTTGAGCCACAGACCGGAGATCGTAGCTACGCGGCATGTGCCTATCCTGCATGTGCGGAGCTTTGACACGCGTAGCGCTTGTCTGCTGTTTTTCTCTCCTTTTTTTCCTTTTCCACTTTTTTCTTTTTCCTTTTTTTCCTTTTTTTCCTTTTTTTAAATTTATCACATCGTTCTGACGTAGCCCTCCTCACCAGGCTTCAAGAGCAACTATGGAGGGGGAGAACAGGTGGAATGCGACAGCAACGATGATCGCAAGGAATGCACTGTGGTATTCTTTACAAGCTACCCGGAAAGCTGATGAGAGGTGAAACTGAGGAGTCAAACTTTTCATCACTGGAATTTGCTTAATTTAGCCCCCTGGACCAAAAAACTTGCCACGATTGTATGTTGTTTACCACTCGTTTTTTTTTTTTTACAAAATGCACCAGCCAATAATAGTACGCAAACGTGATCGTTTGACTACTTATCAGTGTATAATGGGTGGTATTGCCACTGGCCCAGGTGCGTTTTTTTCTTCTTTTCTTTTTTCTCTTTTTTCCCTTTTTCTTTTTTTCTTTTTTTTTTAATGCACGTGTTATGCGTAGTACGCACACCTGGCCGTTCGGCTGCTTATCAGTGCATGATGGGTGATGGGCCACTGGTATATGTAGATTTTTCTTTTTTTCTCACTTTCTTTTTTTCTTTTTTCTCTTTTTCCTTTTCTTTTTCTCTCGCTCTCTCTCGGCTAGAAGTTGGCATAAAAACGCGTCGGAGCCTACTAAATTTCGTCTGATGAAGATCGATCTCTGATCTACTTATTTTTCCTATATATATATATATATATATATATATATATATATATATATATATATATATATATATATATATATATATATATATATATTTATATATACATATGTATATATATACATATATATATATATATATATATATATATATATATATATATATATATATATATATATATATATATGCGCGTGTGTGTGTGTGTGTGTGTGAAAACACAAGAAAAACGATATTTCAGAAAGATTCCGGTGCGCCGAATCGAACGTTGCGCCTCTGAAATGTGAATTGTGAGTGCGAGGCGTTAGCCACTAAGCCATGAAGGAGCACCTCGTTTAACGGTAATTGACACGCTATTTATATCTACCGATTACGGCTGATGATGGGAATCTCGGGGGAAACTATCGTCCTTTCAGCATTACCAGCAAGATTTTGCAGTGAACGTGGTTCGCCACATTGTCACGACAAGGTGGCACGCGCTTTCATCTCCCACGCGTACTTAGATCAGCGGAAAGGAGGCAGGGTGGACGCTCGCACGTGCACTTTCAATGAATAACACTATGGTATGTAAATAACACTATGGTATGTAAAATTTTTTATCTATCTATTTTCTAAATAAACACATTATATAACACTTACGTATTGATACAAAGCCACAAATGTGCCTGAAATTCGCTATTTGATTGTTCACAAGTATGAGCGCATTCACAAGATCAAGAAGGGCGGGCGTTAAGCTGTTGCCGGCTGGCTGAATTGTTGAAAGTGAGGACCAACTGACAGAGCAAGATTACTGTGTTGAATAATACACTGCAAGACTATAATCCTTAATTATTACTATGTGTATACTATGAACATTACTCATGCAACCGTCTGAACTAAGACTTTTTTGGATGTTTACAAACAAAGGTCCTGGACGGATTCCGGTTTTGTGCGCTGGTGTAACCTAACGGCATTGGTGGGGAACAAAAGCCTTAACGAGTAGCCCGCTCTTTTTCAACAACTTCCTCACGCGCTGTTGCTATTTATTGGTATATATTTTCGATTTTTCCAACAAATTTTCTTGGCTACCTGAGGCCCTTTTTTTCTTGTTGCTTTAGCTTGTCTCTGTAGCCATCATAGGGTTACTTTATTCATTCAACAATTAGGGTGGCCTTCCGGAAACGCGGAAATTCCCCAAAAGAACGTATCGCGAATCGGCGACATATGCTTAAAAGAAAACTGCTTAGAAACAGCTGTTTATTCAATTAAATATGTCCATTTGTTTTTTTAAACACTTCTAAACCTCTAAAGTTTGAAATTTCAATCGAGTCTAAATCTAACACTATTATAGTGATTCAACTATTCTAAGCGCTCAAGTATTTACAGATACCTGGAAGAACAAAAGGAATGGACATCACATATAACTTCTTACTTTATAAAGTAGAGTTGTTCGACGGCACGGTTTTAGATCGCTGTTCTACGACCCGTTTTCACCGCATTTCCTTACTCTTTTTGATCTACCACGCCATCCAACTTCAAATAAAAATATATACTTACTGTGGAGAGTGCCATAAAACGTGACCTTTGCCTAACGATGCCATATTCTTCGTCTGAACAGGCACATGCATCCTAAATGAGCTATTCTTCTCAATATACATCATTAGTGACACTGAGCGACTCGACAAAACAGGGTCCGAATAAATCGAGATCGTATGTCAGCTGAAACACGTCCTTCTGTTCGTACATCTGTCTCGACGTACAAGGTTGGCGAGTGAGACTCCCTGAGTGTGCCAGGCAATCACGTACGCGTTCTCGTTGTGCAGCCTGAGAAAAAATAGCAATGAAGAATTCTTTCTACCATCCAGCCATTAAAGTGAAATGCGAAAGCTTGAAGACTGTAAACACTCGCGTTTCTTTTTATAATTCTTGCTAACGAATAAGTTCAGATTTTGTTAATTTTCGGTAACTATATAATTTGTTAAGCATTACACTCGAACATATTTCATTTTGCTTGCATCTGTCCAACAACTATAACGTCTTGCATGATGGCACTTTCACTTTCTCATATGTCAATGCTGCAGCATGAAGTATAGACTGCCATGCTGTTCAGTTTAACAGAGACAGGTTTAATTCATAACCGTGGTTACCGCCAGTTGATGGGGCTTAGATAGAAGAACACACTTTATTGAATCCGAGAAAGCCAAACTTACCTCGGAGTCTCTGCATATATTGCATGCATTATCTTCATAATGTGATATAGGCTCTTAAAACGTAAACATCATTGCTATTTTGGCAACTGTTTATGTTTTTTGAGCTCACATAAGGCGTTGCTTTTTTCATAAAGCAAAAAACGTTTATAAACTGGTAGCGCAATTTTATTAGAAGCCTATGGAACCAGTATTCAACGGCTCGTTGTCACTGTAGCAATCTACGTGAGGAGAGATAAACTAACAGCAAACTAAAATAAAAAATATAATATTACGTCACAACCGGAAGTGGTCGCGATGTTGCGTATTTCTCCTACATGGCAGGAAAGTTATTTTTTTTTCATTGGTGGCATTTTTGTTGTTGTTATTATAGCGCATTATTTTCGCGCCTTGTGCCTCCCTAATTGCCAGCGGGAGAAAAAAAAAACAAAAAACTAAGATTCAGGAAGCGAAGGTGTTTTATTAGCTAAACTACTTGCCTAAATTATGCAGAAAAACCTTCGCAGAGGCAATTGTGAGAGAGATGTTCACGCAAAAATAGCATATTTGTTCGAAACCTCATGTTGTCCAATAGTCGAAAACCACTGCTGCGAGACAGCAGCTTCGAAAATAAAGCTTTGGCAGCCGTAGAGTACAGCGTCTCAATGCTCAGCTTGCTACGTTTGCTGCGAATAAAAGCAAGGGCACGCCAACCGTGCGCTAGCGACAGCAGTAGGCAGTCATAGCACTGGCTAGCTCTAAAATGTCACACCAGTAAAAATAACATAAAAAAATTGGCAGATTCCACGTACAGTGCGAATCGATTACATGCGAAGAACGAATCAGAAAAGTTCATATGTCACTTTAAAATCAGCACAACGTTACGAGGTGGTGGTTAATGATGCCGTACATGACTTCTGTGTCATGATTTTCATCTCTGGGTGTGTCGTTTACCTTCGCCATCTATTAATGCCACGTGATACCAAACTTGGTATATGTGAACCTAGCTAAACGACTGCGAGCCCGTTTTGAGCGTGGTGTGTAGTCGTGTTCTTATATGACACGCACATCAGGATTATCATGTTTGCACAATTCATATACTTTCGTCATTCATTGACGTCACGTAATACTAAATTTGGTATATGTCAAGCAAATAAAACGACCGCGAACGCATCTTGACGAGCCTAATATTCTCCAATGTAGCGTCACGAATGTCACGATTTTCACGCTTTTTTGTCGTTTGTGTAAACCATGCAGTCATGTCATACCATCCCAGTTTTGCGACATGCCATCTGAACGAAACTACCGCAAGAGCTGCACGATCATTAAATGTGAGTCATGACGTTCATGACATCTATGTCGTGATTTTTATGTTAGTACTTTAAAAATACATTCTTCATACAGTCATTGTATGCTATACCAAGTTTGGTATCGATACCCTTATTGAAACGGCCAGGACAGCTAAAAGTCGTAGGCGGCAAGATAGATATAGATAGATAAAGAGATAGATAGATAGATAGATAGATAGATAGATAGATAGATAGATAGATAGATAGATAGATAGATAGATAGATAGATAGATAGATAGATAGATAGATAGATAGATAGATAGATAGATAGATATGTGCAAAGTCGCCTAAGTTCGCTAGAAATGCTTCGTATTTAATGAGTAAAATACTAAAAGTACGCACGAAACCATCACGGAAAAGTGAGCGATGTTTTCTTGATTCCTTGATCTGGCAATGCGCTGAACCTAAGAACACGCTGAAGTAATCACAAGCTCTGATAGCGGATTGCCTGAATATGCGCCTTCTTCCCTATTTAGTACACTCGAAGAAAAATTGAGGCAATCAACCATTTAGGCAGGCGTGAGATAAACCATGAAATTTATAGTTCACTTTGACTTATATGAAGTTGTCACTAATTGAAGAAATTATAATGAGTTTTTAGTTTCGGTTGTTAGTCCACACCTCACCTAGTTACGCTTCAATCGTTGGCAGGCATTACTGCCTGTGGCAATAGGTTTCTGACAATTTTCGTTCCAAGTTTCGCGACCGATGCAATTTGATCATCATAAAGCTCCGGAAAAGTTGGTCTCTGTTAATAAACAATAAACTAGACAGGTTAGAAACGATAATTCATTTGGCCTTTTACACATGAAGAGGGTAAATTTGCGCTAATAAAAGAGGAGCTTCAGCAAAACGGAAAGGCAAGCTAGTTGGTACTGTTTCAATGTGGCGTAAATGTAGCCCGAAAAACATACGGACGAAAAAGTGTACACCACACTTTTGTTTGAAAGTGGTGTACCTTTTTATGTCTGTGTCTCTTTAGCGCTACATTTACACCGTAATAGAGGAGCTTTTTTATGTCGCTTTAGATGGGGCACATTTAGATGAGCTTTAGATGGGGCACTACAAATTATAAAAAGTACACGAACCACAAAAAAGGGTTCTGAAGAAAAAAAAAATCACAGGATACCCATGGAGTGAATGAGGGTGACTGGGGTGAGGCGTTCGTTCATCTATTCGTCCTTGCGTATGTGTCCATGCGTCCGATTACGTTCGAGAAAGCAGACTGTGCACGGGTAACACCAACGAGACACGAGTCAAGCAAGCCGAGAGCAAGCCTCTTCAACGCGCCCGCCCCTCTGTTTCGTCCATGCCCCACAAAGATCCACCACGTGCAGCGGCTGTCCAGGAGACTGAGAGAGACACTCGTTCTCCGCATAACAAGGCACAGCCCACGGAGCAGCCAATCGGATGAATGGACGGTTGGATGTATCCGGCTGAGCCCTGTAGATCGGGCTGTGGCTCACGCCACCTAGCCACAAAGTTAAGTACTATCGCTGTGTGTTTAAGGATTGAATTTCACTTGCGCCTTCATTGTAGGCACCAATCAGTTAGCCACCTTCTGGTTACTTCTACCTTTTTAAAGTCTATTTGGCCTTCACTGTTCCTAAACCCCAATGCTTTGAAAAATTTGGCGCCATTATCTTCGACTATAGGGTGGAGCCTTTTACAGAACGTTATCTAGTGTTCAACTGTTTATTCCACCTCACATGCACTACATACCGTGTCTGTGCCTTCGTATTTTGCGCGGTAAGTCATGCCCCGCAACACTCCCTTTCCAGCCTCGAAAAGCAGACGACAACCCCGAGAATTATCGTAGATCTTTTCCCTTGCAATTTTCTGTCTAAATGTTCGGTAGGTCTGCAGTGATGATTTCGTAAGCATTCCATCTTCCACATGTCCGTTCTGCTTCTTACACCTTCTTCTTAACCGATGTTTTTTTTGGCTTGGTATTCTGCTGTTGTCTAAATACTTGCTTGACAATTTTTGAGTTCATTTCCTCCATTTAGCATCGACATTTTTTATGTAAACGTAACTGAAAACTTTCCTAGCCCTATGCTCCCTCCCATTTTTCTTAATCGCTCCTCAAATTTTATTTTGCTGCTAGCTTCCCTGCACACAAACGATGTGCAACCCATGGCTCCCTGTACCCCCTCATTTTGTGTATTCGCGTGTGCTCTCAAAGCAAGTGTACCTATGCCACGTTGTTCAATTTCTAATGTTGCTTGAACTTCTGATTTTATGCACAAGACCGCATTGCCGAACGTCAAACACGGTACCATGACACCTTTCTAAACCCCTCTCACATCGTCATACTTATTTTAGTTCCACAGTGTTCTATTTTTCGTTACAGCTGCATTCCTGGTGCCCTTAGTCATTACGTATTTTTCGTGCTCCCTTACATATTCAGCAGCGTTATTTACTCATAGACTCAAGTATTTGTATTTATCCACTGTTTCTAGTGTGACTCCCTGTATTTTATGCTCACGGACTTTGTTATAATCAAAAATCATGATAGCCTATTTTTCCCTGATGAACTTCAAATTTAACCTATCTACCTAATTACCACAGATGTCTATCGATCCCTGCAGATATTCCTTGTCGGCTGCATTTCCGATGGAGGCGGAAATGTCGTAGGCCCGTGTGCTCAGATTTGGGTGCACGTTAAAGAACCCCAGGTGGTCAAAATTTCCGGAGCCCTCCACTACGGCGTCTCTCATAATCATATGGTGGTTTTGGGACGTTACACCCCACAAATCAATCCGCTTCACTCATAAAAGAATGTTGGTAGAGGGGTTTCAGTCAAAAATGTCAGGTCTGCACGAAATGTAGTAGCGCAGTTGCAGCAAAATCTCTGGCAGTGAGATTTTTAGATAACTTCCGAGGGTCTACTAATACATATACACCTGAAAGCTACTAATTACGCCCTAAATTATAATTTTGTTTTTAACTTGAGAAGCACTCTCTAGGTCTGTATTCGTCATTTTACGCAGATGTGAGGTACCCGCTACCCATTAAGGTGTTACCTGCGCTTTATTGATGCGGTGGCTGGTAACAATGACGAATTACCGCTGAGCCCTTTGGAATGGGTTTGAAGTATTCAACTGACTATTTGTTACGTAACACGTATTGCGTGACGCCTGGTCACTGAATTCTCATTGCATAAGGCCTCGCTATTATATGGTGGTGCTGCTCCTTCCCGCATAACGCTGGAATAGGGTCATTTTGCTGACGGAGGGTCTAGAGCACCAACATCACTTTGTGCCAGAAAACTTGGCTGCCACGGAGAGAGCGCAGGTATGAACCTTTTTCGATAATAATTTGTTCTAAATTGATTTTCTTTGTATGCTGTTATGAAACCACAACAAGAGTCATTTTTGGTGTCATAGTTTTCCGTTGACGCTGCGGATTTCCGCGAGCGTTCTTGAGTAAAGTGGGAAAAAAGCGAACAGAAAATAAGAAGTCCTTGGTGAAAAAAATGGAGTCCTAAGCATCAGGCTAGTACGTTTTTGCAGTGGTACACGCTGGTATTTACTGGCACTTCGGTGGGCGCATGGCAAAAAACTGGGTTCCATGGTATGGGCACTGGCTTACAGCTATGACGCTGACACACACTAGAAAACGCTAGAAACACTAGAATTTGCACAGGAGTGCACTGGTACATGCTCGAGCATGCACTGTTCGCGCACCAGTGCCGCGCGCACGTTTATGTAGTGTGTGCTGCGGAATAATTCGGTATCGTTTAATGTAAAACACTTGATTCGATAGTATGAATATATGGCACCCAAGCAGCTCCTGAGCATTTGTCACGATTAGTCGCTTGGCAGAGATAAAGAGTGCGCATAATACATTCATTAATTATAGGTTATATGCTAAATCACTGTCATATGTACTGTTTTTCTCTGGAATGTGGAGAAAAGTGTGTTCGTGTCACAAAAGAGCAAACTCTGGTTGTTTTAATACTTAGCTCGGCTATTCTTAATATTTACACAGTGTCAATTACAGCGTTAATTGATGAGGTGAACGTATTTTGCAGCAATGAACACACTTTTTTCTGCGTGCCCCAAGGGAATACCAATATCGCATCAGTGATGTATTGTTTTAATGATTTCATGTTGCAGTGTTGTCCGTTGCCGCTGGGGCACATCCAGACTTATTAGCCTGGATGTGCCCCACCTAAGAGTGAATCGCTACATTACAACGAATTTGTGCAGTCGTAAAAGAAATTGCACTTCAAGACCTTTCCCAGCGGAGGCCAAAAAAAAAAATGGCAGCACATCCACGGGGTGAATGATGGAGAGTGGGGCGAAGCATCCGTCCGTCCATTCGTTCTTGTTTACGTCCGTCCATGCGTCCATTTGTGTGACCATCCGTGCGTCCATCCGCGCGTCCGTGCGTGAGTCTGTTCGTGCGTCCGCAAGTTATTCCGTGTGTCCGTCCCTGCGTTCGTCCATGCATCCGCCCCTGCGTTCATCCATGCGACCATCTATCCGTGCTGCCATCCGCGTGTCTGTTCATGCACCTGTCTGTGTGCCCATTCGTCCACCTAGTCAACACTCCAAGGACCACCATCTCGCAGCTTCTAATCATATATGCGTCCGTCTGTGTGACTGTCCTTGTGTCCATTCACCCGTCCACGTGCGTGCATCTGTTTGTGCGTCCGCACGTCCATCCGTGCGTCCGTTCCTGTGTTTGTCCATGCATCTGCCCCTGCATCCATCCATGCGCCCATCCGTCTGTGCAGCCATCCATGCGTCCGTCTTTGCATCTGTCTGTGTGTCTGTTCGTCCATCTAGTCAACACTCCAAGTACCACCATCTCGCATCTTTTCATCATATATTCCACATATAGAAGCACCGCCATCCAGCGGACATTCCAAGGACAAAACGAGAGGTGGCACATGCACACTTTCTTACGGCTTGCGCTTCGTATCTGCTTCCCACCTTTAACCACCTCGAGTTCATGGTATATAATAGTTCACTGTATTCATGGCACTGCGGCCCAACGCTCGCTCAACCTTTCTAAAACGAAGGAGGTTACGCCCAGCGAGTATAACGTAGTAACCCTTTCTTGTCAGATATTGCTCAATGTGCGTGCCAATGGCTGCTATTTCGGAATGAGAGACAGAATTCAGCTTTTAGTTAACGCGCATGCTGCGAATTTTTTATTGTTCAACAACGCACAGGAGAAATCTCCCACCGGCACCGCCTCACAGGTCAAAGTGTAAGACAGGTTACGCGCTACGACGAGGGACGAACGGGTGCCGCTTCAAGGAGCTTCGCCCCTAAAAACAGTCTTCGGCCGATATCGCCACACCGAAAATGCATGTGTGGCAATCGTTGTCCTTCTTCTTACTTCTGGTACAGTATAAAAAAAAGTAACGTTCTGAAACTGAAATGCACAGACTTCAATCATACCAACTCCCCTGCGTGGAGATCAGTCTTACCCGGTGTCCGGTACCAGTGAGCATGAAGCCTGTGCATGCCGTTGGTGTCAGTGTACATGTTGCCGGAACTTCTTGCTTTAAGTACACACAAGTCTAAAGTGTAATAATGACTGTAAAGCATAGTTTAAGCACGCGTCAATATAAATAAATAACTCTTGTTTGTATTCTATGTCCCAACGAGATGCGATTTCCATCGATGTGAGGCGATTTCAGCAACGCAAGCTGTCAGTGAAGGCTGCTGGGCGGAGTCATATTTTTCCGTACGTTTCTCACTCGTAGGTGCGCTTTTGGCACGCTTTTGGTAGGCTTTTGTGAACTAATACACTGGGACACTTTTTCAGCTGATCGTGCTAGTGTTTCGTCCGGTGATGTTTTAGTTCTAAATATATAAATACCTACTGCAAATATGTGCTTTGGCACGCCTACTGAACCTCAAGCAGAGGCGAGAAAAACAGCCGTGGTTCGGAATAGCCGAACCAAACACGCCAGTCTGACAATACTTGTCCTTCCACTTACTTCTTGTGAAACAGTTTAAATTGTTCTCAAGCTCGAAAAGCTGAAACTTCCGCCATCGAAACTCAACTGCGACGAGACCGGTCTTACCCAGTGCCCAGTCCAAGTGAGCATTATGCTAAGCGTGCCAGCCGTGTTCATAAATTATGAGCGTCAAATAGCACACGAACAGTGGAAAGAATTTACGATAATATAGTGCGCACCATTTAGTTCTCTCCATTGATACGCGCACGCGTCCTGGTTTGTAGCTCTGTGCGCACATATGCGTTCCCATTCGTGGTGATAAGTGAATGGGGCGCACTAAACATCACAAAGGCGTGCCGCTGTTCGGGTTTCATTAGACGCAGAATATGCATCTTACCGGAAGTTCCTCCTATGAATACAAGCAATTGTAAAGTGTAAGAGCGATAAAAAAAATTGCACCATCTTCTCAAGACGAGCTCTGATGGGATGAGAAGCAGCAGCCTTGCGCACAGGTGGCATCACTGGTTTAAGCGCTTAGGTGGGTGCTTTAGTGAACGCTGGAGGATTTGTTTGTAGCGGTAGTTAGCGTGAGTTTTGTGACATGTGCAGACTGTCTCGATGTGTACGTGAAGCGCCCGTCATGTTAATTGCTCCTGAAGCGACGAGTCGGTGTTTTGGCGAGAAGCGTTAGTGGCCATTGTTGTGGTGTAACGGACGAGGCGGCAACTGCGGGCGCTGCAGCGAGTGCAGCAGATGATGAAGACAGTGACGTCAGCGCGCACTGCGAGGGGATTGAGCGTGCCATCAGAGCAGAGCTGCGGCGTGACCTACTTGGCACCGCTCCAACAGCTGCGGCGAGATGAGCGCGTCGCTGTGCGTTCGTACGGACGCACCACAATGTTTGTACGGACGCACGTACATACTGCCCTAGACAGGCTTGTCAAAGAGCTGCTTCGCATCTTAAAGTATAGTTTAGACATCCCTCAACCTAAATGAACTATTTTGTGTGCAGTGTCTAGTTGCGACCAGTCTTAGCAGCACCGAAAATCTGGGATGAAGATGTCCAGGCAGGAGGTAGGGGAACTTACCATAGTGTTTACATTCTGTACATGGCAAGCTCGCTCTGCCTGAGCCTGGTGGCCGTTGTAAAGAGTACGTTGTCCCCAATACCTATATCGGGGAATGTGGGCCGATCTCACTGTCCAATAACGTGTCACAGACAACCTGAGAGTGTGACGTCCACACCCGCACAGGTAAATGCGTCCACTATTGAGGTGTCGTCACTGCACTGCGATGTGGCACCAACGTGGCTCTTTCTTGTCCGGTGTGTGCCGCTGGGCGAGGGGTCCCAGGCTTACAACAGCATACATAGAAAGGGCCACCACAGCAAAGCTAAAAAGGGTTAACCGAATCGTTCTCTCAATTAGCGGGGTGGTTGACATCGGTGCTCACGCTACTTTCTCATCCAAAGGAGATGTGCTACCGCGTAAACACTTGTGATCGTCTCATGAAATGGCTGACGGCGTCCGGCGACATGGCGCCTCACCTTCCGGATAGGAAGAAGAATAGAAGAATACATAGGCTGACAGCCGTTCAGTGACTTCTCTGAGGATCAAAGAACGCCGCTTCCTCGTCGGCCCATGTGCCCGTCGCAACAGCTCGTGCACCAGCGGGACACTCGACCTGAGGGTGACCAGCCGTGCAGGTTGCCCGAAGCGTCGTTGTTTGGTGGCGTCCTTCAGGGCGCTGCTGATAACGCTGAGCGAAGAACTCTCCCACTCGTTCCTCGCTACCAGCACTCTCCCTGATTTCATTCACCGTCGGACCCACGCTGTCTAAAAGATTTGCGTGCAAATTGCTTTTTTTTATTCGTATTCAGACTGGCTGACACCTTAAAGCATCTAGCAACAGTGCAGCCATTTCCTTCCAAACAAGTTATCTCACATTCTACGGAGCTGCCCATAACCGCACTGTACTGAATAATGTCTGCCTTGGCTCTCTCTCCTGTGTTCACCCCGATGATCATGGTAAGTGGGTCGTAACTCCTTGGACACCGCATGCCGGATCTACCGTTGCGGTATTCTCACGTGAACTCAGCTCACATGACTGGGAGTGGTCTACAACTGTTCTGCCTAGCACTTCCATACCCTGGTGTTTCTCACCTCTTTGAAAACACGAGGAACCACGAGGAAATACAGAGAAATACGAGGAAATACAGAGAAATGCGATCGTTGAAATCCTTGCAAAGGCACGTCTTTCAAATTCATACATTTATTTGTACTACAATATTGACTTCTCGGAAGCAGTGGAACGTACATATGGCTATCGTAGATTAATGAATATCCCATGCTACAAAAAGAAGGAGCAAATTTTGTTTTATTTGCACGCAGTTTGATTCGCTGCGATATTGCTTGGGCATGTCTTCATCCGGGTGCCTTTGTTCATAAAACATTAGTACACGATCAGCCTGTTTAGCTTTCTGGGAGCTTGCCAGGTCTTCTAACTACGTGGCCATATTGATCTGTTTTCACTGTCAGGAATATGCAGAAAAAATATCAAGGCTCTTGCAGAAGGTCTGCGAGGTGCTCTACACCAACGACCGGCGAGGCTGTCTAATCAAGGAGCGATCGATGGCAGGCAGCTTGCTACCTCGGCTGTGTCAGCATAACCATGACGACAACCGTTCTGATGCAGATATCGTGTCGTGTGGCTTCAGGCGAGACAGCGCAAACCTAACGTTTTCGAATTTTTGTCCCTAGGCTATGTTTGAGTCTAGACATGAAGGCGCCTCATTTTGAGTGTTCCACAGCATTGTAAGCATCCGGTATATGTTCAAGAGCGCGGCGTTGCATATTTCCTTTTCGACCGGTTTAGCAGTAAGATTGGTCACTTTAAAAACGGGCGCTCATTGTTCACATGACCTCATTTCGTTTCTGTGCGTGGTTACTGCGGTGAAAACAAAACATTATTGATCCCCTTGTCATTGGGATTGGTATGAAATAAAAGCAATACGTGTGCTGAGAGAGGTAAATGAGTGTTTACTGCGCATGCATTATACAGAGTTTGCACAATGCATGTCACTGCACAACAGCTATAGTAACCTCAATTTGGATGGACCCACGTTGAAGCTTTGGAGTACATCTAAATTCTGACTACTAATGTTCATGATAAATTATTTATTCAAGCAACAGTGGTAGCTCAAGATGTGAGCAGCGAAAGCTAATCAGAGGAAGCGGCTAGCTGAACAGAAGACCATCGTGTATTGGACCCACCAGGAAACACGTTATTACAGCCAGGTGAGGCAGCTACGCGTCGCCGAGTTATATGGACGCTATAAGCGAGAAAACCTTAGGGCGGAGATCAGCCCTGCACACGGTGTTAAGGCGTTGAAAAATTGCAATTTTATACAAAAGTGCCGATTGGGACGGATGCGTAGCAACACGCCTTAGGCGCACTACTCACGGAGGCCAAAGCTATGAATGAATGCTTTAATCTACCACTCAATTATGAATTCATTCACAGTTCTATTCTGGTGGAGCAGCAGACAAAGTGGGCAGCATCTGTTGAAGTGAACCGAGAGCATGTCCATCGTTCAATGCCCATCGAAATAAACTTTTGCTTTGATGTCCTAATGTCACTGCTGTGACGGAAAGTTACCACTGAATTGGAATTTAACAATTCTATTTAAAAAAAGCAAATGGCAAAGCTTTTACTTAGCCACACCACAGCACCAAAACAGCAAATTTGTACGAATCTTCAAAATATTCTGGTTGCTTTGAGGTTAATTTTAGGATTTAGCTTGATGATTAGGGGTCTTGCTTCTTGCACACTTTTGAAAGAATTGTAAACCAGCAAATTTATGTCAATTGCTTTGAGAGAACGCGATAATATACAACATACCTAAAGAATGTTTAGAAAATATAAAGCAGAATCTACCATATTCAAACTGCTTTTGGGTACCACCAAGACTGCTTTGCCCCGGAAACTACATAAATTAGTTACAGACTAATGGCCGATCTCCCAAACTTGGATCTGTGATAAAGGATTTCTATTGTTTGAAGTTCCATATAATATCACAACAGACAGCCGGTATGACGATGACGAGCTCAAATCGTTTAATATTGCCAACTGACGTTGAATGGGTGACTGTTATGTGCTTCTTATTACTTCTACCCGGTGTCAGATCTAACGCCGGTCGCATATGTCCTTACATACCTCGGCACTGTGCTGAATACCTAATAATATGTAGCTAAATTGAACATTGTAGGGGAATACTTTTCAAGCAAGAACAATGTTAAACTGGCACATGTGGAAATGTGTAGAAAATCAACAGTCACATTACGAGCACAAATAAGCCATTGCCTCAGCAATTGTAGTCCCGGTGTCCACAGTATGCTAGGATACACAAAAAGAATAAAACCATTGAGACCGGCGCAGGAAACGCGCAGAGTTGGTCACAGTGAGAGCGGCGATAATTGCCTTTTTAGCGCCTCTTTAGGGGCGAAGCCCCTTAGGGCTTAGCCTTGCCTTCCAGTGCGGTATTAATAGAGCCGTTGCTATAGTGTAATCATAAATAAAGTGCAAAAAAGTCCGTTTTGGCAGAAGGCCGAAGCTGTGATAGCAACCCACTCAATTGTTACACGAAGTAAGACTAAAAGATTTAGAAACCATACGAGGTGTAGCAGTTGCAGCTCAACTTGAATTCACAATTGAATGAAAGTTGAGCGGCAGCGTTTCTCGCACACGCAGCAGCAAGTTCTCTCTTTGACTGGGACGTATGCGAGCCCGCCTTTGTTCCTCAGGTGTTCGCTTGACAAGGGGTAGCTTCACAGAGGTCGAATAACCTACAACACTTTCACCGTCATTTGTCTGGCGTTTCCTTTCTTGGAATCAGTCGACGTCGACGCTACCGGTACGGTAGAAAAAACCATACATCAAATGCACTTCACCAAAACGTCGTCTAAGATTGTTCCATACAATGGAGTGTGGGCGTCGACAGGAGAAGACGCTGGAAGACGGAAGAAGCTTGCTTGCTTGCTTGTTCCTTGATGGGCTCCCAGCCACCACAGGTGATTGGCTAGTCCTACCTATCGGTGAAAGTAGCTGTCTCGTTTTTCATGCTGCGTAACTACAAGCGAGACATGCAAGTTTTGTAACAGAATGTTTCTTTTAAGTCCACTGAGAGTAAGTCAATGGTGAATGGTGTGTGTAGCTTCAGTAGAATCACCGCTCAGGCTATAATATTGCAATGGACAACATGAGCGGCGTACCCTAGTTCGTTATCACAGCGCGTTGTGAAGATTGGGATCCCTTGATCGAACCTCGGTGAGTGCCTTGGAGTTTTTCCGCATTATTTTTTCTTGTGCCGTACACACACACACACATATATATATATATATATATATATATATATTGTAGTGGGGGATTCGCAAGGCACTGACTAGTGGACCATCTCTCTCGGAGTGCGAAGCGCGAGTGGGTGCACGAGCTGTAGACGCTGGACTGCTCGAGCATTTCTGTCCGTACCGGCTGCCTGCCTACTACCTGGCGTCGCTATTAAACTCCCTTGCAAAGTGGTGGAGGTGCTGGGTACGCAAACCTGGAACTTCGAAGCCGGAAGCTGCCCACTGCATCAGCAATTCCTGATCAGACGACCGAGCAAGGCACCCCCTGCAGAGCACGGTCCAATCTCAACTGGTCATCGTACCTACCACCCTGCGCCAATGGGATCCCCTCTTCTTCAGTGGCACCGAGGACCAAGATGTGGAAGACTGGTTGCAGCTGTTTGAAAAGGTGAGCGCCGCCAACAAGTGGGACGACCCCTCGAAATCGGAGTACGTCCCATTTTATCTCAAAGACGTCGCCAGCCTGTGCTTCACAAACCACCGTACGGAATTTACCACTTGGGCTGCTTTCAAGACCACCCTTGCAGCTGTGTTCAATCGCCCCGCAGTGCGCAAGCTGCGTGCTGAACAGCGCCTACGCGGACGAGCGCAAAGGCAGGGCAAAAACTTCACTAGCTACATTGAAGATGTTATCGATTTATGCCGGAGCTTTAACCCTGAGATGACCGAGCAAGACAAGATCAGGCATATCTTGAAAGGAATAGACGAGGATGCCTTTCAAATGTTGCTGGCAAAGGGCCCAAGTACCGTATCCGAACTTGTGACCTTGTGCCAGAACTTGGAAGAGATTCGCAAGCAACGTGCATTAGTTCGGAGGTCAACGACAGCAGACGACTCTCTCGCTTCCCTGGCCGTCAGTGGTGACAGCACCCTGCTGGAGCAGATAAAAGTAAAAGTACGTGAAGAGGTTGCACGACAGCTTTCGTGTCTCTCGTATCTGCCGACCACCGAAGCACCAACGAACCGTCTAACGCCGACAATCAGACAGGATGTTCAGGAGCAGGTCTCCGAGGCGTTGCCATTACCTACGCCTGCCTCTCCATCAACACCTGTTGCCGCGCCACTGACTTATGCGGCCGTCGAGGCAATGCCTTCGCCTCGTCTGCCATTGTATACGCCACAACCTGTGCGACCTTCCACCGCGCCGTTTCCAGCTACACAGCAGCACGCTGGAAATCCTTGGCGCACTGCTGACAACCGGCCGATTTGCTACTTTTGCGGGATTCCAGGTCACGTTGCGCGTCTATGTCGTCGGCGCTTCGCAGCTAATACACCAAGGTACCCTGACTACTCGTTTCGGCCTCCATGCCACGCGCCTCACGTGCCACCTGAAGTTCACGAACGCGATGCGCAAGCTGCTTCCGGCACCCGAACCTCCGCTTCTCGACGTTCTACTTCCCGCTCGCCTTTCCTTTCACCAAGTCGTCGTTCCGTGTCGCCTATGCGTCGACGACCCCCCTCCATTGAGACAGAAAACTAACTGCCGCAGCTCCGGAGGCACGAGCTGCGTCATCGTCTAACCGTTTAAGTCCTCGCCTGTCACCCTCCAATGTTATCGATGTAATCGTCGAAGGTGTATCAACACTTGCACTCATCAATACCGGTGCCGCGATATCTGTGATTAGTCAAAGACTCTGCCGCTCTCTTCGTAAAGTGACGATGCTTTCTCTCGAAGTTTCTTTGAGCACTGCGAGCGCCGAACAAATTGAGCCCGTCGCGGCATGTACGGCAAAAGTTGTTATTCGAGACGTGTTGTACATCATTGAATTTCACGTGTTGGCTTCATGTTCCCACGATGTCATCCTAGGATGGGATTCCTATCACGTCATCACGCCGTCGTGGACTGCGCTCGGGTCGAAGTGGAGCTATTACCGTTTTGTGATGCGCCTTCTGTTGATGCGGCCGTATCGAGTGTGTCTAACGTTGTCGTCGCGACGGACATAGACCTTCCTCCTTTCAGTGCCCAGTTTGTCCCTGCCTGCTGCACTTCAGTTTCTGACGCTACCGTCCTATTCACGCCATCTCACATCTTCGGTAGCCGCCATCACACATCGCTGCCATTCGCCGTTCTTGCGCTTTGTGAAGACACTAACGGAGTATTTATTTCCAATCCGAACTCGTGCCCCCTCAGTTTGCGCCGCAACGAGACACTCGGCCACATCCAGCTTATCGATGAAGGTACTATCGTGCCTGCTGATTTCTTCGACACCAAGCCGAATATGGAGCTGAACGTGTAGGTTCCTCACTTTGCCTCGAACAGTGTGTCGTATGATGCATTTCATCGTTCTATTGACTGCCATCTAGCCCCGGCTCAACGAGAGCAGCTTCTTACCCTGTTGCACGAATTCAGGCGTTCGTTCAACTTTCCCAAGCGGCTTTAGGAAGAACGAACGCCGTTGTGCACACAATTGACACAGGAAAGAGTACTCCTTTGCGCCAGCGCCCCTATCTGTGTCTCCGGCGGAGCGTCGCGTAATTGCAGAACAAGTAAACGACATGCTACAGCGTGGAGTCATCAAGCCTTCTTGTAGTCCTTGTTCTTCACCAACTGTACTCGTCAAAAAAAGGATGGTTCGATCCGGTTCTGCCTAGACTACAGGCGCCTAAACAACAATACGAGGAAAGATGTTTACCCTCTTCCCCGCATAGACGACGCTCTCGATTGTCTCCAAGGTGCAGAATTCTTTTCCTCGCTTGATCTTCGCTCAGGTTATTGGCAGGTCCCAACGGCGTTCGTCACACCAGATGGTCTCTACGAATTCACCGTAATGCCATTCGGACTCTGCGATGCGCCCGCCACATTCGAGCGAATGATGGACAGCATTTTACGCGGTCTCAAATGGAACACCTGCTTGTGCTATCTTGATGACGTTGTGGTCTTTTCACCCGATTTCACTTCGCATATCACTCGTCTGCGTAAAATTCTATAGTGCCTTACAAACGCCAGGCTTCAGCTTAACCTGAAGAATTGTCACTTCGGGACTAAACAACTCACCATACTTGGTCATGTCGTCTCGAAAGCCGGCATCCTTCCCGACCCTGACAAGCTTCGTGCTGTTGCCGAATTTCCTAAGCCTACTACAGTTAAAGAACTACGGAGCTTTGTGGGCTTGTGCTCCTATTTTCGAGGTTTGTCCGAAACTTTGCTTCCATCATCGCTCCGCTCACCCAAACTCCTTGCTGGCCCTGCAGATCTTTCGAATTGGACAGAAGGCTGTGACGAATCCTTCACAACACTGCGCCAACTCCTTACCTCACCACCCGTACTGCGTCATTACGACCCTACTGCACCGACCGAAGTACACACGGATGCAAGTGGCGTCGGGCTTGGTGCAGTACTCCCGCAACGCAAACCGGGTTTTACGGAGTATGTAGTCGCCTATGCCAGCTGCGCCCTCACTAAGGCAGAAGCCAACTATTCTGTTACTGAAAAAGAGTGCCTGGCGACTGTGTGGGCGTCAAACAACTTTCGTCCCATTTGTACGGCCAAACTTTTGACGTGGTAACAGACCATCACGCACTCTGTTGGTTGGCTTCACTGAAAGATCCTTCTGGTCGTCTCGGACGTTGGGCACTACGCCTCCAGGAATTCAACATACGCGTCGTCTACCGATCTGGGCGATAGCACTCTGACGCAGATGTGCTTTCACGATCACCCGCGAAATCTGATGATACGGAAATATCAGCCCTTGACCTTCCCCTCTCCTACGTCAGCGTCACAGACATGTCATCCGAACAGTGGAAAGACCCTTGGATTGTCTCGCTCTTGAATATGCTTTCTGACACATCAACTTTCGGTTACCCGCGTGCTCTTCACCGTCAAGCAACGCATTTCGCCATACGAGATGGCCTGTTATACCGTCGCAACTATCAAGTGGTGGGTCGTAAATGGCTGCTAGTCATACCCAGCCATATGCGCTCTGATATCTGCGAATATTTTCATGCTGAGCCGCAACACACACACGCCGGTCCGCTAAAGACGTATGAACGGATCCGCCAACGTTACTACTGGCGGGGTATGTACACGTTTGTACGCAAACACATTCGCTCATGTTCCCTGTGTCAGCAGCGCAAGACATTCCCTCATTCACCCGGTCAACTGCAGCCTTTACCATGTCCTGCACGCCCATTTGACCGTGTTTTGATTGACCTATACGGCCCGCTACCGTGCTCTGTTGGTGGTAATCGATGGGTGATTGTGGCTGCCGACCATCTGACAAGGTACGCCGAAACGGCAGCGCTACCTTCGGCTAGTGCTCGTGACGTTGCAACCTTCATCTTGCATTGGTTTGTTCTTCGTCATGGTGCACCACGGGAGCTCCTGAGTGACAGGGGCCGATGATTCTTGTCCGAAAATCTGCAGCAGCTCTTACATTCATGCCGCACGGTACACCGCACATCAACAGCCTACCACCCTCAGACGAACGGCCTAACGGAACGTTTCAATAGAACCCTCGGAGACATGCTCGCTATGTATATTGATTCAGACCACTCCAATTGGGGCGTGTCCTTCCTTTTGTGACGTATGCCTACAATACGGCGATTCAATCAACAACGGGCTTTTCTCTATTTTTTCTTTTATATGGTCGTGACCCATGCAGGACACTCAACACAATTTTGCCATACAATCCTGATGCCTCCGAGTTCAGCCCAGTTTTTGAAATGGCAGAACATGCCGAAGAGTGTCGTCAGCTTGCACGGTTCTTCACAGCCGATAATCAAGCCCTTCAAAAAATTCGCCACGACCGTGATCTTGTTCAGGACACATTTCCCGTTGGTTCTCTCGTGTGGCTCCGACTGCCTTTCCATTCTCCTGGACTGACTCCCAAGTTTGCACCGAAGTATACGGGCACTTACCACGTCATACGGCACCCTTCTTCTGTCACCTATGTGATTGAACCGCTCAAGCCATCCACGGACAAGCGCCGCCTTGGTCGTGAGACGGTCCACGTCAGTCGCCTCAAGCCCTGCTACGACCTTCCTGTTCTCTCGTCACCTTGAGTCACCAGGATGGCTCATCTTCGTCGCCGGGGTATTGTAGTGGGGAATTCGCAAGGCACTGACTAGTGAGACCATCTCTCTCGGAGTGCGAAGCGCGAGTGGGTGCACGAGCTGTAGACACGAGCTGTAGACTGGGTGCACGAGCTGTAGACTGGATTGCTCGAGCATTTCTGTCCGTACAGGCTGCCTGCCTACTACCTGGCGTCGCTATTAAACTCTCTTGCAATATATATATATATATATATATATATATATATATATATATAGAGAGAGAGAGAGAGAGAAGAGACACAGCTGAGCAGTTGACTTCATTTTATATCCAATGGATTCGACCGGTGGACCGGTCTTCGTCATGGTCAGAAATCTTATTCAGACTTGTTCGCAAACCCTGACGAAGACCGGTCCACCGGTGGAAACCATTGGAAATAAAATTAAGGCAACCGCCAAGTTGTGTCTTATTACGTTTGACCCATTGAAAAAATTGCCCGCAGCTTCCCTCGGGGGAACACTGAGGAGGATGCGGACCATATAATTGGTTAACGGGGTGTTAAAGTGCGACTTACTTGGGTCGATGGCTAAATTGGTTAACGTGGTTGTGAAATGGGGTGTTAAATTGCGACTTACTTGGGTCGATGGCTAAATTGGTTAACGTGGTTGTAGGAGGGGGTGTTAAATGAGTGAACACGTACACACGTATGCGAAAGGGCGGCGCTGGTCGAAGGGACGTCGATCATTGTGTTTGTGGATTCGTTGGAATTCATTTCACCGCGACATTGGACGTCGACGCGCCGTACAAACCAACCGACGAGCGGCAACTGAGCGAGCGAGCGCTGACCTTGAGTATATATACAGCACGACGGCGCATGCACTGTCAGCTGTTGAATGTTCTCGAAGCGCGACGCCACATGCGCGTCCACTGGAGAATCAGGAGAATTGTAGATGTCGAACGCGGTGTGTAGAGGAGCAAGGGTGCACAGATGGTGGAGGAGTGAAGCGCGCGCGGTGTGTAGAGGAGGAAGGGATGCACATATGGTGGAAGAGTGGGCGACGGCGCGACGGCGCATGCGCGCGCGTCAGCTGTCGAATGTTCGAGAAGCGGTGCGGACGGCGCGGACGGCGCGGACGGCGCACTACAAGGCGCGAGTATAAGATGCTCCGCATCTAAAAACTGCAAAATCTTCTTCATATATAGGCAGAGAGAAGGTGACTGTGTTATAATTTTTGATTGAGCGAAACAGTACGAAATGTACCAAAAATTTGTAGAAGTGCCCTACGCACCAATATATGTGTAAGTAGTCGCATGTTTACTGTTGAGTAACAATGCCAACAGCAACATTTGTATTCGCAGCACGAGATGGAGTGTCGTGGTATATAGCGCTTGGGCCAGGAAGGGTGGTGGTCTTGGACACTGCTAGATGAATGTGCTTCAGTGGATTGTGCTTCTCTAGAATTTCAGTTTACCCGACGTCATGGCTGTATGATAGGAGTACGTAAGTACTGTTTATAGGATCGGTTACCCAGCACTACAACCACAATTGACATTTTATGAACAATACACTCTACTTCAACAGCATTTCTGAAATCTGGCATTGCTCTGTGGTAGTCTATTTGATTGCCACGAAGATTTTGTTCAAGCATGCGCCCACCTTTCTGTTCATTCATGCATCCTTCTTTTATACTAGTCGGTGACCTCAACGTAGACAATATGGACCTTAGAACCTATAGCATCTCGTGTTCATCATTGTTCACTTTGTCGAGATGCACTGAGTCTTCTTATTTTAAAATTATTATTACCAATGTCAGTACACGCCGTTCCTTGATTGGTATAAATTGTCAATCACTGTCGGTGCATTGCCGTTAAGTACAGCTGATCTTAACCCGACGTATTGGCCGTGTCGTAGGAGTACATATCTAGTGAGATAGTGATCTCTGCATTCCCAATTGACACTTCATGAATATTATGGTCTATTTGAGAAACAGATGAGAGACCTGGGGTGGCTCTGTGGTAGAATTATCGGTAGCACCGCAGAATGCTTGGTTTCGACTTCTGAGACCGTGACATTTTTTTTATACTCATCGGGTTAACGCAGACGATGCCAGCTTTTCCCCATTGCTCACACTTTCAAATTACTCTTTTGTGTTTATGCCATTCTTAGCTTGACATTATCTGTCAATCAGCTGTGGTCCATACCCACTACCAAGGGCACATAAGCGTCTGCGGTTATGTGCCGCTTTCTGGTGGAAAAAGTTTTATGACGTAAACGAAAGGATTGTGACTTCATGTCCTGACCAGCAAGTCGTATACATCAATTTTATCCTTCTTTACTACTTTTGCTTTACTCCAAGTAATGTATAATCACGAGAGCACCCAGACGTTGGTGACGAGATAGATTCACCTCTAAATCATGTATCCTCCACTCCAGCAATTATCTGTATTCTTCTTTAATTGAGCAAAAAACAGGAAGGCGAAATACTTTTGCAATTTTACATGAAAATAATGTTAGTCAATTCACAATGCATGGGTCGATGCTTGGATATACAAAGTGTGGTTACTCACCAATACAATACACAGAGCTTCACCTCGTGATTCACTTTGTGGTGATGCACAAATTTTAAACTGTTTTTTGGCAACTTATACAAGAATGCGTTAAATCATCCAAATTTTGTGTTTTGGGGAAGCGTCCATATCGCGGTTCATTACTCATTGTTTTTTAAACTTCGTTGTGCCTGCATAATGATAATATGCGCACTTTTCTTTTCTTACCTGCACACACATGATAATAGGCGCACTTTTCTGGTGCACGTAGCGGCCCCACCGTGGTGGTCTAGTGGCTAAGGTACACGGCTGCTGACCCACAGGTCGCGAGATCGAATCTAGGCTGCGGCGGCTGCATTTCCAATGGAGGCGGTAATGTTGCAGGCCCGTGTGCTCAGATTTGGGGGCACCTTAATAAACTTTAGGTGGTCAACATTTCTGGAGCTGTCCACTACGGCGTCTCTCATAATCATATGGTGGTTTTTAGACATTAAGCTCGACATATCAATCAATCTGGTGCATGCGGCGGATGATAATAAAGAATTATGCCGCATGCTTTTAAAATGGGTTGGGACATTCACGCAAACCAGTCGTTACGCAATTTTTATTGTGTAATGCGCAGTCATTTTGCTGCTCTAAAACGTTCCATTACACATGGTAACGCGATTGCTTTGCAGACATGAAGCCTGCAAATATTGATAGTTTGAGACGCTGTTAAACAAACAGAGCACTGGGCTGCCACGCAGAGGGCTGAAGCTCGAATCTTATTCGTTCCTCGGTATTATTTTTTTTTATTTCGCATGATAATGGTTACAGGTGCCGGATGCTGCAGTGGTGGAGATGGCAGCTCACGCCATCGTAACCGAAATCAGCCCTTGTAATCTCATAACAGCTTTTGCTTTATAATACTTAGAGTTGCATAAAATAAAGATTATGGTTTAGGCAGAAGTTATCATAGGCGTTCTACGAGTGCAATCGACCACACCGTCAAGCAGGTGCTTCAAACTTCGTCGGGAAAAGTATTGCTTATGGGCGTTATACTGGGTCAATGTCAATAGCCATTACAGTGTAGGCTGTACGCCTAATCATATCAATAATAAGGATCCGATACGAACTCTTGTGACTATGCACGCTTTAGTCTAGCACTGCTCATTCCCGAAGTATTATCTTGGAACCATTATCATAGGTTTCCCTTAGTGACAACAAATGTGGCATTTAAAATTAATGCTCAGCACCGACGCAGCGCTTTAAATTACGCTGCCCTTCACATATAGAAGTAGTCAACTCGCCCTACCTATTGTGGTAAGCCCACCATATGCACCCAGCCTATTGTGTAGCACGAAGGCGTCGCAAGTATTCTGTGATTCCCAATTCAGTATAGACGATGAGCTGGCTGACAGCAATAGTCATCACTTCATTAGGCCCCTATGGATGCATAACGATTCTTAGTGCAGGCGGTCAGCACCTGCCTACCAACCCAAAACTACATGAAAACTGTGAGGCCTACTTATGATCAACCGATATTTTCTTCACCCGTGTCATAGGTGCGCTAAATTGTTTATGGTGTATTTCTTCAAATAGCGACTGCGGTTATGCAAATTGCCGCACATGCCTTCGTGATATTTTCCTCACTTATTCTTACACTTCTGACGTTGATACACACAACTACTTCTGCAATATCAAGGACTGCTAAACAAAAGAGTATTTCTATATACTGTACACGCACACATCTTGATTTCCTTGCAGGTATGTAATATTATCTGCATTCAGTACGTTGTCAACGTTATCTACGGTAGTTTCCCGACGACATGCGACAACAGTATATATTGGTGAAAATTTCAAACCCAGGTAGGCTAGAATATAAACACAAACTAACAGGTTATCCTATGAAACGCAAAGTGTAGAAAGGAACGTTAAGCGTAGCGGGTTTCTGTAGGTTAGTACTGTCCTCGATTTATTTTTTTACGCATTTGGCGCGTACTTGTTATGGTGGAGTGTGAAAAAAAGGAGCATTCAACGTGTTCTTGCTGCCTGATTTGCTGCTTGCACTAGTGACCTGCGAAAAACGCTTTATTAGGTGTATACTTTCTACATTGCATTAAGCTCTAATCCTCGAAGTCTCGCCGGAATGGTGCATTATTTGGGCTGAAAATGAAGAAAGTGCTGAAAATAAAGAAAATATTTCATGATATCATGCAGACTGCGTCGTATGCAGTGAAGAATTCCTGCTGTAGAGACATGGGTTGTATTTTCTGAAGCGCCGAGGTGACAAAGCTCAGAAACGGAGGAGCAGTCGGTAATTGGCGACGGGACACCGTGCGCGAGATGGCAGATGTCGTTAACCGAGAAAAAAGTGTCGGGTCTCATCTTCCCGGCTTGGTCCCTAGCCCGAGAACTCTCAGATCACAGTGGTGCCTTGCAGTCGGCGAAGGCGTTAATGGCGAACGATTCCACCTCCACGCCCATACTGCTATCACAGATAACACCTATTAGTGCTCGCGTCGCAGTTCAGGAAATGTCCAAAGGAGCTGTAGGCCACTCCTCAAATGATGGCAGCCCTTACGACCCATAGGGGACGCCCTTCGGAGCTCCCCATTAAACTGGCTACTGCGACATACAGGGAAGCCAGATGCTAAGCGTGGCAGCGCCTGCTCTGACGCTTGCTCTGGGCAGTAGCTTTGTACAGTTCCCTTTCGATTGAATTCTGCAGCCATATGGCTAATATTTTCTGCTAATTGTAATTACGGTTTGTCGCAGCAAAATATTCTTGGACATCTAAAAATGCGGACAACAGAGAAAGACACATAACTAGACTGCTCGAGAAAACAAAGTAAGCTGACTGGACTACGGCGTCAATCAGACAGCACCGCCCTCACACAAGATCCCTCTGAGACCACGAGCCACGACTACAGTTCCACCTTTGGTGAGGTGCCAGATGAGCGTCAATGGTTACTTTTCATATTCCATGTTCTTTAATTATAAGCTTAAAAATAACCACGTGATTGGTACGTTCGTTTAAATAGAGCAGTTTGGTGCCATTTAACATAGCTGCGTGTCATTTAACTTGCCTACAATAGCGCAATTTGACGTCATTTAACATGCATTTCACTCTATTCTCTAAACATTTAATCTCTTCTTTCCATTTCCCAAGTGTACAAGGTAGTGAACCGGCTTTTTTGGACGGCTAAATGTCCCTGCCTTTCACTTTCTATCATTTCTTCTCTGAATACGATTGCGTTAAAGAGCTGGTTTCACAGAATTTCTTGCGTCGTCGTCGTCGTCGTCATTGGTTCTGAGCGAGATTTGTCCTCTTGTGCGTTGCCCTAAAGGCGAGAAAGATGTAAATGAAATAAGTTATAAAACTCCTGGGCTTGAGTGCGGATCTTAATTGTTTTGTTTGCTTGGCAAACGAATGTTCTACCACAGAGCCAGGTCTCTGCTTATGAATACAGTGAAATTTCCTTCATTTTAGTTCAAAGAAGTTCAAAGACACGCGTCCTGCATACATTCATTACAATAGAGTATGAAATATTGCAGTAATATTGCATGCTACAAGCGTAAATTGCCATCGGGTGCCAAAACGTGTAGTTATCATAACGACTTCTTAGTTTAAAATAGGTCACCACTACAAAATCACACGTTACTCCACCTATTACCTAAGGTCACGTAGTGGGTGCATAGCTAGTGCTAGAAGATTTCATGCATTAGATGTTTGAAGTACGCACTAGAAACAGGGCATCGCTATTGTGTTCAACTCCTAAATCCCCAGATTTTTAATGCCTCGGCCGGTATTTGTAGAGTTAGAAACATAATTTGGACTACTTAAGTAGACCTCACTGACGAAAAAAGTATCATTGGCTACTACAGAACAGTGAGAACAATCGGCGAACTTTTTTTGTCTTGCCAACACGTAAGTTCTTTCTAGAATACTGCTCTAGTGTCGGGTTCTCGGAATCAGTTTTCGTGTGGTCTTAGGTTATCCATATAGACGAGAAGGTGCGTTGATAAGCACACATTTGACAACATCTCACCGACTTGTAACAACGCATCTCATTTCAGTTTACCCTTACAATCCTCCTTTTAATTGTTCTTGTGAGGTTTCCGCTGAAACGCCAAAATCTCTATTTTTTAAAAACTTAGTGCGCAGAAATTATAAGCTGTTGCCATGAAACTAAATTAATCAACACCTATGACAAAAGATACGAGTTAGAGACAGTTGGTTCAAAAATAAGGGATAATGACTTGGCTGCTATTTGGATTCACGCGCATTTACGCTATGGTCAAACGTGAAAATTGTGCTAATCTGAGCGCTTCCCCTGACAATCGTTTTGCAAGAAGGCTTATTTTATTCCATCGTACTATTAGGAACCTTTGCTGCACTCTACCGTGGCAGACACGTAGGATTAGGCTGACAGACGGAGCCGTCTATTATTTTCTCATTCCTAGAGGCTCATTAAGGGGCTCTGCGCTAGCGCCTCCGGGAGGCTGTCTGACTAACTAATGGGGTCGCTCCGCGCCATCGGATTGTGACCTGGGGCATGAGCTTGTTTTTCTCCTCTGTCCGTTGATGAGCCTGCCTAATGGAAACTGTATGATGTATAGCATTCTTGCGTAAATTACTTGCATTTTAATGGCACACATGTCCAAAGCGCATACTAACTGAATCTATTTCTGATATCCGGTTGCAGGGGCGCACTTTCACAATAGCAGCGCATGTTTCACAACGCAATATACTTCAAAGCAGTGAATACATACTTTTTGGTTAGATAGTGTACAAGAACATGCAATTGTTATGTGTGCTCACTGCGAATTCGTGCTTGTATTTAAAATTCGATATATTAGCTTCAAACGTAGTTAATTACTTCATAGATTATGCACTCTATGCTGTGATGTTTCCAGCAAAGATATTGAAGCTGAATTTTATACTTACAAGCATAGCTTGTAGACGACCAAGATAAGTGACGTACGGTTTCACATTATCGCTCAAAAACGACCCAACATCAAATTGACTATTTCGTTACTACACTGAGCATTTTGCAATAATTCATACTATTAAAATATGAATAGTTCAGTGTTGGTATTACTGGACCTTTGAACCAAGCACATCGAATATTTAAAGACAGCGGAAACTCGAAGGCTGCGGTAATGATTTGTGCGTGATGTGGCTTCAAGATATAAACAAACAAAACAAACACAGAGCCATTGAATCAAACTTTGGTGAAAGTAATTTTCCAATTTTTTGGGGACTAACTGCATAAAACCAATTTCCCACCGGACTTCTTAGCCTATGTATGACACCCCACCTTTCCTAAAACCCACCTACGAGGGGCTTGAAATGAAGCTGTTAGAAGTGAGTGAGTATGAACTTTATTAAGGTCCTGAGAGGAAAGAAAGCGGTGCCGAAAGCCCCGCCATCAATCCGGCGGCTCCACCCAGGTCGGGACCGGTAGACAGAGTCTCTCGGCGACGGCCCGGGCCCTCTGGACAGCCTTGAGCTGGGCGATGAGCTCTGTGCTTCGAAGGGCGGAGTCCCAGGAGGACTGGTCAGAAAATTCTGTACCCACGTTGGCAGGGCACAACCAGAGCATGTGGTCGAAATTGTTATACTCGTTTCCACAGTGTGGACATGCAGTGGAAAAGTCCGGATTAATCCTGCTTAGTGTCGTTGGTGTGATGTATGTACGTGTCTGCAATTGTCTGTAAGTGATTGCTTGTGCTCTGTTCAGATCTCTGTGAGGAGGAGGAAAAGTTCGACGTTCTAATCTATGATGTGAGGTGAGTTCGTGATATGATACAAGTGGGTCTTTGTAATCGAGGTTCCTGCAGGCTGCATTTAAGCGAGGGGGCGAACCACTGACGCGGAAAGTGAGCTCTCGCGCCAGTGTGTGTGCCCGCTCGTTTGGGTTGCCAGCAAAGCCGGAAATGTTTCCCATGTGGGCTGGGAACCATGCGATGTGTGTAGACCGAAAGTTTTCCTCCTTCGTCTCGTGGTTGAAAAGCCTGTTAACGACCGCAGCTGCCTTCGAAGAGACTAGGGCCGCCGAAAAAGTTCTTATAGCTGTTCTAGAGTCCGAGTAAATGACAGAGGCTTCAGTGCAGCTTCGAAGGGCTAGCGCAATGGCCATTTCCTCTGCTTCGTGGGTGAAGTTGGTAACTACCGTGGCTGCGTTGACGAGCGAGCCGTGGGCGTCCACCACAGAGACTGCATAGGCACCTCGATTCCAATATTTTGCGGCATCAACGAAGAGGACCTGCGTATCGTTGCACATGATCTTGGCGAGTATTGCCTTGGCTCTCGCTTTTCTTCGTCCTTCATTGTGGGTTGGGTGTATGTTTCTGGGAATCGGGTCAACTGTTATCGCTTTCATGGCTTGTGTGCAAAGTTGGGACTTTTCTGGCGGCATGAAGAAAGGCTGAAGACCGGCTTCAAACAATATCTCGTTGCCCGCCTTTGAGAGTGAGAGCCGACTAATCTGTGCATGCCGCTGTGCCTCAAAGAGTTCGGTAGCTGTATTATGCAGGCCCAATTGTAAGAGTCGTTCCGTACTAGTATTGCGAGGGAGGCTCAGGACCCTTTTCAATCCTGTTCGAATTAATGTATCAATTTTGTTGAGCTCTGTCTTCTTCCAGTTGAGGAAGGGGGCGGCGTAAGTCACGTGGCTGATGAGAAAGGCGTGAAATGCTTTCATGAGGTTGTCCTCTTTCAGACCAGCCCTTCTACTGTTGACCCTTGATAATACCCTGGTGAAGTTGAAGACACTTTTCTCTATACGTTTGAGGGCCTCCGCGTTGTCACCGCTGTAAGCACCAACTACCATGCCCAGGACCTTGATTGTGTTACATATTGGGATACTACCTCCGTCCTTGGTGTGTAGGTGAACGGGGAGGGAGCTAAGGAGCTGTCCCTTTCTGGGGCCGTGTTTACACAGAAGGAGCTCTGATTTGCTCGTAGATAGCTTCAGCCCCGTATTTTGTAGGAAAGCTTGTGTGGTGTCTAGGGCATGTTGTAGGTTCTGCTCCAGGGAGCCTAGTGGGCCACTTGTGGACCAGATGGTAATGTCATCTGCGTAAATCACGTGTCCTACCCCATGAACTTTCGAGAGTCGGTTCGCCAGATCGTGCATTGCGATGTTGAAAAGAAGTGGCGAAAGCACTGACCCTTGGGGGGTGCCGACGTTTCCCAGCTTGTGCTTACGGCTTTTGATTTGTCCGATGTTTATGGTAGCCGTACGGTCCGCCAAAAACGATCTGACATAGTTGTGAAATTTTTCTCCGAGATGTAAACTGGAGATTTCGTTGAGGATATGTTCGTGCCTGACCGTATCGAAGGCCTTCGTTATGTCGAGCGCCAGGATGCCCTTTACGTCCCGTGATTTATTGTCTATCACAGCACTCCTGATAAGGAGCATGGCATCTTGTGTTGATAGTGATTTTCGGAATCCTATGAGATTGTGGCGAAAAAGGCTGTTTGCTTCGATGTGCTCTGCAATTCTATTGTGAATGACATGTTCGGCGACCTTTCCGAGGCACGAAGTAAGGGATATTGGTCTCAAGTTCTCGGCATGGAGCGGTTTTCCGGGTTTGGGGATGAGAATTATATTGGCAGTTCGCCATTCATCCGGTACGCGGCCCGCCGTCCATACCTCGTTTATTTTCTTTGTAATGATTTGTATGGCTTGGTTATCTAAGTTTCTGAGAAGTTTGTTAGTTAATCCGTCTGGACCAGGGGCCGAGCGGCCGTTAAGGCCATGAAGGGCGTGCACAATCTCTGAGACCTCGAATGGACGATCCAGTGAGCGTTGAGGTGTCCCCTTGTACTCGCATGCCGGGTCGTCCCAGGGGACTGATTTGCTTTCTGTCGGCAGGTATATGTCTGCCAGGGTGTTAGCAAAGTCCTGAGGACTAGTGCCTTCAATCGTGTGCAGGTGGACGAGTCTGTCGAGCATTATTCGAGCATTGCTCTTGGTCGGTTTGTTGCTGTCGGCGAATAGGTTTTTGAGGAGGCTCCACTTGCTTCCCCGTCTCATTTTACCATCCGCCTCATTACAAACCTCATCCCATTGTTGCGCACTCAGCTCTCTGGAATGTTCTTCGATTTTTTTGTTTATTTCCCTTAGTTTAGATCGCAGCCTCCTGTTTAGCTTCTGCTTTTCCCATCGTCGTCTTAGCGCATTCTTCGCCTCCAGGAGGTGTGCGAGTCTGGAGTCCATGACTGGAACCTCCAGGTCCAAGGTTATTTCTTTAGTGGCTTTTGCCACCGTACTTTTCAGATTTTCCAGAAGCTCTTCAAAGGTTTCCCCTTGGCTGTCCTCGCTACCCCTTATTCTTCGGAAAAGGTCCCAGTCGACGTATCTGTACGTCTTAGGTGGAGCGGGTGTGATACGGACGTTGATTTCTAAGATGAAATGGTCGCTGCCAAGGTCCTCTTGCAGATTGTCCCATGACCCTTCCGCGTTTCCGAGGAACGTCAGGTCGGGGGTGGTGTCTCGCTGAACAGAATTGCCTCTGCGTGTCGGAAACCTTGAGTCCGTGATTAACTTCAAGTTGAGGTTGTTTGCACACTCCGCAAGGTTAAGACCTTTCCTGTCATTGGTACTGTAGCCCCAAACGTTGTTGTGCGCATTGAAGTCGCCGGCAACGATCAACGGCCGGTCCTTGGCTTGCGACACCGCCGATGACAGGAGTTTGGTAAAGTTCCTGAGTCGGTCGGTCGGAGAACTGTATACGTTCAGTATGTAAAGGTGAGCTTTAAGAGTTCGACTCGGAATGATTTCTGTTATCATGGATTCCAGGCCTTTCTTGTATGTCGGGGTGTCCCTTTCCATAAAGCTGATGTCCTTACGGATGAGGGTGGCAATGCCCCTGGCTTGTTTGAAGTCGGGGTCCAGGGTTGGCCTGGAAACCCTGTACCCCGAAAAGGACATGTTTTGAATGTACTTTTCCGCCCCGCACTCCTGTAAAATGATGACATGTGGTTTTTCTTTACATGATCGTACTAATTGCGTTAGGTTAGCTTTCTTTTTGTTGAATGAATTACAGTTCCATTGCCAGATCTTGAAAAATTGTGGTGTGCTATCCATGGTGCTGACTTGGCATGACCCCCTGTGTGTTCGCTTCACCTATTGGACCTGGTGGCTGAGGGGATGTCGGCAGCGCAGGTTGGGGTCCCTGGGAAGACATGGACCCCGGGTCCGGCGTGGGAATTCTTCTCGTGGCTCTGGGTTGAGCAATTGGTCTTTCCAGACGATCGAGTCTACCGCAAATTTGTATGAGTGCCTCTTTAATGTCGGCAATTGCTGATTGGAATTTACTGAACTTACTCTTCGTCTTGCGGTGCTTTTTGGCTTTGTTGTCACTAGCTAAGGCGTTAGAAGGAGCTTCGCTGACGTCGGACATAAAGTCGTCTACGTCTGATGTGTCGTCATCTGTCTCGGTGTTTACGGCTCTGCGTTTATTTGGGCTACATGATGCGACCACAGATCCTGATGATTGAGGGATGGGTGGCGGTGTGTCTTTTAGGATACGTCCTTCTAGCCTGGCGAGAGTTGCCTTCAGTTCAGCTAGTTCCTGTTTGAGTGCTTTGTTTTCCCGTTCTAATGTGTGTATTCGTGGATCTGCCACATGCTCTGGCTGTACCTTACCTTGCTTTGAAGTTGTCGGTGTTGTCGGTGCAGAGCCGCTGTCGCGAACCATGTCGGCCCAGGTCGTTTTCTTGCCAGGACATCTCGACCAG
The DNA here is from genome assembly GCF_013339725.1 of Rhipicephalus microplus. Classification (NCBI taxonomy): domain Eukaryota; kingdom Metazoa; phylum Arthropoda; class Arachnida; order Ixodida; family Ixodidae; genus Rhipicephalus; species Rhipicephalus microplus. Next base: position 125,578,071 of record NC_051169.1, read on the forward strand.
GATCGGCCCCTGGAGCAAGAGCGCCCGCTGGATTGAGAGTGCGCTGTGGAACGGGAGCGCCGTCTGGAACGGGTGCGCCGTCTGGAACGGGAGCGTCCTCTGGAGCGGGAGCGTCCTCTGGAACGGGAACGCCCTCTGGAGCTGGAGCGCCGCTTGGGAGTGGAACCATCTGCCATCTCCGGTTGCATGTCCGCGAGGTCGTTAACCTCGTCAGCGTTGGCTTCTTTCTCGGAGCGGTGGCGTCTTTGTCTTCGGCGTCGTCGCACGACATATGGGATGTGGTATCTTTTGCTGCAGCAACGGTCACCTGTTGGGTGATCACCTTCACAGAGCTTGCATTTCGGAGTGCAACGGTGTGCTTCTGCAGCATCGTTTGAGAGTGCGTCTCCGCAGTTGTGGCATTTACTTTTCTCTGCCTTGCTCTGGTGGCATACGTCGGCCCGGTGCCCGACTCGGCCGCAGGCGTGACAAACATCGACTTGGCGTTTGTAAAGGGAACACGGCACTAAGGCCGTTCCGCACATGACGTTTTTGGGAACTCGAAGCCCATCAAAGAGTATCACAACAACGTGCGTGTTTTTGATTCTCTTGACTTCAATGGCGGTCGGGTTTCGTTGGTTGACAATCATGCCTCTGAGGGTGTGCTCTTCTATCGAGGGGTCAACATTCCTGATGACGCCTTTACAAGTGTTTTCCGGGGCGGCTAAGTAGGCAGAAACATCAAATGCGCCGACTTTCGTGTGAAGTTTCTGAATTCCAGCGTATGCGACTGCGTTGGATCTGACCGGAGTCGAAATAACAAGAATATTCTGTACCTTGTTGGGGCAGACTGTATCTTCCGATGCTTCTTGGTCAGTGAGCCCAGCTGCCATAGTCAGAGCTCTCGACAGCAGTACCATGTCCGTCTTCGAAACGTCAAGCCCTCCGCGGGGCCGTACAATGACCTTTATCTGGTCTCTCGGCAGCCGAGGGAGTCGCGAAGCGGCTACAACCTTCTGCACTGTTGAGAGGGAGCGAGCGTTGAAACCATGCTTCTTTGCTGTGTTTGCCGTAGACTTTGCAGCGGTAGCAGACGCTGCGTTCCTTGCCGGATCTCGTTTCCGCCGGGCGCCAAGGGCGGTGGTCCACCCCGCTCCGTCGAAATCTTCCGGAGTGATATCCATGCCTTCAACTGTCACCATCTCGGGCATCCTCGCTGCCTAGTCAGGTGCGGCAGGGGCCTGACGAGGCCCGGCGCTGCCTCGAAGTGAACCCTAGCTCCGTGCTCGTAGCCGAGTGGTTAGTCCTAGAGACGCGTCCCTCGCTTCGCACACTTGAAGTTCAAAAACTCGCCGAAAAGTTCACTCACCCCAACGAGAACGATGTCGTGAGATTGGACTTTCCTAAACCAGTTTTGTGCAAGCTGTTAGAAAAAACACTTCTTTTCATTAGCACATATAGTTGTGAATACAGCGTTTTGACAAAGATTCTGGCAATACAGATGTGAGGGAAAATTTTTACCCGAGCCTATGTAGTTTTGTGTAAAACCAAAGCCATAAGTGTTCTTCGAATCTCGACCCTAATCTACAAAGTTGTCAGCAGCATTCCGCACCTTGATATTAAAACGACATTGCTCATGTTAGCAAGTTATCATGTTGACAATTTGTGGTGTTTGCGATCTGCAAGACTTTCATGGTGAAATGGTTCAGTGAGGTAGGAGACGACGAGGACAGGAGGATTGAGAGGCATATATACAGTCAATGTCCACACGCTGCCTTCGAGTCGGTTCTATTCCGGGAGCCTAGTAATATCAAATTGTGCATCTTTGCAAGAGCAAGGTAATCGGTGACTTGGATCCTCTCGCAACAGGCCTGTTGCAGAAGCTGACCAGTAAGTACCACGTTGCCGAGTGGAGGTGTCGAATCACAGCCCCATGCACCACAGGAGCAGTCAGCCGAGGCAGTGAGCGACAAGAAGGAAGAAAACTAACAGAATTTTGTTTTCATCTTGCAAGAGGACCAAACTGTATGATGACAGATTCGTGTTAATTGAGACATCGATGCCACGTTATATTTCTTGTTATGTAAATGCCTAAATTAGACATGTTCAAATTATATAGATGTGATGATTTGAAGAGAACGTCCCTCCAACGCGATTAGTCAGCACCTCTAAGAAGGCGTCGATTTAACTTTCTGTTTCTCACCACCATGAGAGAACAGAGAGAAGGGAGTTGACCCATCTTCATTAATTGAAGCTTTTATGAATCATGACAGCAATCTATGCCTGTGGACCACTGGTCACAGACACTGGTACCGTGAAGGAGATGTAAGCCGAAGTACTAACTCAAGCATACATTCCCGCCTCATCTAAGCATTCCTATATGGGATATCTTCATCTAGGCATTCCTAGATAGATATCCTTCCCGCCTCATCTAGGCATCCGTAGGAGGGATATATGGACCTCCAAATGCGGCACCTCACTACATCGAAATGATTCATGATCATCTTTCAAAGCATACAAACTCCAAGTCAAACATAATACTTGCCAGGGACTTTCACCTTCCCGGAATAAACTGGAGCAATAATTCACATGATGGTCGTGACATCACAAGTTCAAAATTGCTTCTTGACGTGGCTTTGACGTTTTCACTTAATCAACTAGTGACTGATAACACTCGGATCACTTCAACATCATCGCCTTCACTTGATCTAGTGTTTGTAAGTAGCACATTATAAGGTTCCTCTGTGTGCATCGAGAAAAGTATTTCGGACCATAAAGTGATTTATTTATTTGTCCTATTATACTTACACGCGGAAATTCAAAAAGCCACTATCTACTTCAAAGATTTCGCCCGTGCAAATGATCGCACTATACTACCTTACCTGAAAACACAGTATCATGAACTCGCCGAGCTAACAGAGATAGAAGAACTCTGGACACGTTTTAAAAACATTGTCAATTATTGCGAACATACCTTCATTCTGAATAAAAAGAGGCGCATCAACCGGGTCTACCCATAGATAACTCGTGAAATAATTCAACGGAAAAGAAAAATTAAACGACGGCGGAAAAAGGGTAACAAAAGCAACACATCCAATCTTATGCGAGCCTTGAAAGATAAAATGTTCGAAGCAGAAGCTCATTTCTTTAACACTACGTTACCTTCATTTATGACCAACAGTCCCCAGAAACTCTGGCGACACTTGTCAGATGAACGAGATTCAATCTCACAAATTATGTATTCAGAGCAAGTTATTGGAGAACTAGAGCAAAGCACTTATTATGTAAATAAGTTTTTTAATCACTTTTTACGAAACATGTCACTAACGCGGTACTACTTCCCTATGCTATGAAAGTGCCCATAAAAGAATGAATTGTAAGTGAAGAAGGCATACTTGCTCTTCTACTCAAGCTTGCACTCGTTTTTATGCCGATTTGCGGAATGGATATCTAAATATCTCTTTAAAATATACACGTTATCTCTACACACTTCAAGATTACCGGACGACTGGTGCAACGCTACAGTAGTCCTTATACACAAATCAGGCTCAAAGCTAGAAAGAAGCAACTACGACTCAGTGTCGCTTTGGAGCTCATGCTGCAAAATATTCGAGCTTATAATTTTCAAGGCTATAATAACTCACCTAGAAACAAATGAGCTCCGTTACAAATATCAACATGACTTCAGATCAGGTCTCTCAACTACAACCTAATTAGCTGAAATAACTCACGTGATATCCAATGCAATTAATGAGAACTGTCAATTAGGCACCGTTTTTTTAGACTTTTCTACAGCGTTCGACGTTTTGTCACACAAGAATTTAATAACAAACGAATCGACCTTTGGTATTGATGATCAAATAGTAGCGTGGATTAACAGTTTTTTAACCAAAGAAAACAGAGAGTAACAATCCACAACCATCTATCGAAAGCGCTTCATGTTTACTCTAGAGTACCTCAGGTATCCGTACTTTCCCTAGTTTTCTCTTTATAGTTTAATAACGACATTCAATTTTCTGTGAATAATCCTGTTCAAATGCGACTATTCGCAGACGACAGTGTCGTGTACACAGCCGTACACAATTCAAACGATCAAGTTAAACTGAACAATTCATTGCAAATGATCTATTCCTGGTGTGATACTTGGGGCATGAAAATAAACACAACCAAAACTCACTTCATTTCATTCACAAATAAGACCAACCCCCTTGACTGAACATATACTATAGGAAACACAACTATCGACAAAAGCGACCAAGTCAAATACTTAGGCGTTACTTTCTTGTCGAACATCCACTGGGAACCACATATTTTAGCCCTATGTCGTAAAGCGGAGAGGAAGCTATCCTTCCTGAGGAGAAAATTGAAGACTGCATCATCACACATTAAAAGTAATGCATACAAAACACTAAGTACACCATGTTTAGAGTACGCCGATCTCATCTGGAGTCCACATGAAAAGCACCTTATTAATAAAATAGAAAGAATACGAAAATTGGCAGTTAGATTTGTATACTCACACTTCTCGAAACAATCCAGTTCTGCAGGCTTGCTCGCAAGGGCAAACTTAAAACCTCTTTCGCAACGCAGACTGATCTCACGACTGAATTTTTGTTACCACTTATTCCGCATACCACGATCTCGTTACCAGCTAGACCCACCCAAAAACTCATCGCGACTTAAACATTCCAAAACTATCCACCAACCTTTCAGTCGCGTTAACGCTCACAACCATTCCCTTTTTCCGTCAGCTATCCACCATTGGAATAGACTAGACAACAATAATATGTGCTGTAACACCATTAAATCATTTATGAACATATTAGAGTGTGTCCATTTTAAAATATGAGCGGTTTTACATTGTATCTTCTTTCTTGTTATTCCTTTATGTATTTTTTTTTCGATTGCTTAGTATGTATTTTCATATCTCCACTCCTGTATGGGCAGTGAAAAGCCTGCAGTATGTTCAAATAAAATATTAAAAAATTCCTCAAGTACTTGAAAGGTGAGGACGGGTCTTATGGTTGACATCACTATATCGTCACTTCCCTGGACATCACTGTATCATCGCTGCACCTGCAGGTAAAGCACCGGGTTCATAAGAAGGTGGCATATGTCTTTGACAGACGCGTTCTCCACAGCAAGGACTGTTCCACGCGCTACCGGCACAGCCGCAATGCACGTGTGGAGACCCCTGCCACACGCAAGCGGGGGACAAGTAAATTAATTGACGACGCTCTTTCACCCTCCGCTTGGGGGCGGCAGGTGCGCTGGCACGTTCGTTTCGGCTGTACAGCTAGCGTATCGAACGGTCCTAAGGGAGGTTTATCCCCTAGTATCCAAGCGGCCTGATATTCTTCTGTTGACGGTCGGCCCTTGAAATGCTTTTCACAACCCGTACTGTCTTGATAATGTATCATTTATACACTCATCTTGTCATAAAACAAAATGATTAATCTCTTATTAGTATTGCAGTCACCCGTAAGCCCGTAAGCTTTGCAGTCCCCAGCAAGCTTCGATTACATGTGCGCATTTTCTGTCTACGCATATGTGCTCACGAGCATTTCACCAACACCCGAGGTACAAAGATAGCATTCCTGCAAGCGCAACCACAAAGAATTTTATGTCGCAATCAACATAGCGAAGTTTCGCTTTTTTAAAGCGCTGCCTTTAGTTGCCTCATCAAACGTGAAGATTTGCCTTGGGCATCAGCGGCGCCTTCAATATTACGCGAGGCCTGATGAATTGTAAATTCTTTTAGACACGTCGCCATAATTCGTGGGAAAGTTGTTACGGTCGTCAAAGCTGTGTCGTGCAAGCATAGAGCAGGGTGTGATAAAGTATCACCAATTCTACCTAAAACATTAGTAGCATTTTCACAATAATTGTTGGGTTTACCGTCCCAAATTGATCATAATGTTACGCAGGTGTTTAGGCCAGTGGTAAGTATAGGATGCTACTAGCCGTAGAAGTTAAAGTTTCTGGGGCTCAGAACCGATGGTGTCGAGCATGCGTTAGGGCGTCTGCAACTGCGACTGCAACTCAATGCGTATCAATATGATAATAAACGACGCCATGATAGAGAGCTAAGAAAATTCGGACCGCGTGTGGCTCTTTACACCACACTCAATCTCAGACCAGTTGTGTCAAGCGAAAATGTGGCCGTGGAGGCCGAGATTTGATCCCGTGACGTGCGCTTCTGCAGTCGTCGAGCACGATAATCAACGCGGCGGGGGATACCAGCATTCTGCTAATGATACATATCAGTGAGACGGGTATCAATGTCAACAAGACTGACACACAAAAATTACTCAAGGAATGGTGGTTGAAAGTCACGTGATATACTATACTTGTAGAATTGAAATCGCCGAACTAATGCTGTAATTTGAATGAGTTTTATGCTAACAGCTTTGCGTGACGTGCAGCGTAACACAAAGGACGAAAAATGGACGAAATCAGCTCTGACAGTACAACTTTCTGAATTCAATAGGTTCTGGCAAATCTCGAGTGTCATTTCTAGGACTTTCGAAACACACCTATGTAAGCAGAAACACATATTGAGTCCTTGCCGCATGATCAACGTGCTTAGTCACAGACCTAACCGTTGTTATCTTTTCAACAGGTTTCAAGTCCGGTTCAAAGCAGAACCTTTGTCGTTCCTATAGAATTTAGCGGGGGTTGTTGTGTTTGGCATGTTGATCCTTTTGCCTGCTAGCGTCGAAATTTTTTTTCGAGTGGGTAATCCTCGCCGTACCCTAGTCCAAAGGAAATTCATCGTTGGCTTATTCGTCGGCAATCAATTCTGGTGAGCTTGGCACTGCCTATTTCATCCCCTCTGCCAACCGCATGTAGCGACAAAATTCCTACGCCAGCAGGCAAAACAATAAACCCGACAGACACAAGCATTCCAGATAAGCACATGGAATTTCTTAAATGAGGACCAAAGTTCTGCATGGAACCGGACTTGAAACCCGCTAAAAAGATAACCACTGTTATGTCTGTGGCTACGCACGTTGAAGATGCAGGAGGGCCACGATGTGTTTTTTTAATTGCATAGATGTGCTTTGTGATTACCTGAAGGCCACTCTAGATTTAAAAGAGACTGTCTATTTCAGCTTGTTGTACAGTCAGCGCTCGTGATTTCCATTATTCGTCCTTTCATCAGGATCGTGTTGCACGTTTGACCGAAGCTGAAGACGTCGACCAAAGGCGCTATACCTCAATGTACCATCACGCCTTCAATGACGTAAACCTGTGGTACCATCTTGGCATCACAAACCTTTTTCACCCCATGACGCCTTCGTACTGCACCGGCATTCGAGTGGAGGTCAACCAGTGAGGCAGTGGAAAGCTGTAATAGACGAAAAAACTTTTCACAAGTATATGGAGCGCAATCCATGCATTGACTGAAAACAATTAGTGTATGGCTTCCGCGTTCTAGTCACCGTAAGTGATTACTAAAGTAACTCTACAAGGTATTTTTTCCTCATGCTTAGGATTCGTTTTAAACGTTCCTACTGGAAAGTTTGAGCACATCCTGTTTTCATCGGCTAAGAAAGTTGAACGTGTTCGCTCATTCAATAAATGTAAGCTCTGGATGAAAATCAAGTGTTGCAGGTCTTCTTGACAAAAACAATCTCCAACATCACCTTTAAAATATAAGAAAGGAAACAGCGTGAATTCAATTATAAGAAATAAAACCCACGATTGAAATAAAACGGAGACACGAGGGAGTCGAGAATTCGCAAAACTCGTGTGATGAGAAAGGCAACTGAATTAATGAGAGTTGAGCGCGAGCACCGTGCCTTTATTTCTCGTTACGTGGAAAGGGCGTTACCTCGGCGTGTTCACGCTTTAAAGGACAAAGCAAGCGTAGCACTTCGCGGCATGGTAACTACGCCATTGAGGGCTCGCGATTACGCCAGTAAAGTTACGTGTCGTATCTAGAGTGTGGCCATGTTCTCACTGATAAGCGACGCCTTTCGAGTGCCGCCAGTTCGTGTGCTTTCTGATTGCGAAGCAGCTAATCAAATTACAATGTACTGCACTAATTTGTTTGGCTGGGTTTAATTATGTTTGTTTTGTATATTTTACTTGCTCCCAACAGTATCAGATCGTATTCAACATAGAAGATTATGAACCATCAAGTTTCACAGCATATAACTGGCGTCAAATATGCTTTTCAATGCCTTCCTACAGAAGATAAAAAACGCAAAATTCCGACTGCTTGCGTTATTTCGGCAACTGCTAAGGTTTTTTTTTTTGGTGTAATTTCAGTGTCGTTCTTTGCACAGTGTGTGTATCGTAACGTAGTACAAAGCTCTCAATCGGTGTATTCATAGATGGAGGAAGCTTCCTTGCTTGCTTGTTACTCTATTGCACGTGGATCTCACCATCTACGGGAGATTAGCTAAGAAGTCTGCGGTTAAAGGGGCCGTGAAGTGGTCGCTTTAGAACGACAATGCGGCCCTATCGGCAGCCATACGCGCTAACTATATTATCAGCCAGAGTTGACCTACCTAGATGCTTTGACTATCGTTGAACGGAAAACTCTACGGCATATCGAGCACGCGCAAGAGGCGCTCGTTGGCGTCTGCCATACGCGATCCAAGTCCCACAAAAACGTTGCTTAAAATGATGTCAGAGTTGAACTTAGCACTAATATCGTATGGCAATCACCATGATGGGTGTCCCAATCACACGCCTCGCAAGTACCAAAGAGTTCCGTGTTCCTCGATAAAAAAAAAGCATTACTTATGATGACATCACCTAGTTAGTGCGTGTGTGCGCCGGTGGTTTTACGTTGTCGCTTTAGAGCGGGCGTTTCAAGACGCCTTTAATGTAAGCGAAAAATTAAGGTTAATGCAGGGGGAAAGAATATTAAGTTATTCGTTAATAATTTTCAGCAGAATATGGTACTTTTTCACATACGAAGGAAAAAGAGGATGTTTCAGTTAGTTATTATTTCATAATGAACAAACATTTATGGCGTTAAACTGATTCTCATTGAAGAGTGCTTTTTGTTTTCGGTGATATTGCGGCTTTACAGCTTGTATCTACAAGCTTTAGCAAAGCGTCGTACGCTCACCGCTTCAACCGTGTGCAGCGCCGTTTTCCAGCGCGGGCAATTCCATACAGTTCATATTTTTCGAGCGCCACTGTTAGGTGTGTACTCAGGCATTGTGGGTTGTCACCATTGTCAGTTAGATTACGTGAACAAAGACTAAAGAGAGTGAGATACTACCATGAGCCCAAAGCTTCGTACATTGTGACTGGCTGCGGGCGGGTAAAGACACTTTTAAATTTTTGTTTAATTATGCACGATTCCAGTACACTATGACGTACAGGTGTATGTATACGCTGACGACATCGCATTGTGCTACAGCCGCAGATATACATACACAATATCAGATGCTCCAGTTTTATGTGAACACTCTGTCGGACGACATTATTCTATCATTAAACACTAGGAAACGTGCAATTCCCGCTAAGTTTTTCAGTGCATATTTTCATACTTCACAGAGAGGATGTTATCCCGCAAAATCTATTAGGTATTTAGGAGTAACTTGTACGAAAAGTTGAATTGGAGTCCGCATATAGATAATTTAGTAGCTAAAGGAGCACGGGTGGTTTGGAGGCTTCGTATACTACACTCTAAGGCAAAAGGGTGTTAGAAGTGTGTGTGGTTCGTCCTTTTGGTGACTAATGGGGCTGCCACAATCAATAATCTTTTTAAGGACTAACGGCACCGGGTCTAACAGTTAGTCCCCTCATGAGACTAACATTTAGTTCTTACATTTACACCTTAGTTAGTAATCGTTAGTCCCACAGTTTACCCCAAAGGACTAACATTTAGGCCTCACATTTGCATCTTGTAGAGCAACGGTTAATTCTCACATTTACACTTTACCAGGCAACCGTTAGTCCTCACACTTGCACCTTGCCGGACAAACGGTTGATCCACTCAAATACTCCAATCGGATGAACTTGTTTGAGCTCAAACATTGTTTTTTGTTTATTTTCCGCCAGGCCTAATACTTTTTTCGCCTGTTTTTCTGCGCAGTGAGCAACAAATTCCGCAGAAAAGGACACGCGAAAAAGTAGTTAGCCACCTATGTGTAACTGCTTTCACAGTCACGGCAACGACGAAAGACAAAAGTGAGACATCGAAATCTTTTATTTTTCTACATACACATGAAGTTTCCCCATTCTTTTAAGTGAATTCATGGTGAAGTGTACAAGTCTAGTCTCGTTGTCAAATCTTCTTCACTCCTTGGGGAGCTCCTCCAACGGAAGCGATAGATGACAGGCATTGCAGATGCCAGCGCACGCAGCCTTCTGCCTGTTGTGTTCCCACGGCTGGACGTACAATAAATAATATAGTGAAAATAGTTAGGCACACGTCACAGAAGATGAAGATGAACGCATATGACCACTACGTGCAAGTTACTATAAAAACAAGCCTTAAAATATGACACACAAATAACCTTACCTTCACATTTCGCCCAGTCCTTCCGAAGCTGCTCTGACGAAAGAGATGGATGACGGGCATCGCAGACGCCAGCGCACAGTCTTCAGCATGGTGTGTGCCCACGGCTGCACAATAAGTATGTAAAATAGGGAGTCACACGTGACAGAGGATATATACAAATGCATATGAGAAATACGTGCAAGGTGAAATGAAAACATATGTGAGATATGACATGCTAATAATTTCACCGTGATGTCACACATCGTCAAAGACTCATTTCGATCCCCGCAGCGCGACAGCTTTGGAGCGGCGGCCGCAGTCACAACTCCGCGAACCACCGTGCCGATAACAAGTCAGCGAGTCCTAAGCGAGCGACGTCGTTCAGCTCGAGCAAGCGAACGCGAGACCAAACACGGCACTCCACGCGGAGTGTCTGCCGCCGGCTAACTTCGAACAGGAGAGAGAGCGTACGCTTGGCCGCCGCCATGAACAGTGCCGAACTGGTTTGGAGCTAGCGCCGAAGAAATCGACGGTAATGTGGACCTTTTCCACAAACTCGAGTGATTTCAGCGCGCAAACACGAGTCCGCCGCTGCGGCCAACAGACTGCGCCGAGCTGCTTGCGACCGACTGACGGGGAAGCCAACTGTAATGGCGACATATTTTCAGTGAGTTCCGACGCTAGCGAAATTCCCGCCAGCCCGTGCTGGTGCTCTTACAGCGCGCGACATACTACAACCAAGCTCTTTACGAGAACCCGCAACGTGTTTTCGACGACTCCCAACACAGCGACGAGGTATCAGTCCAATATTGTCAATATGGAGCTCATCGCGGCTGCGAAGACTGGCGGGCACTCGATGAGCGAGCGTACGGGAGGCCGACGGCAATGGCGTCCAATTTCCAGGCGGTCTCAAAGCACAGGCGAACTGCAGACGCCGAAGCTGACCTTCGCGATGCATTTCGTGCGTGCGATATACAACACGACCGAGGCAGTTGCCGGCAAGCGCGATCCATATGGCACACGCTACGAGTAGAATAATGATTGATAACCTACTTGCCTTAGAATCCAGCGCTGTTTTCTGCCCCGAGTCGGACTTAAGTATGTACCCGACAGGCCTGTTCTTCTCGGCCGCCATATTGGCCTTCCCAACTGTTGCTGTCGTGTGTTGGCCGTGACTATCTTGAAGCCAGAGATATACAGCGTGGCGTGGTGACGTGTCGATACTTGCTCCAGACTTCATGGGTACAGCGAAACGCTAAAGCAGCAGCCCACGCTCATACAGGCGTACACACAAGCACCACGTAGAAATTCTTAGATCGTCAAATCCAGACTGCCATGGTCGAGCACTCCGAGCGCGACGCTACGCAACAGTCACCGGCAAAATAGGGAAAGACTGAGCCAGCAGAGGAGGAGAAGGACATGTGTTCTGTGGAGAAGGAGGGTTCGTCACCTTGGCAACGCTTTTTGCGCTGCCTGCAATGCCCGTGCGGTTCATCCCTAGTTGAGACTAAGTGGTTTCGCGCCGCACGCTTCCCTCTGTGGCTGCTCTTCAACGGTCTATCCATTCATCGCGCGCGCCTATTGGGCTCCGTTACTCCTTTTCCGGGTAATTTTGCCTTATAGTGTGCGCAGAAAACGATCTGGTTCATGTCGCGATGTTCCCGTTATGATATATTGTATGTATATCCATCCGATACTGAAGTTTGGCTGTGTCCTGATTTCTAGAGCACCTGCCTACAATATTCGACCACGGGTACTTCTAAAACGCGAAGCATTTACGATTATGGCTTTGGTTCCCTAAAATTGTCGCAAACAGTTTTTATATAAAAAAGGGTGCCTGCATTCTCGTCTGGCAAGGTTCCAAATACTAGCCGCTCCTATCTTCCTAAAAATATTTGCATCCCCACAAAAAAGGTCACAGCATGTTTTTATGAATGAGCTGAAGTCCTTTTTTAAGAACAGTGGTCAAAATTAAGGAGCCCACAAGTCATCGTCGTACAGAAGTTCTTGAAAACATTAAAATAAACCTTCCGTAATTACCTGTAATAAGAAAAGCTATTATAAACAGTAAAAATAGATTTTGACATTATGTTTTTTATTAATTCAAAACTCTTGCTAGCAGGTACCTAAAGGCCATTTTTAAAGACCACCTGCCAACATGAGAAAAAAGGTAGGAGTCGGATTCGCATCTGCCGTGTTGAATTAGTTTTGTTTTTCAATTTGCTTACCTGATTTTACATCTATTTATTATCGGAATTACTTGCAGTTCTCTTAGCATACGGAAATTGCCTCAATCCATAACAGATGTTATCTCTCTTACAAAGTGCCTGTCTGTGTGTACTTAATTTACGGCGCCTAATTTCTCCAATGCTTTAGAAGTGTTATATGGCCTTGCCCCAAGACGTTTACGAGTCATTTGCTTGGTGTGGATACCAGGCCATAAAGGTTTAACCCTCAATTATTATGCAAATGTACTTGCAGTCGCCTCACAAATTTGTCGCATAATTTCAATAGGGCCGACGCTAGCATTTATTGCTGTGGAAAACATTCAAAAATTTGTCACATCAGACAATTTCGAAAAGTCTCGTTTGGCAACTTCTAAGTTTTCTCATCTTGAGTACCCGTGGAAAAATCGATGATGCTCCTCTAGAACAGCGGGGATATCAACTACGAGACTACGATTCTGAGTCCACCCACTGAATTTTTATCTACACAGGTCTTGTCTGCTGCAGTCTCCCCTATGCCTCCACTGCCACGAGATTGAATCTCTGCATCAATTTTTTCTTAACATGCAGGTTATTTACAAATCAAAAGAAAGAGACTGTTAGAAGCACCTCTCCGTAGGTTGGCTTGAAACTCATCCCTTCTGGTGGTCATTTATTTTCGATCAACTGAAAAGGGATTAGACCCCAGGAACGTTCGCCAGGCCATGTACAGTCTTCCAACAGAAACGAAACGAATAGAACGTTAAGCGTAGACATAGGTTCATTTTATTTGCAAATAGATTACCTTTTTGAGTTTTCTTTATAGTAGCTCTATTTATTCTATTTTTCAGTCATAATTTACCTATATGCTTTTTTAAAACATCTCTAACTAAAGACCCTGTCTTGTAAAGCAATTCCATTTTAAAGTTGAGCTAACGTGCAACTCATGGCCAATTCACCGTGGTTGGTTGTGCCAGGACTATGAGGAACAATCAACCAACTAACCAAGAATGAGGCGTTGTGTCTATTTCTTTCTTCACATTGGCGCAGCTGTCAAAAACGCTGCCTTAAAGCGGACGCCACCAGCACTCGTGCGTACTCGGCGTTCCGGAGCTTCCACACCGGGAAAGCTGTCCACGCATCCTGGGCCATAGGGCCTGTGTACCCACCACCGCACCGAACCCAGTGTGGTAAAGTGTAACATCAAAACTCGTAACATCAAGACCTCCCGGAGCTCCGTATGCTGTCCGAGGACGGCGTCCAGCCCTCCGCTGCGGCTCAGCTTTCGTTCTTCGACGCCGTCACACCAGTTCTCGCCAACGCACCTATTGGGCTCTTCTCGTCTGAGAACGCCGCGAATGCTCCCATCTGGGTAGATCCCATGGACTGGATTCGATCATCCGATCAGCCTCCCTTGGACGCCACCCACGCGCCCTTGGCCGTGCGTTGTATCGGCGTGAAAACAAAGGTCACTCTACTCTCCGCCGAAGCTGGCTTTGGCTTTTCATTCGGATCACCCTATTGTGATACAGGATCTTGTGATAACCTAGCTTCTTCTTGCTTCTCCATTCGGCAGTCTGCTCATCTGATCTGTCCGGTTCGAAGAAAAGGCCGCATCAACGATTTTTTAATTCTGATTACACCAATTACCTAGGGCATAATGGACATAACACTTAACAGTATTTTACTATTTGTTAATGTTTCACTTAAGATGGCAATAATTATTTAGGGTTACAATAAGCAAAGCCGTCATTAGAATAGAGCTACTTAACGCAATACTTATTTGCACAGTGCTAATTGGCATCATAATAATAAGGTCTAGTAGTACAGTTATTCTTAGCGTGTTTACGATTAACGTTGCGTTAATTACCAACATTTAGTGGGCATGTCAACTAGAACGATTTAGTTACGACGGTTCTAGCTTTACAGGGCCTCATGAGTGTGGTCTTAATAAGAAGTGTCGCAATTACCCCGGTATTACAAGACCTTGGCCTGATTACCTCGCTGATAGAATGTCCTTACCTAACTTGCCAAGTATGCCGCCCAGCCAAATAGCTAATTAAATGGCCGCACCTGCTCCGGTGCCAGCCGACGATGCACCCGACAGACAAGGCATGCAGTCGCCGAAGAACGTGCTAGTATGTACAGGTGAACCTTGATGTATAACACATGGTCTCGGATTGAGCTGTGGTCCCAATGTTGTGTGGCGCTCGGCAGGAACAAATCTTAGAAGCCACCATTTCAATTATACTAAAGCAGACCTAACGCAGAGATTTAAAGCTTCAAAAGGAATTCAAAGAGCTCGAGCCTCTGTAAACAATAACAGGAAAATCTTTCGACACGTTTATTGCATAGGCTGACTTTTTTATTTAGTGTAACAAAAACAAATGAAGCAAGATGTCTCTGGTTTCAAAACAACGCTACGCTTTGCCGATCACCCGGCAATGCGATGCCGGGTTGCATCGTAATAATTGAAACGCAGTAGGTTGAGGGGTGCATTTGACTTTTTCTAACTGTCTGCTCTTTCAAAAAGGGATGTAATCAGAACACGGAAAGATACCAAGTTTCGTGAAGTTCTGGGGATCCTGCATCGCACTCAATAAGCGTGATATACCCGCGGAAGCTTTCGGAATTGCTATATTACGCAAAAAAGACAGACCACACAACATTTAGTCGAGGTGACGTAAGAAATCAGGCGGGTTGCAGTGATCAGCGATGCCCTCCAATGCGGAGCGAAGCGAGTTGAAGAAGAATGCGTCAAACAAATATTGCGACAACTGTCTATCCGGTTCTACTTCAGCTTTGCAAAATATATTTCAGCTAGGTATTTCTGGGAGGCGTCCGACTCCTCTCAAGGTGTTTGGCACGCGAACTTAACAAAACCAACTTAACGAAACAATCTACTACAATCGCGAACTTTCTAGAACATTGATACACGGCCTTCGTTGAGCATTTTTCGCGGTTTTCGTGTGTGCGAGCCGATTGCCGCAAAATCGAAACAAGAATTGCGCGCAGAAATGTCTTCGTGGGTATTAGGAGCTCTAAGGCAATTTCTTTTTAAATACTCGAAAAGCGGCATTGAAGTGTACAACGTCAGCAAGGTTTCTTCTTGACAAGTGGACAAAAGCCTGTTTAAATATTTTGGAGTACTGATGCAAACTTTCGAATATGTAGAGAACGTGCAAGTATACCACATTCTGGTGGAGGTTTCGCAGCATAGCACGCAAGCAGTTTCGCATGTGTTTTTTTTTCTGGAGCTGGCTGAGGGGCTCAGTGCATTTGGCTTCGCCTTTCTAGATCCATTTCAAATGAATATCTGATAGGCTCGGCTCGTCACGTCTTTCTTCTTTGCGAACATGCACTTTTAATGGACGCCTTGACAGCTGAGCGAATCCGTTCATATAAACATACGTGGCTGGATCGTAGCTTTCACGGTACGCGACGAAATATGACATCGCCAAGTTTCTCCTCCTGGCCTCGCTACTTGTCACTATCTTTCTCAAGTATCACTAAAAGGCAGTTTGTTCACGTTTTTATTTCTATTTTTTTCTGACACGAGAAGAGACTGCGAAGAAAAGCCGATATGCTGTGGGAAATATCACCTCATCACAACCCGACACAGGAAAAGTTATGTACAATGTTGACGAGAAAGAAGCACTATAACAAACGTGTAATCAGCATGTGGAATCTCGTTGAAACATACTGATCGATTCGGAGATTTTTCGTACACAGAGAACATGCCAAAATGTGACGCGTATGGAACCCTTTCACAGTATAAAAAAACAGCCCCTTGATGGCATCCGATTTTGTCCACCGACGTGCTTTAATAGCGTGGGTAGGCAAGAAAAGTTGCAGGAAAGAGCTCACTGAGTCTCTACACTTTTTCCCCCTGTTTGGCAAAATATATACAAATAAATGTTCTTTAAAGATATATAAAAATATAGGAGATTCCCTTTAACTTTACGTATGTTACATTTATCTCAAAAACTAAAGGGAGACGTTTATTACCTTTAAGAGGAACTTGTAAGCGTGCTATCAGTTTTGACGTTAGGAGCTGGTAAGTGAGGTGACCTGAAGTTTTCTGGGGTACAACGCTTGCCATGTAAAGGAATACGGATTAGCTTCGATGACTTCGGGTTTTTCGACGTGCGCACAAGCCCGTCTCTGTGTGCTTTCTTGCGTGTCCCAACCATTAAAATGTAACTGGCGTGGCCTAGAATCGAGCCTATGTATTCGAGTTTTGAAGACCCCAGACTGCCTGTTGTGTTAATGTAATAGGTAATACCAGTTAGTAATGTGTATGGGCAAAGCACACCAGGCGTTTTGTACCACGTCTCTTTCAAAGAATTCCGTGCGATGGAATGTTCAAGTGTGCATTGCCACTTTATGATTTCTCGTATGGTCTTGACGTTTGTAGGAGTCAATGCTCTTATTTTAATACTAATTCTTCTAACTGTGCTTCGAAGCACACTCCAAGCTTCATCAGTAATATAAATAAATGCTTGGCCTGCGGCCTCGTATATTTTCTATTCAACCAAAATATTACTTCAGTGTAGTTCACTTACCACCAAATGAACACAATCGCTCGTATTAGTAATGGAAGTAGTATTTAAAGAGGCCCTCAAACACTTTTTCCTGTAATCATGAAGTGAATTCACTGGAAGAGCTTATTGCCTCACGAATTCAGCACTGCAAAAAGTGCGAGTGAAGTTTCAAAGGTTTGTCGCACGCTGCAATTCCTCTCTCTCTTCTCTCATCCCGACGAAAGCGCTAAAAGCTAAGCAGGGAGGGATGGCAGGGCCACAGGAAAACGTCACGCGTGCCTCATGGCTTTGGAAACTTTTTTTTCTTCGAATGTGCGGCTTTCTCAGTGTGATCGCAGGCGCACGCGTGGTGAAGTAGTGGCCTCCCACTATCTCTGCAACGAGCGAGCACGCCATGTTCAAATCAGCCCATGGCTGGCAGATGGGTAACTCACGTGTGATTTTTGGGCATATACCACCATTTGTCGAGAGAAGAAAAAGCAATTTTCAGCTGATTTTGATCATTTACTATGAATTCGAGGCCACGTGCTGTGCTATATTATTTGGCTCGCGTGTTGTCGGGAGCATCTACTACCGATCAGCAGCGTTTTCTGACCATGCTCAGAAAGGGTTGTAGGGCCCCTTCAAATTGAGTACATACTATATTAGACAAATACCAAACCAGAACACAAATTCACTTCTAGAGCCACAGTTGCAATTTTCGTGCAATACATGTCTTCTCAGTGTGTAAGGCTGCAAAAGAAAACTCGTCAGGCTACCACCTCCTAGAAATAAACCGATAAACGCCTACGTGCGGTGCATTCGACTGGACGTTTTTTTGTTAGGGCAGAAACCTACGTAGTATTGTGCCTACATGCGAATACTAAGTCAGAAACATCAATTCTGCCGAAATACCTTGTATGACGTCATGTGCTCCATCTCCAGAAATCGATTTTTGTAAAAGCATAATAATAAGTCCTCGTTGCGCCTTGACGTTAAGAACTAGTGTTTCACTGGCTATTGACATTGAAAGTTAGGTTATCAGAGACAAATTACTTTGCAGTTGCTGTAATCACGTACTCTTCATTTACTCAACCTGAAATAAATTTCAGAGGACGAGTGAACACTTATTGGGAGCCAACAAATTTTGCGAAATGTTTCTCTTTCATAGAGCATAATGTGTCCGGAAGAGGCCATTTAGAGCCAAGCCAAATGACCAAGCCAAGCATGACGCATCCAAACGCCGCATTCATGTTAGAGGTTTCGTTTGAGAAGCTAACACAAACGGGGGTGCCTGATATTACCAACAAGGAACAAAAGTTATGGGGTGCTAGTGTTTTAAAATTATGGCATTAAAAACTGTCTGTGTGGAAAAGGACAAGTCAACTTCGTTTTCACTTGGTCGTCGTGGAACTTAAGTCAATCGTATTCCAAGGTTTGTTTAGCACCAACTATACAACATATATTTTATTATTTTGTTTAGAATGCCTGTAGGATCTCTCATTTCAGGCGCAGCAGTGATTAGATGTTTCTCTGAATGAATGTCTATTATCACGGCTCAGGTTAAGCCTTTCCCAGACATCATCTTAATTTCCCGTATAGGCTACGGTAAAATGCCACAGTCGAACGTTAACGGCCGAGCAAGCCGTCGACATGCGTGACTTGGTGGTGCCCTACAAAATAAAGTGGTGGCTCCTGGATGTCATGTTGCGCGAATCTGCTTTGGATTGCGCTAGGAGCACGGGGTTGTCACCCGTCCTAAGAAAGACGTACAGTACTCGCGTGATGAAATTCAATGTCGTTTTAGATGTGACGCAGCAGAGTTCAATTCGGTGGTGTGCTGCGTGACCACCCTTACTGAGCCTACGCAGCAGCTGCCTCCACATTGCCAGAACGCCCGCTTTTAACCTTAGAACGTGAGGCGCTATATTTATGTCACGGCATTCGGAAATTTGTAACCAACTACATATTTTATGACGAAGCATACCAGCCTTCTCTTCCTACTAGGTCCCGCATGTTATCAGTTTAAACGTATCTAAACATGTATGCCTTCCCACGCAGATGCTTAGTTTGATTGATTGGTTTTTGGGGTTTAACGTCAAAACCACCATATAATTATGAGGGACGCCGTAGTAGAGGGTTCCGCAAATTTTGAGCACCTGGAGTTCTTTAACGTGCAGCGAAATCTGAGCACATGGGCCTACAACATTTCCGCCTCCACCGAAAATGCAGCCGCCACAGCCGGGATTCGATCCCGCGACTTGCGGGTGAGCAGCCGAGTACCTTAGCCACTAAACCACAGCGGCGGGGCCCCACGTAGATGCTTTCAATATGTGTTAATGAGCCTTAACTTAATGAGCCTTGCCCATTTTTTTCAATGTGAATGGTCTAGGCTACATAGACACCCAATAATATTCGCGGAGAAGCTTTAGGATCCTGTAAAAGTATCACTTCATAATATAGTCCACTCAAACATGCTTACTCCCAGACCGGTAATAGAATTGGATTATATATTTCCAAGAAATGCTAAACCACTACCCCCAAGATAAGTAAAAGTATTGTTAGAAGACAACCTCAAGAGTGTGCAGATGAATCCAGTAGTAGCCATAGATTATTCTGTAATTGGCATGAAGGCCGGAGCGAAAATCTATTCAATGAATCTTAGTTGATGCGTTTCTCCTCGCTTGTCCGATTTCACACCAATATTCCAGGCAGAATGAATGACAATTATTTTGACAGTACTTAAACTCTCATTAAACAATTCTTCTGTAGTGGTGTTAACAGATTCCATGTCCATGTGCACCTCACTCATCGAGCTGTCTCGCAGAACTTTATTCGTATATGCCAAATTTTGTGCGGAACATTCGTCTGGTTTGGGTACCAGGCCATACTAGATACGATTTATATGAAGCTACGGACACCTTATTGGCAGCATGTGTTAAATGATCTCTGTTAAATAATCTAAATCAATCCCGTGATAACACGTTCGACAATTCAAAAACCTTTGTCAGCACGAGGAACTTACTAAACATTCTGTACTGAGCGAGACAAGTTTCTTGCGCCTTGGGTACCCATGGAATAGCTCATGGTGCATTACAAGCCGATTGAAGGTCAGGTTAACAAAAGTGCGATGCAGAATACCCTCATTAAAGTTTTACTTACACAGGCCTGCATTCGTTGCTTCGCGCAATGTATATTTTGTAATGAAGCAGAAACGATTGAACACTTCTTCATGGATTTTCGGAGATATCGGAACCTAAGGCAAAGATTTCTAAAACCACCCTGTCAAAAAAGGGGCCTTTAGCTTTCAACATGGGCATTGCTATCCCTTGGAAGTCGGCACTAAACTACTGCAACAGGGTCATTGCTGATGCTATATTGAAATATATAAAGTAATACAAAAGAATACCACGTTACTACTATCAGTACCTATAAACATTATCTTTCATATATTTATTCACCTTCACTTTTTCAAATAATTGGTGCAAATGGTCAACCTAAAATCACATCGTGTAAAGACACCAATATGATCACAAATAATTTTGTTGCCCTTTAGACTATCCTTTTCGCCTGTTGTCACCCACTTTTTCCCTGCCTATTTCTCTTTTTTGTTATTTCTCGTTTCACAGATTCTACTGCCACACGCCTCCTGGCCGATTCCTCGTGGTGAGTTCTGGGAATATTCATCATTGTCATTAGAAAAGGCTATGAAAGGCCACTCTTCCAGCTTTCGCTGTCACTGTGCAGCGAGTTCCGCGCAGGCTTCGCATTTTTAGTGCACAAATTTTGCCGACGTTTTCAGAATGTACTATTGGCATCAAATGAAATATCAACAGCGGAGGGCGTGGTAGAAGCCTTATCAATGGCACAGTGCGTGCCGTCAATCAGTCATTGGCACAGACAAGCCCGCACA
Organism: Rhipicephalus microplus; assembly: GCF_013339725.1. NCBI lineage: Eukaryota > Metazoa > Arthropoda > Arachnida > Ixodida > Ixodidae > Rhipicephalus > Rhipicephalus microplus. The sequence continues at coordinate 125,599,161 of NC_051169.1, forward strand.
TCCGGTGTGGCAGCACTGCGCGATCCTTCGATAGTGCAATATTTCTGCTTGTGTTCAAGTTGTGCTATTAAAGACGAAGAAAATTGAAAAAAATCAGTACTTAGACTACTGCAGCCAAAGGCGAGTATCGAAGCACGGTTCGTCAAAAGCAACAGTGCTGTCAACGCCAAACGAATCACAAATTGGGTCACACGTAGAGCAGCTTGTAACCAAATGATCTGAGATAGATGCACTCTTGCAGCGTCACGCTCTAAAACCGCAATCATGCTTTCGATCGACAAACCTATATCGGGGGCAGTCGCGATGGTCGTTGCGGCACTTCGTCTTTACTGCAGCATGACATCGCTTTGATTGATTGATTAATATGTACAGTTTAACGTCCCAAAACCACCATGTTATTATGAGGGTTGCCGCAGTGGAGGGCTCCGGAAATTTTGACCACCTGGGGTTCTTTAACGTGCACCCAAATCTGAGCACACGGGCCTACAACACTTTCGCCTCCATAGGAAATGCAGCCATTGCAGCCGGGATTTGATCCTACGACCTGCAGGTCAGCAGCCGAGTACCTTAGCCACTAGACCACCGCGGCGGGCCACAGCAGCACTGCAGCGCTTTCTTCGTCTGGGCATGATAAAAGAGAGTATGAATGTGACTAGCCATTATCATGACCATTAAAATTAACAGTTGCCTCAAGTCACGATAGCGAAGCGATGTAAATATATTTACATTTGCTAATGAAGGTACACCTAAGCTGAAAAGCATATAAGTATAAAGAAACGAACAAAAAAGAAGTGGTTGACTTGTAAATGCTTTTATTACAGATGATAACAGCAATGTGTAAAAAATAAGCATCGTGTTCATTCAGGCTCCCCAGCGTGACTTCGCCGAGGAGAAGGCGGGAACGTTTCCACGAGAAAAATTATTTGCCTCTTTAGTTTAATACTTAGTGAATTCGCCTGCAGCTGCCACAATGGCGCCCATTCTTCGGGGAAGATTGTCAATTAGCCGTGTCACAAGATCACTAGCGCATAGGCGCTCCCATTCCTCTTTTCTGCGCCCTCACTTCCATGGAAATGCTCGGCATTTTCAGTTAAAGTAAAGGCTTTTCAGGTACGCCTGTGAACGAAGGGTGCAGGTAAAGCAGCGCTGGCGAACGAGATATGACGTTCGTTTGCGAATTTACCACAGAACGAATCAATTTATTTTCTTTTCGTTTCTTGTTAAGACACAGATTGCACTGCGACGCTGAAGTAAATTCAAGAAGTTCCGAGCGATACGATCAAAAGCGCTTGGCATGCGCACGATGGCCACCATTATCATCATACGGAAACTAGAGTAGAAATAGAGATAACACACCATAGGGGGATTACGCAGTGCTGCCAAACCAAATGTGCATGCCTGTGAATGGTGACGAATTGATGACGAACACTATACTGTTTATAATGCTTGAAACACGCGCTCCACTGTTCGCGTTTCATTTGATGCCAATAGTACAGCATAGGAACTGTGGAGCAGAAAAAATGTATACCATTATTTCTTTGTCACAAAACATTACCTTTCAGGGAGCCCTTCGAAAGCGAAATTACATGTTTCGAATACCTAATTGTTCTTTGTCTCTAGACCTAATTTTCACATGTTTTTAAATAAATGCAAGCTCAATGTTTTTCCAAAAATCAACAGTTTTTATGACACCTTTCTGCACTTTTTTGAGGTATTTATTATAACGTGGACTGATTTAGGATACTTTAGGGCGATAAGTTTAGAATATTCCTAATTTTCACAATGTAAAGTATTGAAGCTGAGATAACCTACAATTTTCCCAACATTTAGTATTTTTAATGTTATAAATAGTAGGTTCTTATGCGAAATTTCAACAAAGTTTAAACTTTTCTATGTCCCCTAGTTTTCTGTTTTTATACCATAATTTACAATATGACGGTGAAAACAATACATACAGCAATACATCCTCATTTTCACTACACTGTAAAATATTTTAGTCCGTTGCGTGATCTAAATGGGCCGCTATGTTGACACAAACCTCTTTTATTCCTCTGTCACTGAACTCGTAATGTGAACTGATGGCACATGCCACGTATTTTGAGAAAATTTTGTAATTATACTACGTATAACTGGTATTTATACTTGACACACTGGAAGTGTCTTTTAAGGTGTCGTCTTTAATCAGACACAAAAAACATTTTTGGAACCAAACAAAAACATATTTGTACAAAATGGTGACTTACCTCCAGAGAAAAATTGATTAGGTAAAAAAATTCATCTACAATTAGAGTACTGTTTAATACGACTTCTGAACGCAGATGCTGGGTATTTTGATTGGTGCGAAATGTAACTATAAAATTCTGCTTCAGATGAGGGCCGCGGTATTCCTGTGGCGGTGTCGTTGAGCTTTTACTTGGGCAGCTCACATAACATCAATGGCCGACGCCGGCCATTCCCCAGTTGCGTTGCTTAGTTTTTAAATTAACTGGAACCTTTTTGTATATAAATTTGCACTAAGAAAACGGCCTGAGTAGCGTGACAAGGATGACAATTTTATGGAGCTCATTCAATGTGAAACACCACAGATGGAGCGTACTGCGACTGTCTGGTCAATGCCTCCTGGCCTGGCTGACACTGAGAGCACGAAATGCGGCAGTGGGCGCGTTCCAGAACAGCCGACGCGCCATGGCGCGCTACTGTGGTGACGCGGGTGGCCGACCCAGAACTTGTTATGTCGCCGCTGTCGTTCATTCCTCTTCGTGATCTCCGTTTATTCTGCATCATCCTCGCTTAGCCTGTCGCTTAGACGCACCCCGCTTGACGCAGAAACCGGCGTATAAACCTGTTTCACATGCAAGCAATTTGGACCCAAGAACGGAGCGACATCTGTCGCATGAGCCCAAACCTGGTTTCTAGAGCGTCTACTTGACACGGCTGTCAACATCAATAGAGGTAGTGAAATTCACGCGCAGCAGACAATCTGACCAATGGGGAAGCTACGACTTGGGGAGCACGCATGTCTTACTAACATCACTAGAACCTTCATAGGGCTGAAAGTGGTAAACAGTAATGCCATGAGGCATCAAACGCAGTGTTGCCTTTGTCACCTCTTCAATGATCTGAAAAAAGAAACAATGTAAAGGTTGATATAACCCCACATTTGTCGCATGTGCGAAGTTTCAATATTATTTATCGCTGTTGATTGCTCTTTGAATTCACTGGGGATATTTATAAATATGACTCGATGATGTACTGAACAACGATGCTCTCTTTATTGGCTTCAAACAGAGCATAGAGAAGGCACAACTGTCACTTCCGCGACAATGGGGATAGAAAGAAGCGAGTCGACACACCATTGCAAGTTACGCCCAGTGCCAACATTCTTCCGGCACGTTGAATGTCTAAAGCACAGCAAAAACTGTGCAGCAGAATGTTTCATCGCCATAACAACTGTTATCACTGCTTCCTTCATTGCTGGTTCCGCACACCGGTCGAAACGGACACCGGATGAACGACTGAAGTCTCAGCTGATGCCACCGACGTAGCACCAGAACAGCTCGTACTTTGTTGACTTATATTAAGTCTGGCAGTTGTGGGCCTTGATGCTTGGCACGAACCTCAAGATTCGAGGTACAGTAGCTGCACCGTCGTTAGCACAGTGGGTATTCATGGCTCCACACGCCAGCGTAGTCCCAGCACGACAAGGCTTTCCTAAGATAAACGAAAATTACAGGAGGCGTCAGGAAATTGCTTCATATTTTAGAGCACTGAAAACGGTAATGTGGTCGTTTTTCACATTGTACCGGTCATATTGTACTTAAGCATGTACAGTGCATACTTAGGCTGAATACTCGCAATGATAAAAAGTCAGCGGGAAAGTTTAAAGTCATTCATTGACTCATTGCCTGATTCATACAGCCACCGCCTAAATACTGTAGCACAATACACCTTATAACTTCTAATATTAACATTGTAATTCTACAGAGTGTCAATCTATATCTCTAAAGACAGGTAGGAATGAGAACGAATGACATGTTCACCCAGCGGTATTAGTTGTATAACTCTCTTTAAAGAAGCATTTAAATGACCAGTTTATGCAGCTGTTTCTGATTTAATCGGAAAGTAGCTCAAACCCATGCAAGGTTTTTTTGCGTTACTATGCACTGTTACTTTATGAACCGAATTACTGCATCAATTCACAGTAGTGAAAAATTTGCGGTGACCCCCATAATCTATCACGTGTCTCGTGTGGCACAAGCATAAAATGATGCACCATTTTTGTCTTCGTTTTATCTTTATATTGGTAATTCTTATTTTTTAGTTTCTGTTTTTCTTACTTTTTCTTTGCTTTGTCATCGTTTAGCGGCGTCTAATTTCAGTCTTTATGTATAATTTTCCTTACTTTACTAATAGATTCATTTTTTTCTGCATCTGTAACAATAATCTAAAGTTTAACGTCTCAAAACCAAACAGTGATTTTGAGAGAAGCCAAATTGAAGGGCTGCAAGAACGTTTTCCACCCGGCGTTCTATAATCTGCTCATTTTTTCTAACTACGCGGACCTCAAGCATTTCCACCATCATCAAAAATTCTTTTGTACGTCGAGCTCATACCTGCATATATTCCTAGCTCACCAGCATTAGTAATAATGACGTCCACGAAGAGCGTCTGCTGATAAAAGGTTTACTATCCATCAAGAAATGATGTTCAATAATGTAAACTCATTTGGCTTCAAGTCTTCATCCCATAACATTTGTCCAGGTAGCCCTGGGTACATTGGACTACTGAGATCAATAAGCCTAAATTCATGCACTATACTGGCTCGTGCATTGCTTTCACCACCAATTCATTCTGAACTCTTTTAACTAGCCATAGCTCTGTTTATTTCAACGCTCATACGGAAACGATACATTTTAATTCTTGAATAGCTGCGATAAGCATGCATTCTAGACACACTTTCGACGCAATACAGTCACTCACCCTAGTGGTTAACCAGCCACTTGTGTGCTTCAAGCTCATGAGTTCAGTTTTTTCACAGCGCCTCAGCCACAGCAAGTGCATCCCACTTTTCTTGTTCTATAGATCTCCCTGCATTCATGGAAAAACAATCATAGTAAGATACGTTCCGTAACATTCTTTGATTTCCATAGCTTTGTACTCCCTGCAGGTATGCGATGAGGTGTAAGATTATACCGTCGTAGAACTTCCATATCATACAAGGTTGCTTCCCTGTATAACAATATGTATTCTGCATAAATAAAGGCACACAGATGTTTCTTGTTCGAGGAATTCGTACCACTTGTTGTGTATGTAAATATGAGAATACTGGAATTTTATTAATCGCAATTAACTTAGCTGCAAGGTGATGTTAACTTCTATGTTTGTCCTTCACTTCAGAGGTTTCCAATTCTAACGTACGCATTGTACTTACTATGGTTCTTGATCGCTAATGGCATTGTCTTGTTTGACATTGAAGCGTAGTAGGTGGAGCTTGCTACGCTGTTCTTCATGGCTGGTTCCTTCTGGTTGAACACGGAAAGGATTACCGCGTCTTGGAAATACTGCTTACTCGGGTCAGGACTCTCTGTATAAGGAAAGAGCATAACAGACATCTTATATTTTAGTTTAACTCACACAGCACATCTCACAACAGATACTACCAGCAGGGGCAGTTTATTCGGTAGATTTGGTAGACACATTGAAGAATATCTAATGCAGTGAAGATCTTCAAATGTTGAGATATAGCTTGTTCAAACAAAACGCTAGTTAATTGGTACGAACTTGTAATTAACTACGCTAAAATAGCTGTATAGTAAATAGCTGCATAGCAAGAAACTTTGGGCTCTGTTTCGTTTATTTCAAGCTCTTCAGCGTGTAATATAGTGAGTTCGGCAGCAATTACATTCTATTCTTCCTGCACAAGTCAGAAATATTTTTTATATCTAGTCAGATATCTAATATCTCATGATGGAGCAGCTGCGTCCACCGGCAAACAGTCCAATGCTAACAATTAAAACGAAGCTGGCCCCATATTGCGTTTCCTTGCAACCATTCAACCTCGAACATGACGCCACCTACACTGACTTTTGCAACCGACGGCGCAGTAGCACGCATTCTACGCACTCACTATGCCTAAAGGACACACGGCTCTACCACCAGCTGTGCACTTTAAAGCATGGGCCTTGGCGTCATCATGTTGCAGCTGCACCCGAACGTATTTTCTGGGTGTACATTGCTCACGCCAAAGAGTTTAAGGGGGCCCCAAAATACGTTGTCTCTTTTTCAAGTTTTCAAGTTTTAAAGTTTTTCAAGACTGCACTGTCTGCTGCCTCTTTATTCGTACATTTTGTTTCACATAAAACAAGGCGATGTCCTCACCTTGTTCAATGGCTCTGTTTCTGCGTGACCGATGCCTCTTGAAGTATATGTGGACGAGAAGGACGGCAATTGGCATTAAAATGGCACACACAGCCAGTGGAGCCACCATTGACGCATTCAGGTGAAATGGTACCGCCGACTGGTCCTTGATTGCAGTTGGACTTTGGGTTGACACTGCGTAAACCACAAAAATAGAAAGTTATTTATATGATGGTCGTCTCTAATTGAACTGTTTGTGCGAGAATTGATTTATTCTAGGTCAAGAATATATCAATTTTATAGGGGCAAAAAAGGAAGAAACTTGTGTGTACGACGGTTTTTCTTTAGCACTTTCATCGAGTGAGGGTGGTTCAGCAACTGGAAGCTGCTGAAGCAGGACTCTATCATAGATAAACGTATGCAGTACTTAAAGCTGCTGACTTCAAGGTATAGCTAGTATGCGCTACTAGAAGCCGCTGGCACTGTTCATTATATATTTTTTTTACATTGACTGCATTTTCAGGGCTCTATCCAGGAAAAAAAAAAAGCAAGATAAAGCTACTGAGCCTATTCTCAACCATTGCTTAGTCAAGTCATATAACAATAGGCATTATAGATTCAGACAGCGTTTGTAAAGGCTAAGGAAGCATTCTGAAAATATAAAATGGGCTGGGAAGAGCTGAATTATGCAGCCTGAAGATTTTTTTTCTGAACTGCGGTCGCAAAACTATCGTCAATGATTGAAATGCCTCAACTCTCGTCGACGGAACGGTAACTGTCTGATGTCGAAGAAACTGATTGTCGCATTAGAAGAAAAACAACGCTGTAAAATATGTTTATTAGTAGACTGCCTTACTTAGGTCATCGTGGTCGCCTTCCACTCTTTTTTACTGGTTATCTAACCACTTGCAAGATTTTAAGCGGACCCCCATCCCGACCCATTTCTTGTATGTAAGTCACCTCACCTGTTGGTGCGGTGCCCTCCTCCACTGAATTGGTTCCGACATTGACATCACGTTTCACGTTCCCTCTTTCTAAATGTCTCTAACACAAACAACGAACAACTTTTAGTACTGCAATGAGCTCTACACTAAACTCTCCTCTACAGGCCAATAAATATACTGCCGCTCAAGATATTTCGAGCCTTAACCTCGACTGCTACGCCTGCTCCGTAATAAGAATATTTGTTTATTCCTTTCTTATTATTACACTTCGCACACATACGAAAGTCGCAAATTAACTTTTGAAAGAATTGTAAAATTGATAATTTTGTTAGAGTTGGGTGTTAACAAATTTAAGGCTGAATGATCCTCAACCGTACTTGACATACAACTAAAGGAAAATGACTATTCTACTCGACCGCTAACAAAATTGATTGATTAATATGTGGAGTTTAATGTCCCAAAACCACTCATATGAATATGAGAGACGCCGTAGTGGAAGGCTCCGGAAATTTTGACCACCTGGGGGCTAACAAAGTTCGAAGGGCGTGCATTGTATTCTGAAAGGTTCTGAAAAAACACATAAATTTAGCGCCAATGGTTTTAGAATAACTTGTAGTTGTCGAAAGTGCGACAGGCATGTGGCTCCCTTCCCCTGTTCATGTATTTAATGGCGTTCCTTTGCTGAGCACAAGACTTGACTATGGTGAATTCGTTCTTCCGATCAACGTTTCTATCAGGACTTATCATTGCAAGAAGGATGGTGAAAGCGATTCACACCTTCAGCTTTCTTCATCCAACTATATTTGGCCATAGTTTTCTTCTAGAACGCTTTGGAGTTTGGTACGACGGTCTGTAGTTTATAAGATCATTTCCACTTATGCCTATTATTCGTTATTTGACTTGCAAAAAAAAAAAACGCAAGAGCGTCAACCTCCTTTGCGACGTGCTGCTGACTACCTAATCTAGAACTGCGCTGCACCAGATAAAAAAGAACACCTAGGTGATCTATGAATTCTTTCCCCTCATAGTGGGCGCTAGGAATCGGGCAAGTTGGGTATCAACAAAATCACATATTTTAGTCTCATGATGACGAGTGGTCTATTTTCGTCATGCTGCGTTATATTACAGTGCGCGACCATTTATATCTTACCACCGAACGTTTTAGCGAAGTTCGGTGAAGGCCACGCCCAGTTTTTCATTCTTAAACATGAGTACACGGGTCTCAGGCATTTGGTCTGTACCGAATCCCGAATGCGGTGACCACCATTCAATATAACAAGTAAGCTTTTATGGGCAATGTTAAATAATTACGACACTATCTTCTGCAGCCTATAAAAGATGCCAGGCTAAGGGAGCCCACAAAAGTAGGGGAGTAGCAGAATAAACGAACATAAACAGATTCTGGACATTTGAATGGAATCCCGATCAGAGACGTTTTATATCGGCAAAGTGACGAAGACTGCGTACACTCGTGTCTGGTGCCTCAAATAGACGACGCCATATGAGATGGCTCGATTGCTTACCACTGGCAGGCAACGGTGTGGTCCGAAAAGAGAAATCGGCCTGCGTTGCACCGGCGTCGCTCTGCGCAACTACGCGCACCTGGTACTGGCGGCTAGGTGATAGGTCTCCAATGACGTAGTGACGCGTGCCAGGGTTGATGCCGTCTGCGGCCAGAATCCATGCCTTGTGGAATCTCGGCCGGTACTGGACGGCAAAGCCAGTCACGGGACACCCGGCGGTCATCCAAGCAGCCAAGTTCAAACTGGCACTGGTGGCATTGGTGACGACAAACGTGTCGCTCGCCGGAGATATTGGAGCTGAACAAAATATGGATATATGCAAGAGATTCCCGTAGAAAAGTATGCTTTCATAAAGAAAGCTAAGTTGACTTAAGCAATAACGAAGTAACGACAAGTTGAACTGACTACTTCTGAAGCAGAAACGGACATAAAACATATGAATGTAAATAATACAGAAGCCACCAGCTTGAAACTACGAGATAGGGAGGAAGCATTAGATGCAGTTACTTTGTCTAAACAACACACTGTAACACTAGCCTAAGTACGTCTTGATTCGGAGAACGCTGTGGGGCCTATGGTTGGACGACGGGCTTGTTGGTTATTCTTTGCACCTGATGTATAGCGAGCACCAGGAACGGGACAGAGAAAACACATAACACATTCAGAGCACTAATTTTCAACAATGCACTGATTCATCAATTAAGTGCACTTGCTTTTAACTCAGTGTGCGCTATTACCAAATGTAATAAACAAAACAACATGTGCACAATAAACAAAATATAGGCACGCGTAGTTAGCTGCCATAAAGCTTGTTGCGTAGACACAGCTTCCGCGGGAAGTGTAAGAGTCACCTTCACTTGTTAAACGGATGCTAGTGATAATGTTGCAAAATAATTATCAGATACCACGAACAGTGGGAATTGATAATATGTGCTCTGCTTTGTCGCGCACTCGGTGCGTCATACCTCAAATGCTAGGGGCTCTAAGTGTTCCTGCAATTCTCTTCCAAGTAATTGAATGACCTCACTACGAATTTTCATTGCCCCGCAAATCAACTGCTGCATAATTTGCTAATTCGTCAAGTACAAGCACATTTCAGAGTTCCTCTCAAATTTACTGTCAACAAGGGCGTTAAAACTAAAACAGGAAGGTTTGTCGGCAATGACGCTATCTGTAATTAAGCAAAAGCTTTACATGTCATTTATATAATGAGAGTAGGGAAATGAGACAGTAAGTACCAGGACGACAAACGCCAGGACAAAAGACGATGAAACACGTGCATTCTTGAAGATGTACATGACATGGAAGGATGCAACGACCCATACTCAATTTCAAAGTCATACCAGCAGAACAATGGCAAAAGTATTGATATGAAGCTAAACCAACGCAATATAGGGAGTGACAGTGACACAAAGGTAATATGATGCTATAAGTACAGGAACAATGATCGCACGAACCTGCGCCGTTGGTGCGTACAATGACCTCGGCTCCAGGCTCTCCTGTGCCGATGCTGTTGGATGCAGTCATGTAGAGGCGATACGTGGTGCCGCACTTGAGGCCATCAAGTACGAAGGACTGCTTGCTCGAATTCAGCGACACCTTGTTCCATTCTCCCAGTTCGGTGCCGTAATGCAGCACATATTCTGCAAGAAAAATCCGATCATGGGTCATAAATCTAAGAATAAATTAAACGTTGATGCACGTGATGTTAACGAGTCAAAGGAGGTCTAGAGAGCTGTGTGTGTGTGTGTGTGTGTGTGTGTGTGTGTGTGTGTGTGTGTGTGTGTGTGTGTGTGTGTGTGTGTGTGTGTGTGTGTGTGTGTGTGTGTGTGTGTGTGTGTGCTCACACGCTTCCTGTGCGTGAAGCATCAAGTGTGAGTTCCATTTTTGATTTTCAGTGCATGGAAGGTCGATCCAAACCACGGACAGTAACAGACATGACATAGGCCTCGTCTTCGTTGGCGTCTGCATTCCAGCACCACGGGTACTTTTAGATGCGAATAAGCTTTAGCTCGGCTCGACTCTTTTTTAGCGCGTCCATTCCTCGACAATCGCCCATTCACCCACTGCGCATGCAACCAACTCCCGCCCCTCTCTTCGCGTGAGCCCGAGGAGGCGGGAAGAGGTGGCTAAGCGCTGCCTCAGCTTCGCTTCTCTTTTCTGGTTTTTTCTCTCTGCCACAGCTGTGCAGTCGTTTATAATGCTGTGCGCGCTCGCTCCATCGCAGTGTCCTAGCAGCGCTGGGTATTCATTTTACGGCACACACGAGGTAACACAAACAAATGGGAGAGGGGGAAGATAACCCATACACAACTTATACACATATTGCGCGCATAAATGAAACCCACTCAGAAAGAAACAAATGGAAACACAAGTGAACACCAGTGCTGCCTCAGATACCCACATGGCTCCGTTTAGTAGGAGATGGTGTATTTTTTTTTTTTGCAGATACCGTTGCCTTATCTCCATCATGATACTAAGTGTCTTGGGCCAGCTGCCATTGCTTGGAAGGCATTTTAACTAGCAATAATCACCTTCTTTTTTTCGTACAGCCGGCGTGAGTAGTCGGATTTATTCAATATCTGTGACGCATGTTAGTGTATGATGATGACAGTTCTTGTTTGTACGAGGTGAACAACAAACTTTTAGATTAAGATTCGTGCTGTTAAAAAATGTTCGTTTAAGAAAGTTCTCATTATACCTGCCCTGCTAAAAACAAAAACAAGCGAAGACAAAATTAAAATAAGAAGGAAAATCACTGCCATTATATAACACAGTTTCAAATACGACAATAAACTGGAGACAGACATTCTGTTCACATGTTGGTTCGGCTACGAAATATCTCTCCTATGCAGCTACTAGTACTTACCCGTCACTGAATAATCGTCCTTCTTCTCCTTTTCCCATTGCACTAGCAAAGACGAGTTCGAGAGTGGTAGGGCCTTTATGCTGGGTGATGTAGGCGGTGCTGAGCATCAAAAAACGAGTAGGGTTTGAGTTACTCTGTGTCAGTTTGCGAAGAAAAGGCAAACACACAAGGGCCTACTACACTTGGGTGATGGGCACATTAAGTGCGTTATGCGTCAATCTTCTCACATGCTTTCAAGCTATCTTAAATTATATAACACAGTACTTGTTAATAATGAACACATTAAGGCCCAAATGTGCTGAAACTCTTTGTAGTCAGCGATCTTTATTATCATCCGCAATAAGTTCAAGTAAAATTTGATGACAACCGCACTTAGCATGAGAAATTAAGAGAGGTAATTACGTGCATAAAGATGCGTGCATAAAAACATGGGAGCGTTAAGTTTAACCTATTATACACAAAATATTTGAGCGGCATGCTGTTTCGCAACTGTACGCACAATAAACCGCTACTTTCAATGTTTGGTATACTTGCGATACACACCCTTAAATATTTTACGGCTGTTTCATAAAACACGCAAGCTTCAACATACGCAGAGTGACCGCTGCGTGCACACAGGCATTGAATTTCTTTTAATTACAAGCAAATAAAAGGCTTCCTTGACCGTTCACGTAGCTATTTCTGTGAACTCAGTTTTTTTCTCCAGTTTGGAGGAAATGTTGTCTATTACAACTTTACCACCGGTCTGTATTTTGGTCTCTGTAATTTTCTGTTTTGGTGTCCGTGTCTTGGTGTGCGTCTTTATTCAGTCAAAAGATTACCACCAGTCGTCGGAGGCCTTTAATTCCAGCTAAACACTCTGAAGAAATGTAGGCAACCGGTGAGACCACATGCTAAGAGAGCTGGCTGTTAGAGAGGTTTACATCTACGAGAGTTCAGCTTCGCTCTTTCTGCTTCTGCTTGCAAATTGTGCAAAGAAGACGAGTGTCTAAGTATTATTCTCATACGTAGAACGCTTCCTATATAATCACTCATGGGCACAATGTTCTTACAGCGAGACACGGCACAGTGATGAATTTATATTTCATCCAGCAATGACGCCTGAAATTCAGTCTCATCGCAAATACGAACTAGGTCGTAAGCAGGTCGGATCACTACTACAGGTATTTTAACTTAAATACATTGTCGCTTTTTATTAGGCGATTGTTCCTCTAGGGGCTTTCAGTTGTGTCAAGTTTGTGCCTCTGTGTTTATTGTGCGTTGTAGACAAACCGAAATAATTCAATTCATTCCCGTGGCAGTGTCTCTAGAAAATCCTCAAGGGCATTGCCCGTAATTGCTACAGTATATCAGACGGTTACACAAATATAATGTGCACAACCATCTTTAGGTATCATTCCAACTATATTGCGTTCATGCGTCACTACAACTAACTTCCACTCGGGTTTCTCTAAAACTCGCTCTGCACAGGGGGTCAATCTCGAAGCTCAAGTATTGTTAACTGTAGAAAGCAAGAGACCACCACGTTTTGTTTAGGTAAATTATAGTATCACAAAAGAACGAACTTCCAATGAAGTGGCTCTCCCAATTAAAGGCTAATAATCTATATTGTGATTACGCCTGTGCTTTGCGACACTTCATAGAAATGTCGCTATTAGAGTAGAACAATTCTGTGGCAACGTAAGCGTCACTGTGTCACTCAACCCCTCTAAGGCTGACATATACTACGTGCTTGTCCTGCCACAACGAACATGTTTTTTTTGTTTTTTTGCAACACTATTTGCGCACAGCGGCGTCCTTCCAAACAACCATGATGGTGTAATTACTGAGAGGCTCTCATTACACGTTTATCGTTCCCACGGCCATGAAGTGGAACTGCGAGGAAAACAAACATTTTTCATCATGCAAAAAACCCGTTGGGAGTAATGTCTCCCAAACAAAGAGTACACATAGACGACAACGAAATAATGAAAAAAAAAACGTGCTGCTCTGCTCAATCGATGCCGTGTTTTTGAGATACGTGGAGCTATCGCATACTTCAAAGCTAAAAATAGAAGGGCAGTGTCATGTAGGGGAGGGCATATATTAATCACGCATGCTCTTCCGGAAATGACCTGATACCGTGGAAAGTACTTCATCAGACGTTATTTGTTTGCCCTTGCTCTCCTAGGGCTGTAATCAAGCACCCTTGCGGAACATGAGATTGTAGGGAAGTATGCCGAGGGATGGTCGTCGTGCACTCGAAATAAATGCGGTCGCCTGTCCGAGTGCCTAAACTAGCCGTCATTATTAGTCGTGTCCTTCCAATATAAATTTTTTTTGTGATACGCGATTGTTTACTCTCGGCTACGTAGTTGATGGCTTCACTATTCAAGTAAAGATTGATACAGTACAAGTGTGTTTACTTAACCTTAAAAGTAATTGTTATGAATACGAAGAGAACGTGTTTACTATTTGTGCACCTACAATAAAAACGTTTCCTTATGGCTTCTTCCAGCCGCTTTTAACTCAGACTCGCACTCTGACCCCGATGTCTAGTAGGCTGAAAAGGCTTGAACGGCACCGTTCCGAAGGCAACATAAAATTTATTTTTCCACGCCTGTAATTACTGGGAGCATTTGTCTCGAGTAAACATGTGAGAATGCGTGCAGTAAATGAATCAAATGCAAGTGATCACTGAGGGTGAGCCGACACGCAATTAGGAAGAGGTCAAATTGTGAGCATTACGGTTTTTTGTAGAATATGCGCACTTGATAGTGAAGCTTTTCCTTATAATTAGCGGTGCATATTTAGGTATCCGTGGCAGAAACTGTTTGACCTTTTATGATGCACAAAACAATTACCTAACAGAATAATTGCCAGCCTATACAAGACTACTGCTGCGTCGTTTCGTAAAAATCTACAGACACCATTATATAGTGCAAAGAGAGCGTAGTTTATACTACAGACCTGCCAATTTTCTCAAGTTAATCACAGGACCTTCCGCAGTGCCGTTTTTAATCATCCCAATAAGCTAATTTTCTTTGTCATTTTACTGCACATGATCTCATTTGGAGTCCATTTCGTACCTCGCAAGCTGTTTGGGTTCGGCAGTTCACAACTGCCCTACAACCAAGCCTATACAAGTGCAGGAGCGACAACTCACCAGACTCCAGGGTAGTGGCTATAACTTCGTCGGAAGCAGGCCCAGTACCAGCAGCATTGTACGCTTGGACCACAACACCATACTTCGTGAGACGATGTAGATTCGTCAAGTACGTTGTCTCCACGTATTCTTGCTCTGCTTCTCGGCCATCTCCTTCCTCGTTTCGTACAGGAGGAACGCCACTGTGACTGGAAACACGGCGCACCTCGACCTGCTTGAACTGGAAGCTGTCGTCGGTGTGGGCGACGCGATACCCGACGCGATATCCTAAGATGGTGCCGTGCTGCTGCTCCTTCTTCGGTGCCTACGTCGAGATAAATAGGAGCACTCTCAATTAGCCCGATCAACTGGAGGCTGTAGGTACAAATGGTCACGAAGTCTTGCGGACGTAACGAATACAAACAGGTATAGAAACGGATGAATGGAACATTCGCAGTTAAAAGCCAAACCCCATAACCACCAACATACTCGCGACAGCGATGAGTAACGTGGCGTAGATTGCCTTCGCGTGACCAGTCGCTTGCGCTGGCACACTTCCTTCATACGATGGCTTCGGCGAGCGAACTCCACTGTTGCTGGCGTTAGGCCGTCTGCTCGTACCGAAAATTCCATGTAGTTGGCAACATGCAGAGTAAAAGTTAAATGTGTTGTTGTATATGTATAATGGAAAGGAAGGGGTTTATCAAATCCTTGCAGCACTTCTTTTATATGAACGTGCATAAACAATACCTTATTTGTTCGTTGTGCACACTTGACTCAGGTGGAGAGGAGAATAAGTGCAGGTGGTGAATTCGCTGCACATCGAGAAAACCGGCAGTACGTCTGTTGTGTACATCCTGCTCCCACGATTTTAGCACAGTGCTTCCGGGCGATGGGCGACGGATAATCTGGAGAACCAACTGATCACGCGAAAACTACCACGTGACACGTCACGCGAACGCCCTCTTTCGTCGCTTATAGCATCGCTCGTCACTGTAGCGAGCATTCTCGCGTTTATGGGGTTTCGCTTTAACGCAGGCAACTGAATTCAGAATGCGAATGATTTCTTAGTGAACTTCGGTAATTTTGATAATATCTATCTATCTATCTAGCCGCCTACGACATTTAGCTTTCTTGTCTATTTTGATAATTGTCTCTATACTAAAATTGGTATGGCATACATTGTATGACAGAAACAAGTGACTAGTGATAACTTGAAATTCATGATATATATGTCTTTAATGTCTTGATTGACAATTCATGGTCTTGCTGCTCTTGCGGCGGTTTCGTTCACATTACATCAAGCAAAATTGGTATGGTGTGACAGGAGGGCATGGCGAACATATGTGACAGACCTTAACGTGTAAGTGATGACATGGATATCATGCAACTCATTACTACACGCCGCACTTAAGGTGCTCTCGCAGTTGTTTTGTCAGATGCACATATACCAAATTTGGTGATATGGCACGCGTATGAATGACGAATATGACTGGTGAAACATGATAACCATAACATGTGTGGCATGTATGAACTTCAGCACATGCTATGCCCAAAATGCGCTTGCAGTCGGTTAGCTTGCTTCACATATACCAATTTCGGTGTTACGTGACGTGAATGAATGACGAAGGTAGACGGAGCAAACATGATAATCAGGACATGCGTGTCATATAACAACATGATAGCGTACCTCCCTGCTGGGGTGATTGCGGCAGTTTAATGTGCCAAACTTGCTATCAAGCGACGTGAATCGATGAATAAGGTAAACAACACGTCCCAACGTGTTAATTATGACATGCGTGTTGCTAAAACATGACTACATGCTACGCTTATAGCGCATTTGCGGCCGTTTCGCTAGCTCCTCATATAGAAAATTGAATATCACGCCACCGGAGTAGACGAAGGTGAATGACACTTCCAAACAAGATATTCATACGTATTTCATAAGAAATACGTAGCCTCACTGATCACCACACTGATCTCTACACGATCACCACACTGATCGCATTTCACAAGAAATGCGATCAGAGTGGTGAGTGCTTGCCAAAGTTTTTACATTTCTTCGAATCACAATGGCCTGACAACAAGCCCTCCGGCTGGCGTTCTCATGAGAAGGACGTGAAAGAGAAAGAATCAATGAGCTTGAATTGGTGTCTTGTAGAGCGAGAACTTCAATGGTAATAATTTCATTACAATAAGCTCACTCAGAAAGAAGAAAATTAAATTGAAAGTTTTATTCTTAAGTTTTGCGCCAAATATTCATGATTAAGGTAACGGTATTCAAAGTGTAGTGATCGTCTTTCGGCGCCATTCAGTCTAAAAAATATTCTGCGTCTTAGTATTCCGAGTGTCTGTCCTTCTTAGAGAAAAACGAACTGTATTTTTACAGATTAGTAACTACTTGAGCCCTTGTAGGAGCCGTCAAAATGTGTGACGCCACGATGAATGATGCGGAAATATTTAAGTCTTGTTGCCACTCACATTTTGTTTTCCTCTTTTCTCACTTACTACGAGTCTTCTCGCCGCAAGCTGGGTGTTTAGTTTATTGTGAAAGAGTAATTTACCAACCCAAGAAAAATGTTTTTGCTCTTTAGTGTCTCTTGAAAGCTGTGGTCAGCGTCTTTTTGAGGCGGAGCGCCAAATGTTTCGAAGCCGAAGCAGTGGCGTGCTCCAAAAAATCTTACGAGGGGTCTTTGCTAGCAAAACGTAAAAATGTGGATTGATTTTTAAAATTACAATGTGAATCGCGTTTAGTTCCTGCACACTACTCAGTAACTTCAAATCAAGCATATATTACAAACGAAAATCTTTTTCCAGGTGAAACTGCAGTATCAGCATTCATACAGGAAGTGTCAAGAGGAAGGGAACAAGGCGTACGACGCCTTTGCCAGGGGGCCGAATATACTAGCATGCGGGCCGCAGGTGGCTGGATTCTCCTTTGAAGGGTGAGTAGGCAATCAAGAGGTCGAAATTTCGTGATCTCGCGACAAATGACCACTTGTACAATGTAAATGTGGTGTCGCAATATTTTGCGAATGAGTGCTTTAATAAGAAAGCTACTAGCTAAGAATAGAAGAACCCATTCGCGGTTGCTTCACGTGGTTTAACTTTCCCGCTCAGTCTCATCACCCCGGCGCCGAGGGTTGGACTTAGCTTACCGTCCTAGCTAAGTCCACATCGCCACATAATACGCTATCTCGAGTTAGGTCATTGGCGCGCGTCCAAACACCAAGGAAAGCTACTCTTCGTGTCGCTAGCGTGACTTACTTAACCGCAAGCTCAGGTATCAGGAAGTGCGGTCGAAGCATATGATCGAAGCACTGAGTAGGTAAACAAATACGCGACACGCATGACGATTGCATGGCCACAACCACTTCCCCGCAATGCTAAAGGCTTGCTTCACAATGAGTAGAAGCATCCAACGAGCTCAGTTATACGTAACGTAGTCTATTAAAAAAATATGTCACTTTGCTGTATAAGACTGCACAGGTGTTAGCAATTCTAAGACTGGTACACTGCGTTAATGATGCTATTCCTTCTTGGGATACTTGAACGGAGAAATAATGGTCTGTCCGACCATTCATTCGTCTGTGCGTCTGTCTGTCTGCCTGCCTGTCTGTCTGTCTGTCTGTCTGTCTGTCTGTCTGTCTGTCTGTCTGTCTGTCTGTCTGTCTGTCTGTCTGTCTGTCCGTCCGTCCGTCCATCCGTCCGTCCGTCCGTCCGTCCGTCCGTCTGTCTGTCACACGATTCAGCCACCCGGCTAAGGTCAAAGCACTTGCTGAGCACTCAGCAATTATGAACTGGTGACTGTTTTCATAAATTTAATCATTCCCTTTAAGAAAACCAGTATTGCGTGTGTGCAAAAATACGAAGTTACAGAAAGCCACATATCACGTTAATGTCATTACATAAATTTAAAAGGCTTCTCAAATGTCATTTTTATGCGTCGAGTAGTAGACAAGTGAAAACAAAAATAAACGAATACTAATATTAAGAAGAAAATTGGAAAGAATGACAGTGATAAGCGGGCATCTAGTGTGTACCATCCTGTCGCAGCCGTTAGCCCACGCTTGTTCCGCACCGTACCTGATGTTTGTACCAAAGCCAGAGGAGGAAGATAGTGTTCGCTACAGCGACATTAATATCGACCTACGCGTTACAGCTTCACGCTTCATGTAGAAGGCGCGCGTTGTTGTGGGAAGCCGATAAGTTGCCCTTTCGAGCGTGGCTATCCAGTCCTGACGCCGTGCGGCTCACGAATAATTATTGAGCTCGGTCGCTTCGATCGCAGTGGCGGATGAGGCGGAACACCGAATTCGTTAATTTGAAGCGCACTGGAGCGCGCTGTTGTCAGACAGGGTTAGGTAACGGGCTCCGGTGAAAGCACATGACCCCGTTCACTTCCACGGTCCCTTCTAAAACAAAAAAAGAAACGTAAAAGCAAAACGAATAGCCATGTCGGTGTAGGTTGCTGCGTTACAGGGTATATTTTGTCCATCACTGAACACGGAGGTATCCACGCTTATACCACTCATGCTGCAGCCAGCTGAATCTCAAGGTCCTTCAAAAATATCCGCTATACTTGCTACCCCTATATCTAGCAAGTATTGCCTGGCCGACGTGACAATAAGGTAAAGCCTAGTAATACATGACCAATAATCAAACAGGGAATGACGCTTTAGGCATGCTTTCGACAAACAAATCAGTCTTCGCGAAGCGATGTTTCTTTTTATTCACTTGTGAACTCATCCTAACATGCGCTCATGGGACATTTGGGGTTTAAGGATGTCTCATCCCTTCCAAATTCCCCAGAACATTGTTTTTTTTTTAATTTTAAGGTCACCTGCAGCCCTGCGTTATGATAGCGCGATTCGCACCAGTAACTAAAGCCGTGCATTATGACAAACACAACAAACAAGTAGGGGCTGGTTTTCTGTGTTAGACAATTAGTTTCACTACTAGTGGAAGCTACGGAATAGCATCGCATTAAAAATGCAAAAAAAGATAATTGTGAGTACTAACAGTATGCTGGTAAAAGTTAGTTCTGATTATATTGTTACACCCGACGGTCTGTTTGAGTTTAATGTTATGCCATTCGGCTTGTGTAATGCCCCCGCCACATTTGAAAGATATATGGACACCGTTTTACGGGGCCTCAAATGGGAAATTTGCCTGTGTTACCTGGACGATGTGGTGATTTTTGGCCGAACATTTGAAGAACATAATCATTGCCTTGACCTCGTTCTAACCTGTCTCGAGGAAGCTGCGCTTACACTGAACTCAAAAAAATGTCGCTTTGGAGAACGTGAAGCCTTGGTTCTGGGACACCTGGTGGATAAAAATGGCGTCAGACCGGACCCGCAGAAAGTCGCCGCTGTCAGCAACTTCAAGCAGCCGCAGTCCCCCAGGGAGTTGCGTAGCTTCCTGGGCCTGTGTTCTTACTTTCGTCGATTTGTTCCGAATTTCGCTGATAAAGCACAACCACTGACTGTCTTGCTGCAAAAGAATGTCTCTTTCCACTGGACACCGGATTGCGAAGCAGCCTTTAAGCAGCTTCGGTTCATACTGACTTCAGGACCGGTACTTCGCCATTTCGATCCTTCTGCTGAAACGGAAATTCACACAGATGCCAGTGGAATCGGCCTTGGTGCAGTGCTCGTTCAGCGCCATGACAATGCTGAACACGTGGTCGCTTTCGCGAGTCGTTCGTTGAGCAAGGCAGAACGAAATTACACAGTCACAGAACAGGAGTGCCTCGCAGTCGTTTTCGCCGTGCACAAGTTTCGCTCATACATCTACGGCCGTCGCTTCTCGGTAATCACCGACCATCATTCTCTATGCTGGTTGGTAGGCCTCCGAGACCCATCTGGACGACTGGCACGATGGGCTTTGCGCTTACAGGAGTTCGACTTCACAGTACGCTACAAGAGCGGTAACCGGCACGCAGACGCCGACTGCCTATCGCGCCTTCCTCTACCGACGACGGAGTGCGACGCTGACAACTTCGACCAGTATATCGGCGCTATTGCCTCTGAGTTCCCTGATCTCGCGACTTTCCGGACAGCCCAACAAGAGGACCACTCCTTAGATTCTCTGTTCGCCTCCGCAAATGAACACGCAAACCCAAGCTCTTTTGTTGTTCATGACGGCGTCCTTTACAAGAAGAATCATTCCGGACAAGGCGTCCGTCTGCTTCTAGTTGTTCCACGCACTTTACGGGCTCACGTCTTTCGGTCCTTACACGACGACGCAACCTGCGGCCACATGGGCTTCGCCAGAACACTTCAACGAATCAAGCAAAGGTTCTATTGGCCCAAGATGCGACACGACACGGAAAAATACGTTGCTGGATGCGAACAATGCCAACGACACAAACGTCCCACGGCTACGCCGCCAGGACTTCTCCATCCTGTTCCACCTCCTAACTCTCCCTTCGAGACTGTTGGTGTCAATCTGCTCGGTCCATTTCCACGATAGAGCAGTAACAATCGATGGGTCGTCGTCTGTGTTGACCACCTAACGCGCTACGCAGAAACTGCTGCAATACCTGCTGCAACGGCCATGCACGTGTCGCAGTTTATGCTTCGCTGTATAATTCTCCGCCATGGTCCTCCACGCGTTGTCATTAGCGACCACGGACGTCAGTTCGTTGCCGACGTCGTTGAAGAGGTCCTGCGTCTGTCTGCCTGCCATTTCCGCCATGCCACACCATATCACCCGCAGACCAATGGTCTCGTAGAGCGCACGAACCGGACTCTCACGAACATGCTGTCTATTTATGTCGATTCTAAGCGCAAAAACTGGGACGAAGTGCTACTTTACATCACGTACGCGTACAATACCGCGAAGCATGAGACTACAGGTTACTCTCCATTTTACCTGCTGTACGCTCGCTCCCCACGATTTTATCTCGACACTATACTACCTTTTACACTAGACGTGGAAACCTCGACAGCCGAGACGCTCTGCCGCGCAGAAGAAGCCCGTCGCATCGCACGCCTCCGAACCTTGGCATCCCAGCAGCGTTCTAAGAAACGTTACGACGCCTGCCATCGCTCCGTATCTTATAGTAAGGGCGATCTTGTGTGGATATGGACACCAGTCCGCAAACGTGGTTTGTGCCAGAAGTTCTTGGCTCACTATTCCGGTCCATTCGTCATTCTTGACCGCCTCAGCGACGTCACGTACGTAATCTCGAGCGTCACAAGCAATGGTCGCCGCTCTAGCAAAACACAACTGACACACGTTGCGCGCCTTAAACCGTGCCACCATCAACCATCTGAGTGACTCGCCTAGAGGGCATCGTCTGCGAACCGGGAAGTAAAACGCGCTAGCGAAGATTCGACGAAGAGGAGGAAGAGACTCGACTGGCTCGCGAGCGACGCTGTGGATCCTTCGCTGAGCTACACCTCTGCATTACCCATCTTGTAAATAAACGCGTTCCATCGTCACAATATGCTAGTTCTCATTATAATTGCAAAAATACAGCTAATTCATGTTTACGGTGCAGATTATTCTGCGACACTGTTGGCAGTTTCATTTCAATCAGTAGTCACAATAATCTCAAATTGCTAATGCGACGAATTAGGGTTGCAGCAGTGAACTAATGCGGTGCTATTCACGTGTACTCGTTATCGAAATGCATTAAAACTGCGTCTCCAAGTAAACGATGTCGTTGTTGATCACTTACCTTCCAGGAAACTTTGAGAGATTGAGAACCCGTTGTGTGCACTGTGAGTGATAATGGCGCACCTGATGGAGCTGCGAATGAAAAAGAAAGAACATGTAGCAGATAGTGTGATACTGATCTTATGAGAGAATCAGTTTACAACATTAAGACACGGCCGAATTTCATCTTAGGCAAAACTACTAAATTATTCTGCTCATATTAAGGGTATAGTGATCAACAATGTAAGCCAGGCACTTTTTTCAATTTGAGAGGGCCCAGTTTTTTTGGTATTCTCCGTTCATATCACTAAAAGCAGTAATAATACGGGCATAATAAAGGGAGTGCTTCAAAATGTTATTTCTGACTCAAAACTTTGTGTGAAAATTCTACGGTTTAGCTGTAGTTCTGCACGAGCATGAATAGGGTGGTGCATATAATCTTCATGGAATGGATCCCTTTTGGTAGAATCTAGTTGAGCTAAGAAAAACGCTGTGTAATGATAAGTACCATGATTGCGTAAATAGCTGTACATCAGTACTAAAGGCAACCATAATTTCAAAGATTTTTTTTGAGCCAAAATTGTTCATAAAAGCAAAATCCTAGTAACCAGCGGCTCTCCTATTCACTGTCCAGCCCAGTAATTGCACAAAAACCCGAACAAAAAAAATTGCCGAATTCGAGAGCAATTTATTTTTCAATGTATAGGCGCAACTATTGCATACTGGTAGAAATAACAAATGCATCAGCCTTTCTTACTTGCCCATGACATATTCACAGAGCCACGAATTATCTAAGTAATTCATAATAACAATTTCATTAGGCATATTCAGTGAACTACACTTTTACAACACTTGGATAAATGAATCAATTAATCTGTCATTAACTCCTCCAACAATTGAGTGAAAAGTGGGGTTTCCTTCTCGTCTACACTACCTAAGCCCGTAATCATAACCACAAGCCTGGCAGCGCTGATTGTAAGGCCAAGGCCTATCCTATATTAAGCAAATCAAATCAGTGGTGTGCTCACCATGGCCACGTTATGCCCGCAAGCTTCTTCATCTCGTGTATCCAGCTAGCTTTGTTTCTTCTTTGCGCACGCGCTATCTAACCCGCACGTGCTGTATGTTTAAAACCACTTGCACCCTTACAATGCAGATTACAAACGCCAGCTACCATCTGTAATCATCATATGCCCAACAGTAACTACTAGTAGCCACTGTTGGGCATGTGATGACCTCTCACTTCTACCAATATTTCATTTTATATACAAATCACATGACTAAAAAGAAATCAGTTGATCACGAAAGACATCCAAGCGAGACAACGAAGTCGATCGGCTGCGTCATACATGGCAAAGTCATCGACATGCAAGTCAGGAAAAATGTACCTCTCGAATAACTGAAATGTGCAGAATTTGAATTCCAGCGTAGTTACGCAAAGTGAAATATTCTTTTGGTAGCACTGGCCAAGGTGGGAAGTGGAAGCTAACTTTATTCATTAGTGAATTATGGCCGAAAACGGAACACTGCTCATACTGAGAAAGAAGGTAATCTGGAAGCACTTGCCTTCTTCAAGGGTGGTGACCACCACCTGGTTGCTGTGCTCTCCTGGTCCAAGTGGATTTTCGGCAGAGACACGAATGGCGTACTTGGTGACAGGTTGAAGCTCCCGAACAGTGCTTTGTGTATCAGAACCAAGGATGACTAGGACGGAGACGGGTCCATTCCAGGGGTCTTGACGAGAAAATAGATTGCAGAAAGAAGCGCCCTAAATCTTCTGCTCTCTAGTTAGGGACCAGTGCGAGAGATACATAAATTTCCTGCGCTTGCAATAAAGTGAATTTTCCTCAGCCTAAACGCAATCTCTGTCATTTGTAAGTAAGCTGGGAGAAATATACTCGCACAAGTTCTAGTAATTTACGTGTAAGGATCTCGAAGTTTTCATGAGGCACGTGTATTGGAGTATTGAGGATTATTTTGGCATGATGCAGTTCTTCAACGGACACATTAATCTTGGGGCGGGAGTGGTGTTCTTACATTTTATATAAACTGTGGCCAACCAGTTAAAGTCAACTTAGCGACATGGAACTAGCTCCACAGCTCTTGATAATTCATTCCTCACCATTGAGGAGCTTGTAGTTGAGCATGTAGCGAGTGATAGGGCTGTTGCCATTGTACGGAGTCTGCCACTGCACTGTCGCAGAGCGACTAGTGCAATTTGTCACTTGAACTCCTATTGGAGGATCGGGTGGCTCTGAAAAAAAAAAGGCAACAAGTTACAGTGAATTTTCACTCCGTCAAAATGGGTGCCAAGAAAGTAAGTCAATGCTAGCTTTTTGCGAATTATTCGTACGTCTCTTTAGCCTAACGAGCATGTACGTTTGAAGCAACCTTTTTACCATCGCTGTGTGTTGTGGTTCACATTGCACACTAGTTGAAACGTTGGTAGTATTGGCTTGAGATCATCATTTATTGCGAAAAAGCGACAGCGATGTATCTTCTCTACCAAGTGATAACAAATTTGCTTGTTATCTACCTTCACAGAGAAGAAAGCCTGACCACTTTTGTCACTTCCTTCTGTCGCATATTTCACAAATTGAAGAACCACTTATACTACGAGGCACGTCCCCTTTTTTCTATATGGTCTACAGGGGTTAAAAAAAGGAGAGTTGTACCACCTGTCCCTGACTTTTAGCTAAACACCCACAGACGCAAAAAAAAAACATCAACGGTCGTCATAAGTTGGCAAAATTACTTCTGAGTCAGCTCACTAAGATTCCGTTTGATCCGTTATCCTGCACCTAAGTTAGCCTGGGTAAATATTATTTCGTGAGTTTGAGTTTACGTCAGTTCGCCTGAGAACAGTGAGTCTAAGTCTGCATATGTTCACATGCAAGTAATTTCGGCGAGCTTGAATATTAGCGAGCCCTAAGCGGAAAAGGTATTTCTTGGGCTGGACAACCTCTGAAAAAAGGCGTGAAAATATTAACTTCTCTCGACAGACCATTGCCATATCAAGGTGGGAAAGTCTGTTGATGGTTCGGCATACCACGATATCAAAGTCAGTGATCTTAACATCTCTTCGTAGCCATTGATTTACAGGCCCAATTTTCTCTAAAGCACTCTTTCACTATCACCTTATTAAGATGGCACCGCCATTTCCTAACGAGGCCGAGCATATGCTTGCTGGCAGTAATCGTACCTGGGGTCATTTCAACGCACGTAGACGCTGCTAAAATTTAGAGAACTTCATAAGGTCACTTGCGCCGTCTTTTTTTTATCGCCTACATTTCTGAAACTTGCCTCTGCACTTATGACGGCAATGTGTTCGGCCCGTCATCGTGCAAAGCTGAGTACTGTCACCGTTGTTCAGGCAGCGATGGTGGCTCAGCAGTCTTTATCGCCTCAAATCTCTGTCACACTTGCCATTAAGCTTTTCTTTAGGAATCACACATAGCAAATCAATGCGGATTGATTTATATAATTCGTTTTTAAACGATAACAATGTTTTTTCTGGGGGTATTTACCGTTCATCTTTTTCGAACTTGAGAGATTTCATTACTCAACTAGACATCACTTTTCGTTCATTATTATCTTAAATCAAGGGCGTTTTTATAGTTCAAGACAGCAACTTCAACTTGCTGAACACTGATAATTGTGAGTACACAGAATATTGTGACAATGCAACGCGTTTATTTACACTATGGAATGATTGCGAGAGGTACATCTCCGAGCGAAAAATAGGAGACCGAGCTGCCACGTGCTAGTACCGCTTTGACCTCGTCCTCTTCACGCATCCATCGAGATTGCTTCATTGCCTCCTTCACAGATGATGTCCGGTCGACGGTTCAGTAGGAAATTCGATCGTTAAAAGGCTTGAGGCGTGGGCGTGCGTCAGCTGTGTTTTGCCAGAGTGCCGACCATTGCTTGTAAGGCCAGAGATGATGTATGTAACGCACGGAGGCGATCAAGAATTACAAATCGTCTAGAGTAGCAGACCAAACATCTTTGGTAGAAACCACGTTTGCAGACAGGTGTCCACAACCACACAAGGTCACCTTTTGTGAAAAAAACGAAGTGATGGTGGGCGTAGTACCGGGTCTTGCAGCGCTGTTGAGATACAATGGTTCAGAGGCGTGCGATGCGACGGGCTTTTTCAGCGTGGTATAGTGACTCGGCAACCGATGTGTCCACACCTAGCGTAAAAGGCAGAATGGTGTCGAGATAACTGCGAGGAAAGCGGGCGTAGAGCATAAAAAGGGCGAGCATCTTGTCTCGTGCTTCGCGGTGTTGTATGCGCATGTGATTAGGGCAATGCCTCGTCCCAGTTTTTGTACTTGGCATCAACATAACTTGGCAACATGCTCATCAGCGTCCTGTTGGTCCACTCTATATATCAGGCCACTCGTAAGTGGGTGATACGGACCCGCCTGTTGGAATTGGCTGGCAAACAGGCGTACGATCTCTTCACCAACGTCTGCGAAGAACTGACGTTTCCGGTCGCTAATGGCGACTAGTGGAGGGCGATGACGTAGATATGGCAAAACATAAACTGCGACACGTGAAAGTCTGTTCCAGTAGGTATTGCCAGTTTCTGCGCAGTGCGTCACGTGGTCGAGGCATATGGTAACCCATAGATTTGGAGTGGCTGAACGCGGAAAGGGACATAGAAGGGTGACACCCGCGATCTCGAAGGGATGTTGGCAGCTTGGGCTAGTTGGTATGGCATGACGATAGTTATAGCGCGAGAACAAAACGACAACACAGAGATAAGAAGGACACAAAAGCACTCGTGTCTTTCGTGTCCTCTTTGTCTCTGTGTCGTCGTTTTGTTCTCGAAGGGAGAGCTAGAAGGTGGTACGGAATGAAGGAGACCACGTGACGTAGTAGTGGGACGCTTGTGACTTTGACATTGTTCCCAACCCCCTACGTGTTTTCCGAGTCGCATCGCATCTGGCGCCAGTAAAACCTTCGATGGATGCAATGAAACGTTCTGGCGGAGCTTATGTGTCCACTGGTTGCGTCGTCATGGCCGAACAAAATTTTGGGGACGTATAGTGCGTGGAACTACCAGAAGCAGACGGGCACCTGGGCTGGAATAATTCTTCGTGTAAAGAACTGCGTCGCGAACGACAAAAGAGCTTGTCTTGGCGGGTTCATTCACGGAGGCAAACAGGTAATTGAAGCAACGGTCCTCGTACTGTGCTGCCCGAAAAGTCGCGAGGTCAGCGAAATGAGAGTATATAGCAGCGATAAAATGATCAAAGTTGTCAGATTCACACTCCGTCGTTGGTGGAGGAAACCTTAACAGGCAGTCAGCATCTACATGCCATGACAGTTACCGGTCTTGTGGCAGACAGTGAAGTGAAATTTTTGTAAACGTTGGGCCCTTCATGCAAGTCGACCAGAGGGATCGCGTAGGCCTACCAATCAGCAAAGGGAGTGATGATCTGTGTTGACTGAAAAGTGACGGCCGCAGATGTTGGGTCGAAACTTGTGTATGGCGAAAACGAGGGCGGCCAACCCGTTCTATAATCATATAATTACGCTCTGACTTGCTCAGGGACAGCCTTACATAGGCAACGTTCTGTTCAGCATTGTCATGGCGTTGAATGAGCACCGCGCTGAAACCAACTTCACTGGCATTCGTGTGCATTCCCGTGGAAGCAGAGGGGTCGAAATGGCGTAGTATAGGCCCTGAAGTGAGGCCCGGAAGAGTGGCCCGGAAGTTGCTTAACTGCTGGCTCACAATTTGGTGTCCAGTGCAGAGGGACGTCCTTGTGCAGCAATTCAGTCAGTGACTAGGCTTTTTTATCAAAATTAGGCACAAAGCGTCGAAAACAGGAGCATAGATTGAGAAAGTTTCACAACTCCCGGAAACACTACGGCTACTTGAAGTTGCTGATGGCGTCAAATTTCGAGGCATCCGGCTTAACTGCAGCTTTGTGCCCACAGTGTCCTAAAATCACTGTTGCACATTTTTTAGCTAAGTGTCAAGACTGCTTTCTCTAAACATGTTAGAATAAGTTTGAGGCGATGATCTTGTTCCCCAGAAGTTCATTTGGAGATAAGAAGGTCATCCAGGTAACATAAACAAATTTACCATTTATGGCCTCGCAAGACATAATCTAGACGGCGTTCAAATGTTTCGGGGCCACTACACAATGCATACAACATAACATTGAATTCCAAAAAACCGTCTGGCGCCACGAGAGCCGCCTTTTCTTCAGAAGTCGTAGCCATAAGAATCTTTCAATACCTGGATCGCAAGTCTACCCAAGAAAAATAGGAAGCTGAATGCGGGCAGTCGATCACGTCATCAATGCGAGCGAGTGAATATATGTGCTACTTGGTTATAGAGTTGAGCCACCGATAATCAACACACAACCTTTAGCACTCATCCATTTTTTCAACATAACAGGCACATTCCAGGAACTTCACGATTCTTGAGTGACACCGGTGATTAGCATTTCACTAACATGTTCTGCAATAACCTTGCGCTGCGACGCGGCAACGCGAAAAGGCTTTGGTCAGAGAGGATGACCAGATCTAGCATCGATCTTGTGACAGGCGCACGTGTTCTGTATCTCATACCTATGCACCTTGTGAGAAATCAAATGCTTTAGCATGCCTCGCCAGTAGTGCAACCAGTGTTCTGCGCTTCTTGAAGCAAATGGACTTGGTAGCCATTTTCTAGAATTCAGCTTCCATGCCAGTAGTTTCATCGTAATCCGACTTTGCAGGATCGCTTAAGGCTCCAACGCAGGTACGGCTCTGTTTTTAAATATGGCAAAGCGCATACTGAACGGTAGTGCAATTCACTCGGGTAAGCTGTTTATCACCCAGAGTTGAGCCTTCTTTCCCGCGAGAGATACAAGGCGGCGTGGTACAATTTTTTTTCTTGAAACATGCTGCGCAGAAAGGCTCAATCACAATATCACGTAAAGTCGAACTCAAGTCTGTTTCCGAAGCGGTAACTTTGCCGTGGAACACGCCGACATCTTAAGCTACAGTGAGGTTACCTTTCTCGTAATCACGCTTCTGGGCGGGAGTCAACAACAGAACTTTGCCAGCTCCACAATTAACTGTCGCACGATACTCTCTCAAATAGTCTATGCCAATGATGACTATTGTGCGTTGATTAAGTTAGTACTGTGAGTTCCGCCTTGAACGTTTTACCGGCAACACTGAGAGACAATGTGCAGATCCCGACTGGACGCAAGAACGGGCCCCTCATTGCTCCAGAGGTGCAAGGTTTATTCTAACAAAATGTAGCATTGCGGTCAAGTCGTTGCTTAAGAATTAAACTCGTCACGGAAGCACTTGCGCCAGCATCTATCAATGCCATCGTAGTACACGAACTATAATTTGAAGCATAAAAAACACTGAAAGCATACATTGGTGAAAAGCGGTACGTCCGGCTACCTCACCCCCTTCAGCCGCGCTGGCTAGTTTGACGGCGGTGGAAATGAAAGTCGTAACCAGCGTGATGGAGATGGCGACCTAGGCGGACGCGTGATGGGCGAAAAATATCTAACAATAGACTGACGTGCGACAACTGGCTGACGGAATTCCAGCCATTGGTTCGGCTCAACCTTGGTAGGGGCTGAGCCATGCTTCAATGTTATGGTCAGGTTTCCCAGTGAAGGTGCGTGGCTCTCGGTAGTGGAAAGGCGGTGCCCGCATGCACGGCTGCGGAACGTCTCGGTCCTAGTTCATCTCTTGACGTAGTGGTGGCAAGCCCGCTCGTCGACAGCTGTGGCGAAGCTCGTACTGCTGTGGATTCATAGATAGTAGACGGTTGCCCTTCGGTTCTTCTTGGCAGTAGCTGGCTTTCCCCGCACCTTCCACTACAACTGTGACGATGAAATGCGCTTATATGCACTACGGAATGATTGCGAGAGCTACAGCTTTGAGCCAACAAACAGATTTCGTAACTCCAAAAAAAGTCGCAGGAAATTATCTAGTGACAAAAACATTAAAACTATGTCAAGTTCTAGATGACTTCCTAAAGGCAACTTTTGTAAGTCGATTAGTACGTTGTTCTTCCTTGGAGTAAGCCATACATAAAGGTATTGAGAATTAACCCGAAAGTGTTGCTTACGATATTAGTAATTTTTTTCGAAATGTTCACTCAACAACATAGCTGTTCTCACTGCAATCCACAACGTTCTTATAATTTTTTACTTCTACCATGAGTGCTGATGACAAGTCTGCACCAATCAAAAGTCTGAAAGGAACGAACCGTGGTATAAAGAAAGGCTCAGCATGCCACTTAAAACTTGTACTAAATGTTCTTTCTTAATCTTTTGTTTAATTATAGACCTTGAATTCAAGCGTGGCATTTTTCATACTTTAGTAAATGTACCTAAATTTCTTCCAACTGTTAAAAAAAAGGTGATAGACAATCTGTCTGCGATCTGTAGCCCCATTTGTATTTTTTACCGGAGTAAAGTCATCGAAAAAGTATTTATAAGTAAGCTAAACAAGCATCTGAATAAGTTTAGCAAATTGAAGCCCTGTCAATTTGGCTTTCGCGCTGAAAGTTCTACTGACCTTGCTCTTCTCTCCCTCTCTGGGTTTATCAAACAATCCATTGATTCAAAATTTTTAGTTGGATTTGTATTTTGGATTTAACAAATGCCTTTGATACCATAAGGCATCTCATTTTGTTCAAAAAAAAAACTAGAAGTATACCGTGCTGTAGGTTCATTTTACTAGGTTCAGACAAATGCTTTAACAAAAAGCATGTTCATTCTTCTAGGTTCAGACAGTCGCCTTAACAAAAAGCATGTCGTTTGTATATCAGGCTCATTTTCCTAAACTGAAGCAATAGATCGAAGGGTTCTTCAAGGTTCATTACTGGGTCTGTTACTCTTTTTAGGGGTGAACTTCATTAGGCCGTGGGTCGTGCGTCCTCAAAGTATGTAGTTATAGGTAATCTCTCGTTTAGTTCTTGAAATGTTCGCTTGATGGCGGCACTTGTATATGATGAAAAGGTGCGAGTTGGCGGTACTTGGAGTGTTTACTACATGGACAGATGGACAAACGGACGGATGAACGGATGGACAGACAAATATACAGACAGACAGACAGGCAGACAGACAGACAGACAGACAGACAGACAGGCAGACAGACAGACGCACATACGGACGAACAGACGGACGAACAGATGGACAGACAAACAGGTGGGCGGACGGACGAACAGACAGACAGAAAGACAGATGGACGATCAGATCGACAGGCAGACACACAGACGCGGCCAGCGGATGAGCAATTCATGGTTTACCGATAAAACCCTCCGAAGCATCGCCCCACTCTTCATCATTCACTCTTTGAATATGATGTGATTTTTTTACTTTACTATATTGACCTTCATGACATTACACATATGGCTCCCTGCGTTTTAGGTGCTAAAGATACTATCAATTTAATACTGATAGATGCCTTCATACGGTCAGCATAATTTAAATGGCGTACATTGTAGCTTGTGGCTTGGAACAAAATTTATATCTTTACTCAAATAAATTGAAGTTTATAATTCAGATATTCTTAACGTAAGTTAACATCTTCAACAGGGATTGCAATTGACTCTTTTTTTAATAATGTTTGTCACTGTGCATCATATCTTGGCGTTCAAGTCATGCTAACTTTGTGTTCGCTCACCATATTGCCCACAGTAGAAGAATGGCAGCATTGGGCATTCGTGCATTACTGAAAGATAACTCATATTTTTTCATAAATCCCTTCTTTCTCTTTACTTTATCTTCATTTGTTCGCATATCACTTGCGAAATTGCAATAAGGAAGAATCTTTCTTCGATAGATAATCTACAAAATAGGGCTGTTCACGTTATTTTCAACTGATCTCTAGAAGCTCACTCAGATTCAGATATAGCCTAAGTCTGAGTAAGAGAGTCCCTGTCTAATTGAGTTCAACAGAAAAAGATTTTAGTGGATTTGGGTTCGAGTGAGTCTGGTTCAAAAAAGTTTTGGTGAATTTTGTCACAGTAAGTACCAAGGGCAATATATACTTAATAGGTGAGCCTGAGTGAGTGCCAGAATTTTTACCGACCTCTGCTAGCAGCCATGCCGTTACTGCAGTCAATAGGCGTTCAAAGAAAGTTACGGGTGCAAACTCATTTATAGAAGTTCTAGAATTACTTAACAGTCTATCTATCTAAAAGATAAATACAATAAACAGGGCCTTTTCAAAAATAGTGTTTTTTTTTACTTCTCCTGTTGTACTGAGGTTGAAAGAAATTCCTCGTATATAAGCTAACAAAAAGCAGCCCACTGGTGCCAAACTCATGTATGCCGGATTGTTTCCTCAAGGGTGGTCAAGAAATATTTGCATACTTTATTTTTTTGTGTGTGGGTCGTCGCGTGCCTACATTTTGAGGCTGTGGCTGTTTTTTATTTCGCCTATTTGTAGTCAGATTGTTTGGCACTTACGTGCTGCGAATATGACACACTTTTTCGGCATTTGCTACCTTCAAATTCTGCCATTGACATAAACTTGATTCTGTGCTGAAGTTAAAACTATTATTGCGTATTTGCGCTTTGAATCATAGTGAGTATGCTGCCCTCAGATGCGTGTGTTCAGAGGCGTTCGCATTGGAAGGATGGCCACTCCTGCGTCAGAAGAGTGCGGAACAAAAACGGCAATTAAACACGTCCTGCGCAACCGTGCTCACTTTCGCAGTGTTTGAGGCAGTGAAGAAACCGCATGGGAGGAGATGAACAACAAGAGAGAAGGCAGGGAGGTAAACCAGGCACATGCCCGGTTTGCTACCCTACGCATGTCTTGGCAAAGCCATGTATACGGCAGATATACAACGCTTGTATTCTCAACAACAGGCAACATCTGGTATAGAGCGGCTATTCTGTTGTTTAACTAAATGGTGCATTGTGAAATTGATCAAAATGAGAAAAAAGTGCTACATTGACAATGTACAGTAAGGTAAAGCTATAGTTTTCGATTAAAGCCGTTCGTAGCTAAGCTCATGACTATAAAGTGGTTCATACCTATATCTGCTAATATGGACATATCTCATCTATCTTCCACCTATACTCCACCGTATCTCCACCTATAAGGAGATCCGGGCAACTAATTTTTTCTGGAAATGTACACTGCGACTAAAACACGTAAACTAATCATACCATCAAATAATCATTATCCTTCATAGATGAAAGAAGGCAATATTAGAACATGATTTTTTTCTGTTTGACGCAACCTTGCTGACTGAAACTGCCAGTTTGCCTGACGATTGTTATAGCGCGAGAACAAAACACAGAGACTCTGTGTCGTCGTTTCGTTCTCGCGCTATAACTATCGTCATGCCATACCAACTAGCCCAAGCTGCCACACTGCCAGTTTGCGTTGCAAAGTAATACCCCAAATAATTATGGCTTTACGGTCAGCATCATTGTTCACTTTGTAAGACTGTCGAGCACGTAATCCGCAGGCTGTACGTTCACTCCCTGTCGGTGGTATTCAATGTCCTTTCGTCCACTTTACTTTCTTTACATCAATATCACAATTACTACTTAAAGAACGCAGTGAACATGCCCTTTCCTTTACCTGGCTTTATTATCTGCTGGTTCTGATTAGCTTTGTAAGGAATCTTTTTAGGCTCAAGAGCGAAGCAAGATTCACAATGATTATGTTTCTTTTGTATATCCTCTTTACCGTTGGGGAACAAGCTTCTCTACTCATCTTTTCGCTAGTATTCTTTATTGTGAGGTGAAAATAAATCCTCGGCCTGCGCCCGAAACACATAGCGGGCATCTTCCACAACCACGATTTGCTGAAGTATCCTCTCAGAAATGTTTTTGTTTAAAGATCTTGCAGCCTCAGTGAACTAATCCAGCACAAACTAATTCTGGCCTCATTTTACAAACGTGACCTTCAAAGGATCTCGTGCAATTTAAATCCCGCTCTCTAAGAAGGCTTCATTAGCCAGAGGAACTTGGAAAAGACCCGCAAAGCCAGCTTCATTGTTGAGGTCAATGTGCCGGCCGTTGGACCTTTTGTTTCCGCTACACTTGTTATACGCAGACAAAAGAGTAGATCGATTTTCGGCGCCACGTTTTTCCTGCGCGTGAATTTCAACCTTTGGTGCTTTGATGGGTGCGCCTGTTTTTGAAAAAGAACGTATAGGTCCTAGCTGATAGGGCGTAATGGCTCGCTTTGCGTGATCACTGTTCATTTTGTTTTAATGACTATTCTTATACACCGCAGCAGAGTGTGATGGTAGCACTGTGTAATCGCCCCTTCCGTACGCGAATGAAATAGTTCATACAGGTTGTGGTGTACGCGCAATTGTTATTGATGCTCGGCCTCAGACCGGGCCATCATGGGTTGAATAGCAGCCACGACGGTCCCTGCTTTGAAAAAAAATCCGTAATCAAATTTAGGTGTATTTTATAAAACCCAAAGTGGTCGAAATTATCAGTGCTCTACTCTGCGCTGTCACTAAAAGTAACATTAGTGCAACACTATTGCGCCCTGTAGTTCCTATGCGTGAACCAAGTGGCTCTAACAGCACTCTGTCCTCCGTTTAAGTACTGCGTTTTATAAGTGAGTGTACACCCTAGATAGTACTTACCCTTCCGCCTTTCTCTCTCTCTCGTATTGTGCGAACAGTTGTGCCCTATTTTTCCAAAAATACTCCCGTGCCGTCATCAGTTCTGAGAACTGACGAGAGTTTGTTAACTACATGCCAATAATAGCACAACGTTTACTTAATTATTGGTGCGATTGCCTTGATAGGGCTAAATCAGGGCTAATTCTTGATAACAACCGCTTTGAGAATTGCCATGTAGTGTTTCAATGTGGGTGAAAGCTTATGACCTTGCCTAGTAAACCCTTTCACGTACCTTAGCCATAATATTGCGTTTATTAGCCCACCTAGCCCACTACTTTGGCCATATACGTAAAGAGCTGTAGAGGCAGTACGTACAGTCATGAAAAAGGTCCGAAAATTGTCACCTGAGCGGAAGCCATAGCAGCGTGAGCTTTCGCGCTAAAGTGCACCAGAATGGCACCCACACACTGAGGGCTGTGCTTAGCGCTCGCTGGTTTTCAGCCTACCCTGTGTCAACCATTCGCTCGGCTACGCACTTGAACAGCGTGAAAGCCATGAGGAGGCCCATGAGGGCTGCGCAGAGAGGTAGGACATATCTTCACTGACCTTGAACGATCACTTGGATGTGACTTGTATCCTCGCCGTGTTCGTTCTTTGCTTTGCAGGAGTACACTCCTGATTCATCCCGCGTTGGTTCTTGCATGTCCAAGAGTGAGTAAGATTTTCCACCAGATCCTTCGACAGTTTTTATATGGTACCTAAAGGGAAACAAACATACGACACTTGAACTTACAACTTCGTACCGTATATATTTATTAAGAACTTCAGCAGATTTTTTAACGACGTTGGGTTCATTAAAGTGAAACAACTTCATTTTAGAACACAGCAACATGCGCTCACACGCCATACATTTCGCAGGATGCACAAGGTCAGCATAACTGCTGCTTCAGCATGCTCATGTGTGTGGAAAAATATATTTTGAAACTAACAGAGAAAAATATGGCTGCATACCCTCAAACCATCATCAAAATTCGTAGTAGCGCCAATGGCAACACGTATGAGACATCCTGCAGAATTGTTCTGGCATTGAGCATTCTCGCGTTATGCCTCCACTCCTCATACTTAAGGGAGGATGAAGGGCCAATACGACTGGATTTTGATGGCAAATATTCCAGCATAATTGCCTTCTACTAAGTTGCTAGTTTTTGCGCGCAGTGGAAAGCATTTAAAACAGCCCTCAAAGCACCTGATCTCGTGTCTCTGCTACGGCAACTCAAACTTTACATAGCGTTTTTTCCGAACAGTATTTTTCATCAGAAAATGAGCATTCTCTCTATAACTGCGGAAGCTATCGATCGCAAACATTTTTGACACTTCTTCCTGAACATCGTGCGTCCTTTTTGAAACAAAAGATTGTAGTTGTCACCAGAATTGTATAGTTTTTTACTAAAGAGCTTATTTAAGAAAACAGCCTTGCGATTCTAGTCTTTACACATTTATAGAATGGTGAAGCCTACAATTATTATTTTCGTTATAGAGGATACCCTGGGCATATGCAATAACCAGAAGAAATTTCATCACTTTAAATGCAAAATCTTTTGCACAAACGTCAATCCAAAAATAAAAAAGACAAATGTTTGATTTTTATTGTTTCAAAACTGCTTTGCATTTTTTTATCCAATTCGCAAAACGTATAGTATAATCCCTATTTAAGAAACTTGCGAATATTTGTGAAGTTTGCTCTAAATATAACAGAGCGATGTACAGTAGTAGTTGCACGCCACTCTGTGCTGCCTTGTCCCCCCATAATGTTCTGACACGAGAAAGAAGCCTATTTGGTTTAACATTTACAATATCTAGTTTAAAAATCAGATGCGCCAAACTTGGGTCCATTCCCCCTGCTCGCTTTTGCAGTTGGTGGATTACCTTCATGCCTCCTATTGTCTTTCCCCTGACCCTACCTTTTTTCTCATTGTTAAGCAACAAAATTTTCACTTGGTGCTAGCCCTAATGATTTTTATTTTCAATTAGATTAAGATAATAGCTAGTGGCCCCGGAACGAGAACGCACCTTTTTTTCTCACCACATTATACAATTTTCCACCAGACACATGTTAACATAACTCACCAGCACAACTTTCATATAATTTAGAAGAACATATTGCAGGGACAATTATGTTAAATACCATTTTTATTGTGGTGATCATACGTGCTTCTGTTTATGTGTTCATATGTTGGTTGTTCAAAGTAGTCACAGCTAATAAACTGAATACAATAAGTACAGCAAAGATACGGCGGCACACACACCTTTCCGTGTCAATGGGCTTCTGATTTTTCTCCCAGAAGTATGTAGTTGGAGGATCACCGACAGCTTGACAGTGCACTTGCAGGTTTTCACCTTTCTTCACAACGAGTCTCCGGTGTTTTTCCTTGAACTTTGGTGGTACTGGATGAAAAGTAAATGAAAGAAATATTGTACAATTATTCTTCGGCATCAGTCACTCGTGCGCAACTCGTAATTCATATGTGGGGCTTAACGTCCCGAAACCACCATTTGATTATGAGAGACGCCGTAGGGGAGAGCTCCGGAAATTTTGACCACCTGGGGTTCTTTACCGTGCACCTAAATTTCAGCATACGTGCATACAACATTTCTGCCTCCATCGGAAGTGCAGCCACTGCAGCCGGAACTCGATCCTGCGACCTGCGGGTCAGCAGCCGATTACTTTAGCCACTTGACCACCGCGGCGGGGCACGCGCGCAACGCGTAAGTGACCGCAAATCATAACCCCAATCTACAGGGCGTCCCACATAACTTGAGCCAAGATTTTTGCAAGTGAAAGGCACTAAAGAGGCGAATTGAAACAAATGCATACAACTTGCACTAGCCTGTAAGTACTCAGGCAATATTTTCTTTCTCCCCATACTAATAAATAATAAACTTTAATTACCTAGTTTTTAGTTAAGGGCTAGAAACCCAACATTTGAACACTGAGATGCTGAGCACTTTTAGAAACCACTGGCTAAATTGCTTCCTGAACGATACGTCCCGCGCTGTTATTTTTTCTACGTGGTAAAGAAAGCCCGCGGAATGTGAAAAGAAGCCCTGTGACGGGCCGCGAGCGCACTGCTATAGTGCTGCTATAGCTTTCCTTTACAACGCGGAAAAAAATTACAGCGCTAGACGTATCGTACAGAAAACACGTCAGTCGGTGGTTTCTGAAAGTTCTCTGCATCTCAGTGTTCATATTTTTGTATCCAGCCCATAAATGAAAAATTGTGTAATCAAGAAATAAAATAATTAGTACGGGGAGAAATAAAATATAGCCACAGTACCTACAGGCTAGTGCGAGTAGTCCTCGTTTGGTTCAATTCACCACTGAAGTGTATCTCATTTTCAAATTCTTGGCTCTAGTTATGGGGGACACCCTGTATATTCGGTTGTAAGCAAAATACTAATGAGTTTTTTTTTTGTGGAAACACCAGATAATTTCAAAAAGAAACAACATTTCTGGAGTTCGGTGTCATTATTCTAGTACTTACAGCAAACCATAACAACATGACAAAGTTTGATTTATTCAACATTTAATGACGCTTCTTATGCATCGTGTACAAGAAATATTACCTATTTTTTCAAGCTTAAAGATAACGTTGGTAAGGCCGGTTCAAATTAAAAGGCAGTACATCTGCTTTAAGTACCATTCAGGTCTGAAAAATTTGAGTTAAACTACTGTAATAAAAGAAGCAACAAAATTAAAATTAGCGTCTAGGTTATCTTATTATTGCAATTGTCAGATTACATATCATACTAGAGCCTAGCTTTGGTTTAATATACTGAGTGCGACAAGGAATAAGGCTCTATAAATACTGGAAAGAACCAAGGAAAATTGGCAGGTGGGAGGGGGGTGCTATATGCCTTCAGGGCTTTACAACTTCCACCATATTTTGTGTTTACAGTTACTTTATTTCATCCTACTGCTATGTTTTTTTAAGGTTTACGAAACGCTGATTGGACGACGCGCGGCCTCACTGAGCTTCCGCCCGTAAGCCAGCGCAACAGTCAAAGGGTCGTACACACCTTTCACCTTGAGGTGGGCGAGTCTGCTGATTCCTGCTCCGATTCCATTGTCTGCCTCGCACAGATAGAAGCCTCCATCGGCTTCCTCCACCTCACGAATAAGAAGGCTGCCGTTGTTGAACTGGTGGTTTCGAAAGTTGTAGTGTATGTACGAGAAGTTTCGAGGGTAGTTTCCTGTAAACAAATGACAAGTTACAATAACACACAGGCTGTTACAAAAGAGCGTTTAAGAAATCGCGCGCCTCCGATTTCTAATGGCTACGTGAAAACCAAGTGCGAAGCAGGTGCGATAGAAGCCGGCGAAACGAAGAAAGCCAAGCACACGCCTTCTCTCCCTCTAAAGCACCGCCACCACGACAACCTCCTCGGAACTAACACTAGCTAACACTACAAACATCTCGAAGGAAAGGGGCGTGGTACTGTGGAGTTGCGTCCCGTTACAAGAGTGGTAACGTGACAGATTCAATGGATCACGTACGACAAAATTTCTCAGATCATGAATAGTGATATTCCATTAACCCTCAAGAGGAAGGCATATAACAGCTGCATCTTGCAAGTATTTACCTAAACAGCAGAAGCCTTTAAGCTTACAAATAGGGTTGAGCTTAAAGTGATGACAACGCAGCAATCGATGGAAAGGAAAATGATAGGTGTAACTTTAAAGGACAAGAAGAGAGCAGAGTGGGTCAAGGAACAAACCGGGGTAAAAATATCATAGTAGAAACCAGGAAGAAAAAATAGACATGGGCCGAACACGTAAAACGTAGCCAGGATAACCTCTGGTCAATAAACGTAACTGACTGGATTTTCAGAGAAGGCATATGCAAGAAGGGTAGACGAAAAATTGGCCCCGTATCTACATGTTACACTGCAAATGTCGTCGACAGACGATAGTCTTGCACCTGGAGAGAGTGAATAAAACATTTATTCGATGTTCTGCGCAAGAAAATTGGTGATGGAATTCTGGAGGTGCTACGTTGGAGTTCCTCTAGCATGAAGCGGAGGCGAATGAGCGCATCAAGTCCCGTCACACGGGAGACATGAGCGTCAACTGGCAGTTATCCTGGAAAATGAAGCGCGTGGCTTGCGCGCCCGTCTCTGAGGTGTTGAGGTGTAGAACGCAAGGCGACGGGTAGGTGCCACCACCGTGCCATCTTAGCAAAGCGTCGGAAACAATTGCCTTTTCGTGCAAGCGTTGCATGGTCAGTGCAGCGTGATAAACGCTACGGTTCTTAGAATTACTTATGTAAGCCTTTTCTAGTAAACAATACACATACATATAATTCACGTGTTGGTATGGTGCCTCAGATATGTGCAATAATTGCTTTTTAATTTACAATCGCACAAGTATGAACGCTGAAGCTTGAGCAATATTTGTGGGTGCTGCAGATGGGGTCGGCCGTTTGGAGTGTCGTTTGGCCACTCTGGTACCCTTTAGCGCACTGTTAAAAGTGGACAAACAGACCAATGTACAGACAGACAGACAGACAGACAGACAGACAGACAGACAGACAGACAGACAGACAGTCCGACAGACAGACAGACTACAATTTTTGCGTCGAAGGTCCCCAAGAAAGACTAACTTCTTTAAAAGTTAGGTGGGCAGATTAGATTAAAAAGTTCGCGGATATAGCGTGGCAGCTGAAATCACGACACCGGGTTTCTTGGCAGATAAAGGAAGATGCATTTTCCCTGCTGCGGACGCAGTCAGGCTGATGGGTATGATAATGACAATAATGATCCCACCCCTTCCCCAGCCTTGGCTGTCCGGTGCGCCGATAAAATTCGAGAACCTAGGGCGAACGCATATAACAAGCAGCGAGGACTGCGATAAAGAGGAGAAGTGCGAGTTTTCCGCCAATGTGCGAAGGCTTGCCCTGCTGGGATGGAGCAGGCGATGCAGTGATTGTGTTTTCCGCCAGTCGACGAAGACGTCCCCTGCAGTAGCAGCGCGTGAGTGGACGACGTGTTTCCAGCCAAGTTTTGCTATTTAAGTGTGGTCAGGTGACGACGTGGGAGCTTCTGGAAGAGAAACGTCCAACTTAGCGGGTCGACAGCCGACGCTGGGCTCTGTGTGTGTGTTTCGTTGCAGAAAATCATTCAAGCTTTATATTAGGAACTTTGAACAGAATACGTTTGACAAATATTTTAGTTTATAAGTGCCTTGATTGTTTGATGCATAAAGCTGCGTTGTAGCGCATGTTGTTTCTTCTCGTTGTTACGCATGTATGGAAGTACCTTGAGAGATGTCATATTGTATTTGATAACTTGCGAGTGCACACGCCTGTGTGGTGTCTGTCCTGCCTTATCTGAGATATATTTTTGCTTTCTTATCATCTCTCCGCATTGCCTTGTTATTTGAACCACAGCCGGCATTCGCTGCGCACCAAAAGGACCAAAACATTACACAGCCCGTACTTTCTTGGAGCATTTGGGGGGGGGGGAGGCATTACGTGAGCCCTTGAAAGTAGCCTGGCGATTCAATACCTAATTACGGAACTCTAAACAACAGTAAAGTGCATCTGTCAGCCAACAGTGCATTTGCAAGCTGTGTATAACGAAGTGGTTCTACGTTAGGTATAAATACAAAATTTCTAATAATATCTTTGTCGATTACTTCTCTAGGTTTATCTAAAGAACACAAATAAAATACTTTTAGATGTTTTGCGTTGTACGAAAGCCGGATGCACAAAAACATGCTTACTCTACGTGCGCACGACAAAAAACTTTGTGCTCAATTTGAACACAATTTTTATAATTATTCAGAGATTGTAGAGGCCACCATGGTGGTTTATTCAAAAGGCACTTGTAAGGTATCTAGAACTTACTGAATGACTATTTCTTGTGCTTATTTACAGCCCCCCCCCCCCCTGTCATTGCCACTTTTTCAAGGTTTTGAAAAACAAGAACACGTCAAAGGGGACCTTGTAACTTGCGAGTTGACCAAGTAACGCATCTTCGCCTACACTTACGTCAGTTTTACCGCTCTACATGTTTATTAGTGCTGAAGTTGCTTCTCGCCGAGAATATATTTTCTGCATAAAGTTGTTCTTTATATTACTACCAAATCCATGATAAAAAATTTTAGAGGGCCGCATTCGTTAAACCGCCTAAGCTAAAATTGCTCCTGAGAGAAAATTGAAGCCAATCATGTTATTGAACATATACTTTGCGAAGGACGTTTATTGACATGATAAATAATTGAATACAATGTGAATTAGGCCAGCAGGCTGCACTAACTGATATTTCATTGATACATTGTACGCCACCTGAGTACAAGACTGATATTTGACGGAGCAGATAAAAGGACAAACACACAAGTTCCAGCTTACTTTCACCTTTCTTCCACGTCAGGACGGGTGGCGGATGACCATCGGCGGAACAATGCATGATCACCGTGGACGTCAAGACGGCCGACGTGTTCTGCGGTTCTATCTTCCAGCGAGGACTCACTGTATAAAGAGCAGCAGAGGTGAACAGAAAACAAGCCGTTATAGTAATTTAGCACATGTCACACTTTACGCACTTTACATACAGGTATGCATTCTGAATAAGGCAGCGTGTGAAACACAAGAAGGAAGTCAGGACATCTAAAATGCTACTAATGAGTGAAGATGCTCACAGTGGCGGAAAAGAAAGAAGACATAAAAAGTCATCTGCGCCTACCCATGCGATATGCGAACTCATCAATCTGAAACGCGCAGTGGTCTACGTGAA
Source organism: Rhipicephalus microplus (assembly GCF_013339725.1). Taxonomy (NCBI): domain Eukaryota; kingdom Metazoa; phylum Arthropoda; class Arachnida; order Ixodida; family Ixodidae; genus Rhipicephalus; species Rhipicephalus microplus. The sequence goes on from NC_051169.1 coordinate 125,642,029, forward strand.
AGATAACTGTTGAGGAATTCCATTCCATTTTTATGCAAATTATTGATGGTTGGCTTACGCATGCGCTGCTGCTATTATTCATATGTCATGCCTCAAACAACAGACAAGTTTCTTCATTCCTATGCAACATTCATCAAATTTTGGCCCGCATTTACACTCTCAGCTACGTAAAAAAAGAGAACCCGGTGTGCCTCCGAATATCGATCTCTCGTTTTCCAATAATCTGTGCGTATTTAAGGCTCTATATGCAGGTACATGTTTTGGCACCTCGCTAGTTAATTTCCCTTGGAGAAAAAATGTCACTATATTTCACAGGTGGTGTCTGAGTACAAGTAGTTTTCATCGATTTATTCTAGGCACTATGTGCCAACATTCTCTTGCAAAATTTTCTACGAAGCAAGCGGTGCTCTTCATCAGAAAGAAAAATATATCGCGGTTTCATTATAAAACAGAGTGAAATATCTGATTAGAAAGAACGTCTACCGTCATGCTCATCGAGGGGAGAAAGGTGCGTGCAAGCTGAACATTTTCATGCTCCACATAAATATTTGTGATAAGCTAAATTAATACCTAACCTTAGCTTATGCTTGGTGGCACAAATGTGATTGCAGAAAAAAATGTGTCTGCTGTAAATTACATCACAGATGCATCAAACGTAACAAGTTTTCGATAATCAAGGAGATGCAGTCTTATAGGTAATTTGACGAGTTCGCACATTCGCACAGCAACGTAAACATAATAGAGGATCGTTCCCTACACCTCTAACAAGAACTGACATGAGAGCACAATTACGGACAAACAAACAATTGCCGAAAAGTAAGAATTCTAGAAAAAAGTCTTCAGATTTTTTTTCCCAACATCTTCACCACACCTTCTTATAATCTGTTGAAAAGCTTGGCGCCACCATATTTGGTCAGATGGGTTCCAGTAATTTCTGTAAAACTAAACGGTTTTCACTTTAGGTAGTGAGCTTCATCGTACAATCTATTTGGGAGGAACCAACCAGTTGAATCTCGTGTGAGTAAGCAGACCCATATTTAGGCGGCTGACATTTGTTTAACGTCGCGGTCCTTTCTGATAAAAATTTGTATAATGAAGAAATTGCATAGCATTTAGGATGCAGCTTCCTGAGACCTACTTGTGACTGCTATAATGTTGAAGCCATAATTACGCTGATTTTCTTTTGCCCTGCCGCGCTGGTCTAGTGCCTAAAATACTCGACTGCTGTCTCTCAGCTCGCGTGATCAAATCACGGCTGGGGCAGCTGCATTTTCGATGAAAAAAAAATGCTGTAGGCCCATGTGCTCAGATTTCGGTCACGTTATAAAACCCCAGGTGGTCAAAAGTTCCAGAGCCTTTGGCTACGGCGTCTCTAATATTAATATGGTGGTTTTGGGACGTTAAACCCCACATATCTATTTATCTACTATTTTTCATGTGAAGATTGCGTAGACGCCGACCACTTCAAAACTAGCAGTTGTTTTATGTACAAATACACCTGATAAGCGAAAGTAATTAGAAATGGGACGCACAGGTCTAGATGCCTGATCTCACTGCTGGCTTTCATGAGAGCGGTATACGGAGCGGCAACGTTATCACAAGGAGCCCAGTTTCGCTGCTCTCCTCGCGAGCCAGCATATGCGGCTAACGTGTGAACGCATGGCAGTCCTGTTCTGTTTTGCATACCTTGCTGTGTCCCGCGATGTCAGATACGGTAGCGCGTAATCGCTGTCAATGGCGCACTGCAGAAGGTAATCGCACAGCCGGCAAATATATACAGATTCTGGGTTACTACAAACGCCCTTTAAGCGCTTTCTCTCTGTTAAGCCATGACAGCAGAGCCGGAAGCTACACCGGCAGGGCTGGCTCGGCGGAAAGGTGTACGGCTTTGAACACCCGCAATAAAACGTGATCACTTTTACATATTTTTACTCCTTCACGTTAGTGTGAATGCTGTGGAATGTTATCAGATTGTGCTGCGCGGCATTGGGCAGTGAATGGATATTATCCCAATACCGCTCTTAATTTATGTGGGCTTATATCACCGTTGCTTACTAATGCCGGCTTACTATTGGTCGATGCTGCGTTATCACTTGCTGAACGCTGAACAGCAAGCACACTTAGCTTCGAAGATTGACTAAGGACCTGCCAGTGAAATGACAATATGAAAACGTTGCGGTCCGCTTGTAAACTCTCTATTCTCCCCTTTACTGCAAGATTTCACTGAGCTGTTCATAGCTGTGTCTGCTTTTTCTACAATTTGCTTTTTCACCAAGTTTGATTGGTAGCATATCAGCCATTGAAAGTGCTACGATGGTTTCAGTCTGAATATATGTCTTCTCCCTCTAGAGTGATGGGAGGTAGTTACGGAGCATTACTAATAAGCTTTCGTTTCAGCACCTGGGGTACAGTTATTACCAAATAACTCAGAACCTTCTGCTCTTACTAGATATCCTAATAATGTTAGCGCGGCAAGGGACTTCAAAGTAAGCAGCTGTAACACTCAGAATTACACCGATGCTGAGGATCTGCATCTGTCGTTATTCTATTACAGCATTACGAAGATAATTTTGTCAGCTCCTCTCACAGACACCAAAATTGAGAAACATTAAGAAAATAAAAAACATTTACAGCGGGTTACAACGAAATAAAACCTACGCCAATGAAATACGTGGCCGGTGTGTTATTTGTTCCACTAGCGCATACTTCCAACCTTTTTTTACCATGGGTATTTTCTCAGACAAATTGAAAATTGATCGCGTATGTCCTGTTCTTAAAGGAGACAATCCGAAACACATGATTAACTGTCGTACCATATCGGTGCTACCTGTTCTGTCGAAAGTATATTAACGTGGAATGGACAAGCGGCTCCAAAATTATTCGAGGATGAATACAGTATTATAAAACACGCAACATTTAGTTTTCAAAAACAAGTCTGCCGAACTCTAATTACTGCCAATAAAAGATCACATATTGGATATTCTTGCAAAAACTTATACACAACTGGGTTATTCATATATAAACGTAAAGCGTTCGATACCGTGTGTCATGACGTCTTCCTACAATAACTAAGCACATGTTGAATACGAGGCATTGTGCATGACTTAATGCAAAGTTGTTTAAGAAATCGATGCCATTTTTGAACATAAATAAGGAGCCATCGGAATACGTTTTAGTGAAGAAGAGAGTGCCACAGGGATCCACATAGGTCTCTCCTATTCATCATTTATATTAGTAAAATTTGCCACACTCCGAATTGCGCCAAACTAGTAAAGTACACGGACGATACATTTTTTAGGGTGCCTCACTGAATTTAGAGTGAAGGGCGTTTGTCAGACTATTGAGAAGTTCGCCTTCGCTCCATTTTTTATTCATTGACAGATAGAAACAAATAAATAAAATAAAAAATAAAATATTCTGTGACGTGGACACACGCTAATTAAGAGAAAAGATCGCACTGTCATACGCTGGGTGGCAAATTTCCAGCCCACCTCAGGTGCACCAAAAATTCTTCATTACTAATTGCGTGCTAACCGGCGGGTCTAGCTTTGCTTGGCGTCATTACGAGAAGCGCGCTGGCTAAACAGAAAAAAAAAACTGCAGCGTCTGCCCTTTCTCAATCATGTGAGCACCGGCTGTCCACTGAGGGTGCCAATGTGTTTGCTGAAATCTTAGATAATTTCTTTCTGCACTTGCTCGTTTTTTTGTTTTGCTTCCTGCGGAAATCGCTCAGCTCGCGTTACCGGCTGCCTGCCACTATATTCTCCTTTCCCGCCTATTTGCCTTAACCGCACAACACACGACAGTCGCTGGCTTGAGAAATATTGACGTTTTCTCCCTTTTGTTTGTATTTGGTCATTCAGCTATTTCAGCAGTCTCAAGTTGAACTCACGTGCGATTATGTGGATGCAACTATGCATCACAGACTCACAGGACCGACTTTTACTGCATGTCGAAGCATATTCTAATACTCCTTAAAAGTATAGTGGTATTTTGGGCACTTTAGCATGCGGGGGTGTTACTTCCTTTCACACAGGAGGGCATGAGGACACAGAGCGTCCAACGCTTCAACATTTCGCCGTGTACTCTCCCTTCCGGGCACCGAAAGTTACGCTAAAGCTCACTCAATATTTATCTAACGCGAATGCGAGGGGCTCCTTTACCTTTGCTAAACGCCAACATTACTGAGAGCTAACAGACATGAAAGAGAAAGAAAGTACAGGGCGTGTTACATGTAATACTTACCATCCAATCCTTCAAGACAACTTTTCAGCGCAAACAAGTGGGACAAAGTAAGAAGGTATGCAAAAAAAAAACGCAGACTGAAGCTTGGTTATTTAGTTTATATACAAAAATACGAGGTGAAAATAAGGATACCGAGGGAAGGAAAAACATCAGATGTAGTCATCATGTGTACACAACAAATCCAATACGGCTAGTGGGGATGCTTCCTCCTGTTACTCTTTTTCCACCACCCTTTTTGTATTTATTTCTGCTACAATTGAATCCATGTTGAGGTTCGCGCTTACTTGTGTACCTTCCTATTTTGTCCCGTGTGTTTGCGGTGCCAAATAGTGATATTGAGGCTACACCAACAAGCTCGCCTTGACACTTGCATTATTATGCACGTGAGAAGCTTGCAAAATGAGCTAAAACGTAACTTGACGTGACGATGGACCAAACCTGCTACCCACGAAAGAACGCATATACGCCATACAGTGCACTAGGGTATGGCTGCTACTGCAGCTGAGTTGGCACAACATCGGACTCATTCGATGGCTGCAGGCACTCTCCCTTGCAACGGGCAGTTGCACTTCTCGTTTCACATTTCCATTGCATCGCAAGCAATAGAAGTACCATCCAATACAGTTGAATTGCCGTTTTTGCCTTTCATTCTTCCAATACAAATCTAATGAATAGCTACGTTCAATAACTATGGCTATCGCAAACATTGGCTACAGCCTTTCTTGCAGACTAAAAGACGGCGCACGATTGGCCTAATCATTTCACTCAAACTCCCTTTCAGACTGGAACTTTCGCAACCAACGTATTAGACCTAATTATGCGTACTTTCTCAGTGCACCTGCCTTCTTTTTGTAACTATTCTACAATTACCACGTGGTGTCTTCTATACCCATAGCTCAGCCAACGGCACCTCATCTGCTCTTATAAATAGCTAATGCAATATTGATTGCCAACAGATGTTCGCCATAAGACGTCCATGACTGTTAGGTTGACTCTTGATGAATATTGAGAAAACACTAGCGCAAAACGTACAAAGACAAGACAATTATACACAGCTGCCGTTCAGAAAACACATCCAATTCTTTGACTCGTCTTCTGCTTGTTCGCATAGCGTAAACATATTTATTATTTTCCTGTATAAATGCTATTCGGTCCGCGCGGCTCCCTTCGGTTCTCACAACGTTCTAGTCTGACGCACCACCGAGATTAAGGCTCATGGGTTACGGTTACTGGTTCTATACCCCGTCTTGGCATTCTCACCGTGCACGACGAGTTCCACACTTCGGTTGACAGATGCAGCGTCATTCGAGACGAAGCACGTGTACTCGCCGTGGTCCGCGAATCGCACCCGACCGATCTTGATGATTGACGAGTCGTCCGTGGTCTCGATCACTCGCTCGCCGTGAGAACTGATCCTGAGGCCGTTCTTCAGCCATCGGAAGCGCAAAGGAGGATCGCCCTTGGACACGGAGCACATGAGTCGAGATCGGCTACCTTCTTCCACTTTTACGACGTTCGGAAAGAAATGCTCATCGATTGTTGGAGCCACTGCGTATGAGAAAAAAGCGTGTACAAACTCTGGTGTATAATTTTTTCACTTGTTTGATTTGCACAAAAATGGATCGTTGTCTAATATTACTATAAATGACTTCTTAATAGAAAAACATAGTCCACAATAAGGGACAATCGTGCGTAATAGTGCAATAGTATGAACAGTAAAATTCAGGGCAAAACAACGTCGACGTACGGCATCACGCTTGCCTTCTGTATTTTTTCAAGAGCAGATTCAAGAGCAGGCATGGCTCTGTGATAGAGTACCTCATTGCCACGCAACAGTCTCGCCTAAGATTCCGGCTAGTATCCTTGCATAAGCCGGGTGCATGCTGCGGATGTCAGTTTCTGTTGAAGTTCTCACGTATAATATACTAATGTACGCCCTCACCGTCCAGGAGTAGATATAAACTGTTAACACATGCGGCACATACTCGCACACCGTGAACAGTAGTATACGGGTACATACCACACCTGCCTATGGGAAAGGGCCTGACGATGTATGCGAAAGCACTTTCACATTCTTTATTTCGTAATCAGACAGTCATATTTCTCAAAATCTCTTACCATCCCGTACTAGTTTCTGTCTGCACCACGTTAAAGGTGATCACGAGAGCACCTAGACGTAGGCGGCCAGATAAATAAATACATACGTAGATATAAACAATGAAAGTGCCTGCACTTCAATAATAAATGCTTCGCATTTCAAAGTCTCTTTTTCCTTTGTTACTTGACCTGTGGGACGTGAAGACGAGTAGAGTGTTTCATCGTCATTAAATGGCGCACAGATTGAGACTATCGTGATAAGACTTGCAATTAGCTCCGAACCACGTTAGCAGATATTTGTATAACAATAATTCACACAAATATATATATATATATATATATATATATATATATATATATATATATATATATATACACTCTCTGAATTGATGATGAGAAAGAACAAGATATTTGAAAATAATTATTGCTCTCCTCAATCGTCTACGGAACCTACTTCAGTTAAAACTACTCAGTTCAAGATGCGTTTATTTTATTGAGACCCCTTATTCCAACCTTTAAATAGCGTGTTAGTAGCTCTCTATATAAGTATGACTGGAATCAGCTGTACACATTAGGCGCTTGAAAAAAAAAGGCATGCTTGTGCGCAACACGCAGCACAGTCACAGCGAAAGCGGGAAGAGGGCCTTTCTGAAGACCTTTCAAAATATTCTTTTAGTAACTGCTACAAGAATACTTGCAGGGTACCCACTACTCAATATTTCATCATTATTTTAGTGTAGAAGGCAAGCAATAACTGTAACTCTTCGTTATTCTTAGCAAAACCACGCTGCCCGCTACACAAGCAATAAATTTTGTGCAATTTCTTGATGCTGTGGCTGACGAGGATGAATAAATACAGCTGACACTTTTGTAATAGAATAGCGTATTCGATGACCCACTCGTTACCCCATTCACATTGTATGACGCCTCGTGTTTTCTTTGTCGTTTTAAAATGATTTATTACTCATTATAACGAGATTTTTTTTCCTGGTAACAAAGCTGCGTAGGGCCACTTTGCAAAGTTTGAACCACCGGCGGGGCTCAGTCGTAGAAAGCTCGGCTGGCACGCAGGGGACCCAAGTACAAATTTTGTTGGTTTATTGGTAAGTTCCATATACTTGGCTTTTTTTTAAATTTCGTGCGACAGTGGTTACGGACGCCAACAGCGATAGCGACGGACAACTATGCTGCGCACCGCCCATTTTCTGCTCTCATAACAGCTTTCGCTGTGGAAAAATCGATATCTTCCCCCGTGTTGTCCTCGCACATGTGTGCCTGGGCCCTACTTCAATGCAGCCGAATAAGTTTTCTGCTGTTGTAAGTTCAGTCTCGGAAACCCCTGGTAGGCTGCGCCATCGCTGTGAAATGGATCCGCTGTGCAAACAAGATGCGCGAAGAACCATGACAGCAGCCAGCCCAATTGGTAAATAAATAAGGGCGCAACCATTGCGAATATAAAGATTCGACCTTTCGCATTTCGTGTTTCTAACGCAAAAACACACACGTATACTAAAGGACAAACGTGATAGCGACGTCAGAGAGAGTAAACATAGTGCTCGAAGTTGGCCATGCCACCCCGCCCTTCATGATGACGTTATGCAGGGAGGCACAGAGCTCAATATAGCGCAATATAGCTTGCGGAAGTCGTGTCGAGTCCGAAGATTAGCTGTATAAGTTAGCAATCATGGATCTACAAGTGTACGAGCTAGGTATTTGTCTGCGTCTCATAAACGCTGAAAGAATGCCACGCACGCCGCCAGTTCTACATGTACCATATTTAATTAGGGCCACGGCCATACCATCAGCAGTTATGTTTCATGTAATGGCACACATATTTGTCACCCTTTGATGCATAAAATGAAGTATATGTAATTGTGATGATACGCTGCTTGTTTTTACTTCTTTCCAACTTAAAAAAATTTTTGGAGGATTCTAAGCCCCACTTTTCTGCTAGTTCGAGTCCTCGGTTGTATGCGCCCGTTACAATTGAGCTCGAAAGCGAAATCAGTAGCAAAGATTTCAATTACTTTACTACCAAAAACTTACGCCTTATGACCGAAAGCACACAGGAATTGTGCAAATACAGTATATAAAAGTATATATTTTAACCAAGCCGGTTCACCGTTTCCGAAGTGTGGAAATCTCATCAAAAAGGCGTGGCTTTCAAAGTGTTATATAACAAGAAACCGACAGCATTTCAGCGTTCACATCAATGGCGTTCATCGCAATTACATTTTTTACTACACTATAGAAATACCACGTTACTCCCTCACCAAGCCCCGACAATCATATAATCGGGAAGAGGAAAATACAGTAATAACCTTCAAGTATGCATGAACGCATCTGCGTGCAACGAAAAGCATACGAATTTTCATTTCACCCATACTTGAACACAATGCTAGAGCAAGGAGGAGTGATAGTGCTTTATCTTCTCAACGAACTTCGGGACAGTCACTTAGCTTGTTTAAAGCATTTTTGTAATCGATTTAAATAACTCATTTTTTAATGTAAACTTACCGACCACTGAGACGTAGGTCGAACCACTGGCAACGAGTTGTGAACGTCCCGTGATGGCGCAGGTGTATTCGCCTTCGTCGGCAAACTTAAGCGCCTGTTGTACAAGAAGGCGCCCTCTGTTGTCCACAGATTGCCGATAGTTCACTGGAAGCACCATCCCCGCTGCAAACACCGAGTGTAAACGAACAGAATTAAGACAATGCATCGAGAAGCCGATCAGGTGTAGCTTGGATGAGCTCTGCGCGTAGCTACGCCGAATGCTAGTGCGCTGTTTTCGATTAAATATCCAGCAAGTAGCTGAATATATATATATATATATATATATATATATATATATATATATATATATATATATATATATATATATATATATATATATATATATATATACATATATATATATATACATATATATATATATATATATATATATAGAGAGAGAGAGAGAGAGAGAGAGAGAAAGGGAAGAGTTCGAAAACACCATACTAGCGAATGCGTGGCATCCGCATTACTTCCCGCCACTGTCTAAGTGAATACTCCACCTTGATATAAGTATCTATGCATTCACGCTAGATAACTGGGTACGAAAGGTGGCGAACCTATCTCTCCTATAAAATCAATCAAAGGGAAGTCCATGGATATTGCGTTTCTGTCGAGTGCAATATGTCGTGGCGTGGTCAGCGTGGATTGCAAAAGACGCCGAAGCGAAGCCCCACACCATCCGTCTAGTCGACTGCGGAAGCGGCTAGAGAAATGCGGTCCATGTTCCGAGTGCTACGCGGGCAATGCTATCTCGTATCTTCAAGCATGGCCTCCATGACACTTCATGAGATGCCGTTGGCTCAGGTAAATGAGGGAGGGCATGACTTCAACAGTGCTGATGTTTGAAGATAACACGGCATGCCGAGGTTGACGTCACCGCGTTTACTCATCGTCTGAAAAAGTCCAGCGGCCACAACCGCTTTCTTTCGTTGCCAAAAAGCGGTATTTGCGTTTAAATTTGCAACTGTTATGTCGCTGTTTGAATTCAGCGGCGATCAGATGGTTCTTACGATCTTTGAAGTAACTTTTTTTTAATGCTCTAACTTCTCCTAAGCATTTTGTTGTGCTGGGTAGTACGAAGTGCAAGTTTCAACATCATGAACCAGTAAGCGATTCGTTCGTTTTTTTTAACGCTTGCTTCGCTCTCACAACACTACACAAGTGCGTCGATTGTTTTAGTGTTGAATACAAAAACTACAATGAAGGAGTCAACAATTACCTGAACTCACATAACCACGATTCGTAGCACTGTAAAATTTACGCCTTGTAAAATTTACGTAATAACAGTCACATGACAAAATGGCATCATCACGCAATGGGTAGTCACGTGACATGTGTAGTTGTACTCAGTACAATAAGCAAAAAAGGTGTTACCTCCAGGAAAGCTTACAATTAGCCCACCGGCCAAACTTTGTTCGAAACAAGCTCTGCTGATAGTTCCAGTTAAGGCCGGAATGAACGAGCGCGAGCAGACACGCTAGCACGCCTTCCTAGTCCCGGCGTGTTCCATTCTTCCACCTCTAGAGCAAGCGGTTCACTTTGTTGTGTAATTGCGTAAAAGATGAATGCCGGAAGACCGCTGTTTTGTATGACGCCGAATGGTTAGTCTGTTATGCTGCGGAAGCGCACACCTAGAAGGCACTCGCGAAAACCGTTTCCGGAAGACACATGATGCCTCTCACGGAATATGATGCCCAGTTAACCAAAGTTTTTTTTTCCCTTCCGTCCCATCAGTCAAACTTTCACTGGGTTTATACCACAGATACAAGCCTAAGCTTCACACTACTCACCTTTCCGCCACACCAGGGACTCTAGGGGATAACCGCCATACGGGCACCGTAGTGTCAGCAGGGTTCCTGATACCACGGTGACGTTGCGGAGTGGTCGCACAAAGGGCGCTCCTTCGACGTCCACTCTGGCCGAATGAGCGTCGGTGGCGATGTCATTTCGTGCAACGCAGCTGTACTCCCCACTGTCCTCAAGTCTGGCGTCTGAGATGTTCAGCACAGACTGCACATCAGAAGCAGAGCGCTCGGCGGTGATCCTGAGTCTTTGAGATGGATAGAGAAAATCGCCGTCGATTGCCCAGCTGATCTCGGGCGTCGGGCTGCCACGGGCACGGCACCGAAGCGACACAGCCTCCCCTCGTTTTACGGTCACCGATCCGAAAGTCTCCTCCAGTGTTGGTGACATGTCTGCGCTGGCGGAATCAGGAAGAACCCATGTGTGAAATAGAACTTTAGCCACCGTAGAAGCTTTACCCGCACTAAATACATTAGCAACCCGAGTACCAAGAACATTTATTGGCACTTGAGGATAGCAAAACACTTCAAATGATAAAAATTGTCCTGAATATTGACATGTGTGGTCCTTTTTCATCCATTTCGCCAGAGTTTTGTTAATATAAATCTTGTAATAGGTTTTTGTGAGTTTTACAAGTGAAGTTGTTTCGCCAAAAAATGTGTTACACTATCAAGTTCTGTAGGCCCGTGTACTCAGATTTGGGTGCACGTTAAAGAACCCCAGGTGGTCAAAATTTCCGGAGCCCTCCACTACGGCGTCTCTCATAATCATATGGTGGTTTTGGGACGTTAAACACCACAAATCAATCAATCAATCAATCACTATCAAGTTCCTTTTTTTTTTGACAAGAGTCTTTTGTTACTAGCACGACTATGTAAGTTTTTTCAACAAATCATTAGGTGCCTTTAAAAAACTAGATTTTCGTGTGTAGAAATTTTTAAGAAACACCTTACCAATCACACTTTTTTGGCGCTGATTACAAAGGAGATTTACGGAAGGAGCGCATCTGGATTCCATACGAACTCGCTGCAACATTTAAAGACGTGATCTGATCCCCTGATTTAAACAGTGAAATGACATAGCCGGTCTACTTCAGAGAGGAACCCTGGGAAGAGCTACTGTAATTTTATCGGCAGTCACAATATCAGGGAGCCTTTGTGAGTGAAACATCATTCACTCATGCGGTCACTCGTTAGCGTGACGAGTAATAAAACTGCAGCTAGGGCGACGTTCACACCCTTCGTATATAAAAAACGATCAGTGGTGAGAGCAGATGGGAGAAACGTTGCATTACGGCTAATGCTCACGCTGATGCACAGAATCACCTCATTATTTAGGATTCAGCACACTAAGCAACGGGGAGCATCGAGAAAGCAAAACGATAAAATGATTATCTCGTATCGCCCAACCAAACGAATGTTGCAAAAGGAGAACAGATGGGGGCTGGATTCCGTTAGTGACAGATAAATACAAATGCCAGCTGCTTATCACTTCCGCTGCTGTTGGCGGTAAAGAGTAGATATCACCGCGTGTGCTTATCGCGTTCTTCTTAGCTGCTTACTTTGCTTTCGTGCACTATTTGTCATTGTGCCATGCTTGTAAAAGAATAAAACAAGAAAGACGTAGGCGTTACCAGACTTACAAGCTTGAGTGGCATTATAAAGTGGTTATTTACAGTCATTACACCATCAGAGACAGCGTACACAGTCAAGTACCAGACGTTTTGTTCACTTGGTTTGGTTTGGTTTGGTTTGGTTTTTTATGGCGCATAGGCAGCTTAAGCCATCATGCACCAAACGCATGGTATGATTCTCTTAAAATGTTGGGATGCCTCGCCGAGTCCTTGCCAAGGCAAGGCCCTTGAGGATACCAACCAGGTCCAAAAAACCTCGATCGTCTTCTCAAAAGTGGGAAGCCCTAAGAGGTGTTTTTTGTGTATTTAGACGATGCAGGGTAAAAGTTTAGAGTTTTTCTAAAAATCCTGCTTCTTTTAGGAAGCTAAAAACTTCCGAGTTATCAACAAGCGAGTCTTCACTTATAAGCAGCGCCAGATGAAGAGATATATATGTTCGTTGTAAAATACAATAAAATGTTTTTCCGTAATCATTCCAATTTAGTGGATGACAGTAAAATATTATTTACTGATACCTCACCTCCGAATTTCGGACACAGAGGTTTTCCTCTTTTGCTAGTAAGTAAATATGAGTGAGGTGCGTGTGTCCATGCGTAAACGACATAAAACTACTCCTATGAACCGTTCTTGGTGTGAGCAGGACTTCCACTCTTCTAAGGTGGGTTTCACTAGGTGGAGCTTGTTTTCTGTTTCTGAATGCCATCTAGTTTGCCATGCATTTCTGTGTTTGCGGTGTACTGATTTTATAACATCTTTGTAGGGAATGCTGACGTTCTTTGTTTCTCCACGCTGTGCTTTTGCTGCACATTCATCTGCCTTCTCGTTTCCACAGATTCCGACGTGGCTCGGTACCCAGCAAAGCTCTATGTTGTGTCCCTGTTCTATAACAATTATTATGTTGTGTGGGATGTCATCTACATTGGTACACACGCGTTTCTCGAATGAAGGGCTCTTTGTACATTTAATAAGTCTGTGTGTAATATACTTTTCTCGATGTTTTCTTTTTGATTCTGTCACCGCTATTGAGACAGCGTAGCATTCTGCGGTAAATACGGATGTGCTTTGCGGTAGCCGAACTGTATGTTTCCAATAATTCTGTATAATAGCGTTTCCACCATATCGTGTCGATTTGGAACCACCTGTGTAAAATGCTGTGTGTCTCGCATATTTTGCCTGAAGTGCTAGCCATTTTTGCAGTATAAGCTCACGCGGGGTTTCCTTTTTTCTAAATTCAGTCAGCGTGAAGTCGCACACAGAGGGGAGGCAGTACCAACGTGGGAGTGCATTGGGTCTCTGAGCAATCATCGGCAACGGGTCCTTTATATATAAATCTTGGCACTTCTCTTCAAATCTGAGAAGCAGCGGCCTAATTGCTTAGGGTTTGTTAATAAATAGTGTTCCGGGTGGCCATTGAGTTACTATAGGGTGACAAAGGCAGTTGGCCATTAATCGAATCTTTAGAACTTATGAGCATGTGAGCATGATTATTCTGTCTCCCAGTGGTGGTTCATTTGCCTTTACATACAGACTTTTTATAGGTGACGTCCTAAATGCACCGGTTTTGAGGCGCAGACCTTGATTGTGTACCGGAGCCAGCTGTTTCAGATACAATTTTCTCGCTGATCTATACACTATACTACCATAATCTAGGCAGGATCGTATACCAGAGCGGTAAATTTGTTGTAGACCTGTCCTATTTGAACCCCAGTGTTTTCGGGACAGGACCTCCAGTATGTTCAAAGATTGGGATGCTTTTTTCTTCAACGTTTTTGTGTGTGGAAGGAGTGTAAGTTTCTTATCAAATACTATGCCTAAGAACTTATGTTTTTTCTTTACTGGTAATTCGGTTTGATTTAGGTGTAATGTAGGGTCTGTCTGTATGCCTCGTTTGAGAGAGAAGAGAATGGCCACGGTTTTTTGTGCAGGAAAGCGGGAACCATTACTGTATGCCCATGTTGTTATTTTGTTAATCGCTAACTGCACTTGTCTTTTACATGTAGATGTGTTGCAGGATGTGCCAGTTATTTGGAGGTCGTCGACGTAGAGTGAGTACATGATGAACTTGGGTATTACTTTGCTGATCGAGTTTATTTTTATGACAAATAGTGCTGTGCCTAGAAAGCACCCTTGGGGCACTCCATTTTCTTGAGTGAAACTTTTCGATAGTGTTGAACCTATACGCGACTAGAATGAACGGTCCAATAGGGAGTCGTTGAGGCAGTTCAACATCCTTCCGCGGATTCCTAGTTCAGCCAGATCCTGGAGGATTCCGAACCTCCAGGTGGTGTCGTACGCCCTTTGTAAATAAAAAAACTATAAAAAATTCCACGTACGATGGGAATCTGTGATATGCAAAGCACGAAAGAGTAAGGTTGATATACCACTTTAAGATGAGCACAACGTTACGAAGCGGAGGTAAATTATGCCATACATGACTTCCTTGTCAGGATTATCATGTTTGAACGTGTCATTAACCTTCGTGATCTTATGACACCTGATTCGAAATTTGATTTATGTGGAGCAACCGAAATGACCCGAAGTGCATTATTATGTGCCAATACACTCCGACGCAACGTTGACGCACGCGCAGTCTAAGCACAGCGACGCTGCGCTGGTGAAACGCGAGAACTCTATAGTCTGACGCCAGGCTCGACCCGCGTCCGTCAGCGTGGCCCCGCGGCAACTGGCGCTAAGTGCGACTTGGTGTGACGTTACCCAGACAGCACTGCTTCTGCCACTCTTTAATAAGGAGGGACGCGGGCAGTGCTCAAACGCGCAGGTGTCTAAGAAACGCAGTGCGACGCGCACCTGCGAGTATGAGGCAGGCAGATTGGCGCCTAGCGTGGCATCTCCCTCGTGACAGGACGAAACGAACGCCGGCGCGCACGCGCACCAGGTCCCGTCGAAGTGTATTGATGCCTTGAGTGTGAAATGTAGTCATGTTCTTACATGACACGCATCTCATGATTATCATATTTGCACCAGTCACATACCTTCGTCATCCATTTGCGTCAGGTATTACCAAGTTTGGTATACGTGAAGCTAGCGAAACGACCGCGAGCGCATCATGAGCGTGGCATGTAGTCATGTCCTAACATGACACGCATCTCATTACTATCATGTTTGCACCAGTCATATGCCTTCGTCATGCATTCACGTCTCGTAATACCGATTTCGGTATACGTAAAGCTAGCGGAACGACCACGAGCGCACCGTGAGCGTGGCGTGTAGTCTTGACTCATGACTTACATGAAAAGCATGTCATGATTTTTGCGTTAAGGTCTGCCGCTTGCGTTCGCCATGCAGTCAAGTCATACCAAACCAGTTTTGCAACATGTCTTGTGAACAAAACCACCACGAGAGCAGCAAGACCATGAAATATAAATCATGACTTTTATGACATAAATATCATAATTTTCAAGTTATGACTAGTCACTTACACTTGTAATATAGTCACGTTATGCCCTACCAAGTTTGGTATCGATACCAATAATGAAACGGCCACGAGAGCTAAAAGTTCTAAGCGGATAGATAGATAGATAGATAGATAGATAGATAGATAGATAGATAGATAGATAGATAGATAGATAGATAGATAGATAGATAGATAGATAGATAGATAGATAGATAGATAGATAGATAGATAGATAGATAGATAGATAGATAGATAGATAGATAGATAGATAGATAGATAGAAACGCTCAATGTCACCAAAGTTCACTAATCAATGATTCGCATTTAAAAGGCGGCCAGACAAATTTGTTTGTGTACAAACGTTTCACGGACGGTGTGTTCAAGTCATACTAGGTGGTCGGTTTTGCAGCACGATTTTTTAAAACCGCACTAATAAATATCTAGGAGTTCGCGTGATTCTGATACAAATGGCAGCCTACTATTAACAACACTTTCGAAGGACTTTGCAAGACAGCTGGTTAAAGCTATTGGTCTGTAGCTACTAGCACTGGTTGGTGCCTCTCCTGGTTCCAAAAATGGAAGGCTTCAGGTGATTTTCTGTATATCAAAACTTGGTTGAACAATGTTAAATGTATTTCTACGGCGCGTTCCGAGAGATGGGCTAACATTTCAAAGTGTATCTCGTCAGGTTCAGGTGCAGTTGGCTTGCCTGCAGTCAGTACTGTGCGTATTTCTTGATAAGTAATTAAGCCGTTGTATGATTCGTTTGTGTTTTCACTTGTTGGAAGTCTTTGCTTTTCGGCTGCGTGTTTCTGTTTCAGAAATGATTGTGTACAACGTGACGAGCTGGAAACATCACAGAAGAATTCACCTAAAATATTTGCCTGTTACTCAATACTTGTCTCTACGCCAGGAGGCGTCAGCAACGGTACAGCGAACCGAGAAAACTTGCCGTCTATCTTCCAGTCTCGTTCCCACATTTCTTTTGACGCGGTGGTGTTTTTTACGGAAGAGATGTGCTTTTGCCACGATGCTTTTTCAGTGTTGCGACGAATGTATCTGGCCTTGGCTCTGGCTTATTTAAAACTTACAAAGTTTTCTGGTATTGGGTACCTGCAAAAGGTCCCCCAAATCTTATTTTGCTCCTTTTTAGCTTCTTTTCATTCGTAAGTTTACCATGTTTTACTATTTTCTTTTGCGAGTCAAGATGTCTGAGGGATAGATAGCCGGGAAGCTGTTACGATGCAGTTTGTAATACATTCATTTCGTTCCTCTATGTTGAGGGCTTCTGTCGCAAGTTTTTCAAGGCAAGCCTTTTCTTGGAAGAGGGCCCAGTCAGCGAAATGCAGCTTCCAACAACGTGGTTTTTGTTTATTGAATTGAGGTGATGTTGTTTGGCTGATTAGTATGGGCAGATGATCGCTTCCGCATGGGTCATTTAGGACATCCACTTAAGATTCATAAAAACAGAGAGTGAACAAAATAAGTCTATGCAGCTCATTTTTCTTGGACTAGGAGAGCAGTAGGTTAATTTTCCTCTATTAAGTAGGCATATGTTATTGCTCAATAAAAACTTTTCAATCATTTGGCTTCAAATGTCAGTTTTTTCACTACCCCAAAAAAACAGAGTGTGCATTAAAATATCCGACCGCCAAGAATGGCTCTGGCAGCTGTTCTATAGGGTGTTCTAAATCAGAAATGGATATTTTAACATTTGGCTCCAATTATGCGCTGCACAATGTAATCGTTTTAAATGTGTGTATGGTGGCCGCCACGGCTTCTATTCTGGTTCCAAGTTTGTGTTCTCACGCTGGCACTCCACTCTTGACTATAATTGCAACACCACCTGAGAGCCTACTTGCCTGCTCTCGGTCGTGCCGGAACACACTGTAGTTTTTCAAGATGTTTTTCAAGGAATTACATTTGTTTCTTGTAAGCACAAGCCTACTGTTGAAAAAGTGGCTAGTACGTCCCTTATGTCGTTTAAATTATGTTGGAGTCTCCTGCAGTTCCAGTGTATAAAAGCCATCCTCAGCCCAGAAGGCTTTGAAAGCTTTGCTGCGCTTTTTGCGGACAACTGGCCTCAGAGACAGACTTTAGTGTCTTATACTCTTTGATGTTGCCTTTCCTCTGTCGCAATTTTTTTGGTAATTTCTCCCTCTCTTCGCAACATTTCTTTTAACATCTTTCATTCCTCTCACCCCTTTTCTCCAGCACAGGGTAGCCAGCCAGTCTAAGAACTGGCTAACCTCCCTGTCTTTCCGCTTAAACTTTCTTCCTCCTCCTCCTCCATGTTGTATGTAACGGTTAGTGTACAACCTAAGTTTTGTTATCAGGCCCAGTGATTCCGGGCTTGCGTTTTTTTTTATCCAAAGAGTCCCGCCATCGTTCCAACGTCGACAGTCCAGGACTACCCTGACTTCTGTCCATCGCATCGCCTGACATGACGGACGTCCGTCCTGATTGCACGGATTTCTTCACGTTTAGCCCCTCCACATGGAGAGAGGCTTTGGAGAGAGGCTTTCAGGCTCGCTGACCCAGAGATTCGCACAGCCTGAGATTGAGATAGTGGTGCAGCGGGAGCTGCGTCCACTTTGGGCGCTGCGTGCCCAGCCCCGACGTCATTTGGTGTGCCCTGGGAAGGCGCTGAAGGCACTGTGTTGCCGCACCGTGTTGCAGCACAACGGAGTAGCGTTTGCTTTCCATCAACGAAAGACGCTTTCGCGTTTCTCTTAAGCTGATGTTTTCCTTAACTTTGAGAGTAACAATCCTTTTTAGGGGCGAAGCTCCTAATAACACCATTCATCGCTCGTAGTCGTTATCGTAGTGTGTAACCAGCATTACATTTTAACCTCCAAGGTGGTACCGGTGGGAGATTTTTTCTGTGCACTGTCAACAATAAAAAAAACTGCAGCGTGCGCGTTAACTAAGAGCCGAATGCTCCTGTCTCTCATTGCCCATTAGCAGCTATTGGCATAAATATTGAGCACTATCTGACAACAAAGGGTTGCTACGTTATACTCACTGGGTGTGACCTCTTTAGTTTTAGAAAGGTTCAGAGAGCGTTGAGCCGCAATGTAATGAATACAATGAACTACTATATACCATGAACTCGAGGCGGTGATGATATGATGATGATATATGTTGTTTAATGGCGCAAGAGCCATTGATGGCCAAAGAGCGCCAGGAAATGATATCGGATGAGAGCAATGGTTATGGTAAATGGCTGTAAAAGGGCCTAAAATCTGCGCTCTAAAGATGCGTAAGACATATATTTATTAAAATCATGAAAGTGAAGTGAAGCATGCCTGGTGAGAATGAGTCTTTAGTTATCATGACATGATAAAATAGGAGCGTTATATCAGCACCAATTTCTCGCCAGCGCCCTTGGTCCCAAGGGACGGGAGAAAGGTGCTCTTTTGGATGTAGCATCCGCAGCAGCAGCCTCCTTTCGGAGGCCATGCTACCGATCACTTGAGTAGATAACATGGAAGGTATTTACTTCCTTTAGGAATGCATTCAATGCATTATATTTAAAAAGAGGTTCGCGACCAATAAACATAGCTGGGTGAAGGGGTATGTGTTCCTTGTATGCTAGTGGAAAATGTTTTTTCCTGTAAGCCTCTAGCTCAGAGCATTCGAGGAGTATGTGAAGTACGGTAAGTGGACGGCCACATCTGTGACAGCTGGGTGAGTCGCCACCAGACAAAAGGTGTGTGTGCGTGCTGTGTGTGTGTCCTATTCTAAGCCGACAGAGACTGACCTCTGTACGGCGTGTTTTCGACGTGGGTGGCCAGTTACCGAGGTATGGTTTAATCAAGTGTAACTTGTTATGAGTTTGTTGATCCCATAACTTCTGCCAGTAAGCCCTGAGCTTTTTCCGTATGTTTGGTTTTAGGTCCATTATAGGGAAAGCAACTGAAGAGTTGGCGGAGCTTTCGTTAATTGACGTGGCGAGCTGGTCGGCCAACACATTTCCTTCGATCTCGCGATGTCCTGGCACCCAGCACACGGCTATATGTTGCTTGGAAGTATAGGCTGCGCATGGTATTGAATAGAGGGATATAATTATAGGGTTTCTGTGTTTTTTAAGATTTTTCAACGCTTTTACGACACTCAGGGAGTCTGTGTATATAACTACCCTTGGCGTATTCAATTCTTTGATGTGTTTAACGGCTACGAATAACGCGTAAGCCTCGGCTGTAAAAAAGCTTGTGCTGGTGGACAGAACGCCGGCATCCGAGAAGGATGGGCCGACCGCCGCATAGGACACGCCAGTATGGGACTTGGATGCATCAGTATAATATTCTGGGCAGTCATATTTATGTTGCAGCTCTAAGAAATACATCCGAATGTGTATGGGGGAGGCATGCTTTGTGACAGCTACGAAAGATGTGTCACAGTCTATAACCTGCCACTGCCATGGCGGGAGCCGCTGTGCGGGGGTGCTGAGGTGGTATTCAAGCAGTGGGACATCTGTTTCTTCAGCTAGGTGTCTAACACGCAGCGAGAAAGGGCGTGCCATTGCGGGTCGATTGTAAAAAAGTTGAGAGCTGGACAGGTCGTTGATGGTGGAATATGCAGGTTGCTCACTGTTCGCATTTACATTAAGGAAATATATGAAGGAAGAATATGTTCTCTGCAGATGGAGTGACCACTCGTCCGATTCTATATAAAGGCTTTCAACTGGGCTTGTTCTAAAGGCGCCTGTGGACAGGCGGATGCCTTGATGATGAACAGGGTCCAACATTTTCAGAGCGCTTGGCGTGGCAGAGTGATAGACTATTGACCCATGCTCAATACGTGAGCGTATAAGGCTTCTATACAGATTCATGAGGCACTTTCTGTTGCTGCCCCACGTTGTTCGTGACAGCACCTTTAGGATATTCATTGTTTTCAAGCATTTATTTTAAAAATGTTTTATGTGCAGTACAAAGCTTAACTTCGCATCTAAAATTATACCTAGGAACTTATGTTCTGTGTTTACGGGTAGACGCTCACCCTTAAGGACCAGTTCAGGTTCAGGGTGCAAGCCTCTTTTTCGTGAAAAAAGGACACAGGTGCTTTTCTGTGGGTTTAGTTTGAACCCGTTTTCATCAGCCTAATCGGATACCTTGTTAAGGGCGAGCTGAACCTGTCGCTCACAGATCCCAAGAGAACACGATTGAAAACCTATCTGCACATCGTCGACATATGTTCAATAAAAGATATTACGTGGGATGTACAGACGGAGAGAATTCATTTTTATAATAAAGAGCGTACAGCTGAGCACCCCACCCTGTGGCACTCCGGTTTCCTGTACAAATGTTCGGGACAGAACATTGCTCACTCTAACGCGGAAGGTACGATCAGATAGATAGCTTTCAATGACACTGAACATAATACCGCGTATACCTATGTGTGAGAGGTCTCTCAATATTCCAAACCTCCACGCAGTATCGTAGGCCTTCTCAATGTCGAGGAACACAGATAAGAAAAACTTATTATCAACAAAAGCCTCACGTATGTGTGCCTCGATACGTATAAGATGGTCGGTGGTAGATCGGCCCTCTCTAAACCCGCACTGGTATGGGTCGAGCAATTTGTTTGTTTCTAAGTAGTGGAGTAGGCGGCAATTAATAATTTTTTCAAATAGTTTGCACAGGCAGCTTGTTAACGCTATAGGTCTGTAACTTGATACAGTAGAGGGATCCTTTCCCTGCTTCAAAATTGGAATTATAACAGCCTCCTTCCAGGAGGAGGGGATCACACCTGAAAACCATATGCGATTATAAAGAGAGAGGAGGGTTTCTTTAGTTTCGGACGGTAGTTTCTTCAGCATCGCGTACATTACGTTGTCAGAACCTGGGGTAGATGTATTACAGCAGCTGAGTGCTGTTCGCAGTTCTGCTAAGCAGAATGGTGCATTATATGCCTCATTTCTTGCGGATTTTCTTTCTAACTTTAGTTTTTCTATTCGTGCCTTGTAATTCTGGAAGGATTCGGAGTAGTGTGAGGAGCTCAATATGTATTCGAAATGTGTGCCAAGAAAGTTGGCTTGGTCCTCTAAGCTTTGCTCGAGGCTATTTACTAGTGGAAGAGAATATGTTTGTTGGCCCTTAATTTTCTTTACCTTATTCTACACTTTTCTCTCATCTGTGTACGAGTTGATACTCGATATAAACTTTGTCCAGCTCTCTCGTCTAGCTTGTCGACGCGTTCTCCTTGCCTGCGATTTGATCCGCTTGAAATTTTCCAGGTTTTCTGCTATAGGGGAATCGCGAAGCAACGCCCATACTTTGTTCTGAGTGGTCCGTGCTTTCCTGCATGCGTCGTTTCACCACGGGACTCGCCGTTTAGAAGACATGCCGCTCATTTTGGCAATACATTTAGATGCGGCATCAAGTATAAAAGCTGTAAAATACATGACAGCGTCATCTATGGTCAGGGCAGACAGCTCATTCCATGTCATGTGTGTAAGAGTTCTATACCCTTCCCAATCAGCTGAGTCAATCTTCAATCGAGGAACCTGCGGGAGTAGTTGATCTTTGTTCGGCGCACTCAGGATGATTGGGAATTGGTCACTCCCATAAGGGTTTTTAAGAACGTTCCACTTAAAAACAGGTAAAAGTGACGGTGATGAAATGCTAAGATCTATGGAGGAGTACGTGTTGTTTGCAAGGCTAAAATACGTAGGCTCCTTTATATTTAAAAGACATAAACTAGAAGAGAAAAGGAGCTGTTCAATGAGTCGTCCTCGCGCATCGCAGTAAGCATCGCCCCACAGGACATTGTGTGCATTAAAATCACCTAGAACCAGAAACGGCTCTGGGAGTTCATCTAATAATGATTCCAGATCACGTCTGTGTAGCTGTTGATGTGGTTGTATGTACACAGAATATATGGTAATGAGTTTGTTAAAAAGTACAGCTCGAATGGCCACTGCCTCAAGGGCCGTTTGGAGCTTCAAATGCTGGCATGCTATACTACGATCAATTATAATGGCCACACCGCCAGATGGTACAACAGACCTCTCGGTCTTTTCGGAAAATAATATATTGTCGTAGGAAGTCCTTGTGCTTAGGAGTTAAGTGCGTTTTTTGCACATATAGCACTTTTGCGTTAAACTTACACAAAAGTTCTTGGACGTCATCTAAATTTCTAAGTATTCCCCTTACGTTCCACTGTATGATTTTGTCCATAGTGAAAAAAAAGGGAAAAAGTGCTGTGTGCAAAGAAGACGGAGATTAACTCATTTTACAGGGCCTTTGTCAGGCCCCCTAATTGGCGTTCTGTCCTTTTTGGGGCGGTCGAGCGAAACTCGCCGCTCCTTCGGCGCTTCCTGCGCCGTTTGGCTTGAACTGGTGTTCATCGCCTCTTGCGAGGCACTGTACACCCGCTCTAAAGAGCGATCTGTGCGTCGCTTAGACTTCGTCTCGATCGACGAAGTCTTTGTCCCCACCGAGCTGGGGGTTGATGAAGCCCCCTTGGCCTCGTGATTGCCCTGGCTGCTGCCAGAGCTTGTAGAGGTCACTGGTGTGGACAGGCTGAATATGGGAAGGGCAGCGCTGGCTGCTCCCGCCGCAGGGGCTTGTGTCATTGGCCTCGGCACGCTAGGCGCGGTACGGGCAACTGCCAAGGGCCTTTGTGGTGCCGCCCCTCGTTGCACCACTTCGGCAAAAGGTGTTTTTAGTGCTAATGATAACGAGACCCGTAGTCTTGCTTCCCTGAATGTGATATTTTCCTCAACTTTTATAGTTCTTATTTCTTTTTCTCTTTTCCAGGCTGGGCACGCTCTGGAGTATGCGGGGTGACTACTTTCGCAGTTAGCATAGAGGACCTCGTCATGACTACATTCATCAGCACTGTGGCCATTTGTGCCACACTTAGCACACATCAGCTGTCCTCGGCAGCTCTGGGATGCATGACCAAATCGCTGGCATTTGAAACAACGCCTCGCGTTTGGAATGAAGGGTCGGACATGGAGTTTTACATAGCCAGTTTCGAGAGTCTCAGGTAAAGTGGTTGAATTGAAGGTGAGTATCAAGTGCTTTGTTGCTATTTCATTGTTGTTACTTCTGATTTTGATGCGCTGGACATGTATCACACCTTGGTCCTTCCATCCATCAAGAAGCTCTTCTTCACTCAGTGTCATCAAATCTTCGTCCGATACCACGCCCTTCACTGTATTCATGGTACGATGTGCGCTCACAGAGACGGGGATGTTACCAAAGGCTACAAGGTGCGAGAGCTTATTGTACTGTTCCTTGTCTTTTAATTCGAGAAGCAGATCTCCACTTGCCATCTTCGTGGCCTTATAACCGTTCCAATGGTCTCTGTCAAGCACTTGGCCACAAGGAAGGGTGAGATTGCTCTAGCTTTTGTAGATGATTGTTCGCAGTGGAGGACATGATATTTTGGGAAAGTTTCTCTGTTTTCGGGCCAAAGTAGTGAAGTTGCGTCGGTGCGTACCCTTTTCAAGGCACGATCAGTTAGAGAGGGGGTCAAGGATCCCATGAGAAAATGTGGATTTTTCGGTAACGGCGCCTACCACCCACCACGGAGTCCAACAAGAGGACGTGGCAGAGCATGTGGGTATGTCTGCGCAACGCCAGCAGTACGCAGTTACTATAACCCAATATGGTTTACCCTAGTTTGGATACCCACAAAAGGTTAACCCTTGCCACCAGGAAAAACAGAAGTAAATTGAAGAGAGGAGGAAACAGGAAAGATTGAAAGTAAGAGGGAAAGACGAAGATAAAGAGAGGGAGAGACAGGAAAAGGCGACAGCCCAGGGGTGCCGTCTACGTGAAGCCGGGGCCAAAGGGGTGTGTTGCCTCTGCCGGGGGGCCTTAAAGATCCAATCACCCAGCATTGGCTCAACCCCCAGGATCCCCTTTTCCCCGGACACGGCAAAGCCACGCACGGCTAGGCGTGGGAGGGAGACAAAACTCCCCGTTAGCTCGGGTCCGTGGTGTCGCTACACACCAAACGCCTACTTGCGCAGGCGCCCCTGCGGGGGAACTCGAGGTGGTTAAAGGTGGGAAGTAGAGACGCAGCGCGAGCCATCGGAAAGTAAAAACCGAATTCTCCTGTTTCTCATTTCTCATTTCCAGCCATTAGCATGTATATTGAGCATTATCTGACAGGAAAAGGTTGCTACATTATACTCGCCGGGCGTAACCTCCTTGGTTTTAGAAAGGTTTAGCGAGCGTTGGGCCGCAGTGCCATGAATACAGTGAACTAGTGTATACCATGAACTCGAGGTGGTTAAAGGTGGGAAGTAGACCCGAAGCGCAAATCGTAAGAAAGTGTGAGTGTGCCACTTCTAGTTTAGTCCTTGGAATGTTCGCTGGATGGCGGTGCTTCTATATGAGGAATATATGATGAGAAGATGCGAGATGACGGTGCTTGGAGTGTTCAATAGATGGATGAACGGACACACAGACAGATGCAGGAATGGACGCATGAACGGACGCAGGGGCGGATGCATGGACAAACGCAGGTACGGACGCATGAACAGATGCACGCTTGGACGGGTGGATGGACGCATGAACGGTCACACAGACGGACGCATGGATGGACGGAAGCAAGAACGAATGGACACACGAATGCTTCACCCACTCTCCATCATTCACTCCGTGGATATGCTGCTATTTTTTTCTTGTTTCCATATTGGGTAAGCTCGGGAGTGCGCAGGATGACTACCCTCTCAGTTCACACAGTGGTGTGGTTCGACTTCGCAATTTTCGGAAGTGTTTCCGTGAGAGTCACACTTAGCACATGTGTTTTTGTCTCTGCAGCTCTGTGAGCCATGGCCATATTGTTGGCATTTAAAGCAGCGTCGGGGGTTTTGTATGTATGGGTGTAGTTTCAGTTGGGTGAATCCAACCCAACTGAAACTTCTGCTAGTATGCTTGATGTGAAAGTGAGAACGAAGTGCTTTGTTTGTATTTCCTTTTTTTCTCTTGTGATTTTTATTCTATATACATTTGTGACGTTTTGGTCCTTCAGCCCATTCAGGAGTTCTTCACTTAGATATATGGGGTCATCGTCAGAAATGACACCTAAGACAGTATTTAGTGATCGGTGAGGTGTAATAGACACTAGATTGTCTTCGAAGGCAGTGAGTTTTGAAAGGTTCTTATAATGGTGCTTGTACAGTACTTCCAAAAGATGGTCATCCTTAGCTAGTTTCTTGATTTTAAACCTTTGCCTTAAGGTGTTGGTTAGGGTTCTGGATACTTTGAAAGGGAGACATGTCTTACTGTTCTTTCTGCGTGCTCGCTATGAATAACATGGAATCTTGAAAATTTTCATTTGCTGTTAGTGAAAAATTTTGATGTTAGATCAGTGCGCCTCCTCTTTTGAGAGTGGCGATCAGGTGAAAAGACTGGGGAGTCTATCTAGTTTGTGCGTGCTTCAGCCGTAGTAGCAGCCACCCACCATGGAGCCAAACGAGGGGACGGGACAGGGTCTCACGTGCAAGACCTGCCCACGCCAGCTGTATACCACGACTATAACCGAATATGGCTTAACTCAGGGTGGTTAGCCACACAAGGTTAACCCTTGTCACCAGAGAACAAGGAAGTAAATAGAACAGAGGAGTAGACAGGACCGACAAAATGTGGGGCGAAAAGACGAAGATGTAGGAGAGAGATAGGAAAAGGTGACTGCCGATTTCCCCTGGATGGATCAGCCCAGGGGTGCCGCTTACGTGAAGCCGAAGCTAAAGGGGTGTGTTGCCTCTGCCGGGAGGCCTTAAAGGACCAATCACTTGGCGTCGGTTTACCCCAGGATCCCCTTTCCCCAGATCGGGCTCAGCCAGCACGGCTAGGCGCGGGAGAGGTTGACGCCCCTTGTTAGCTCGGGTCCGTGGTGTCAGTACACACCAAACTCCTGCTACGCAGACGCCCCTGCGGGAGTTTTGTTCGCGCGTATTTCCAGCGATCTAAAAATCATACAAAGCCATTGACCTACCAGAGTTTATTGTCGCTAGCTAGAGTCCAGCTACCTTGAATAGATTCACATATACCAAATACACACACATATTAAGGAACGCACTTTATCATACATTAAGCAAGTTTTACAGGCAACATCTCACCATCAACGCAAAATGAGTTCAGATATTTTGTGCCGCAATACTTCCAGCCGTCTGTCAAGTTGTACATGCATCACGAAACGAAGATTCATTTACACTTCTGATGGAAGTATCACCTGAAACATTCAATATTATTATGGCTATAATTGATGTGAAGATATGGCCACATGCTAGAACCTGCGCCTAAAACTTTCACTGGATCGAAGCACATCGTCGAACACGAATTGCAAAAATAATAAAACTGGATAACTTATCGACAGTACGTTTCATGCAATGACTGAAGGGGCCGATTACGAGGTGCGCCTAAAAGCAAACGAAGAAAGAAGACATAGTTTGGCCGCAAGGGGGAAGCAATGACAGCAATAGCAACAAATGAAAGCATCAAGCGAAAAGTGGTGTTTCAACAATTGCAGTGCCAGGTCAAACTGAGGAAAAAACGGCAGCATATCCTAACGATGAATGATGGAGGGTGGGGCGAAGCATCCATTCGTCCATTCGTTCTTGCTTCCATCCGTGCATGCGTCCGTCTCTGTGACCGTCTGTGCATGCGTCTGTTCGTGCGTTTGCACGTTCATCCGTACATCCATCTCTGCGTTCGTACATGCATTCGCCCCTGCGTCCGTCCATGCGTCCATCCGTCCGCGCAGCCATCCGAGCGTCCGTCCATGCGTCTGTCTGTGTGTCCGTTCGTCCATTTAGTCAACACTCCAAGTACCACCATCTGACATCTTTTCATTATATATTCCACATATAGAAGCACCGCCGTACAACGGACATTCGAAGAACTAAACAAGAGGTGACACAAGCATAATTTCTTACGGCTTGCGCTTCGTGTCTACTTCCCACATTTAACCACCGCGAGTTCATGGTATATACTACTTCACTGTGTTCATGGCACGGCGGCCCAACGCTCGCTAAACCTTCTAAAACTAAGGAGGTTACGCCCAGCGAGTATAACGTAGCAACCCTTTCTTGTCAGATAGTGATCAATGTACATGCCATTGGCTGCTAATGGGAAATGAGAGACAGGAGAATTCGGCTTTTAGTTAACGCGCACGCTGCGAATTTTTTATTGTTCAAAAACGCACAGGAGAAATCTTCCACCGGCACCACCTTGCAGGTCAAAGCGTAGGACATGTTATGCACTACTACGAGGGACGAACGGGTGCCACTTTAAGGAACTTCGCCCCCTAAAAAAAGCGCCTCCTTCCACGAGTAAGTCTGTGCTCAAAAGCACTTGCAGCCAGCCATCGACCAAGACGACTGAAAATAAATATCGTTCGCGATGTTTAAGTCTTTCTTTTTGTAAGTGAACCATATGCAATTTTAAACAGTGGCAACGAGATCGAAACTTGCAGAGCGCGGCTCAAAAAGGAAGCACGCACGAAAAGAACGCACACAAGACGAGCGCGAGCTAACCATGTTCACAGTTCAAACTCAAAGGACGCACGAAACGTTTAGGCGATTTCAAGATTGAAAGCGTTGAGCCCCAACAAAATGTCCGGTCACCTCATTTACCAGCTCCTAAAGTTGAAACTAAAAGGACATTTTCACGTTTTTTCAAAGATAAAGAAGTCTCTTATTAGGTTTTCATGTGAAAATTACGTGCGTAATGTTGAACACCACCTCTTAAAAGTTTTATGTAGATAAAGATAACAGATATTTAAATATATTTTGCCAAATAAGGGAAGGGAAGTGTAGAAAATCAGTGGGCCCTATTTTTTAACGCTTTTCTTACCTACCGATGGTAATAAAGCATAGCGGTGGACAAAAGCAGATGTTTTCAAGGCTGGTGTTTGTAAACGAAAAAAAATCAACTATTGATTCTCTATGCATGTGATTTTCTCTCCTCACGGGCTGGCTTTACGCTCCCCCTAGTAGAGTACCTAGTACTCTTAATCGTTACCCACTTTTAAGGGACGAAGCTTTTTATAACGGCACCCATTCGTCCCTCGTAGCCGTTGTAGTAGGTAACAAGTATAACTTTTTGACCTCCAAGCTGGAGCTGGTGAGAGATTTCTTTTGTGCGTTGTTGAACAATAAAAAACAGTGCTCAATGTACATGCCAGTGGCTGATAATGGGGATTGAGAGACAGGAGTATTCGGCTTTTAGTTAACGCGCACGCTGCCATTCCCATTAGCAGTCATTGACATGTACATTGAGCACTATCTGACAAGAAAGGGTTGCTACGTTACACTCGCTTGGTGTAACCTCCTTAGTTTTAGAAAGGTTTAGCGAGCGTTGAGCCGCAGTGTCATGAATACAATGAACTAGTATATACCATGAATGAACTTGAGGTGGTTAAAGGTGGGAAGTAGATACGAAGCGCAAGCCGTAAGAAAGTGTGTGTGTGACACCTCTCGTTTATTCCTTGGAATATCCGCTGGATGGCGATGCTTCTATATGGGGAATATATCATGAAAAGATGCGAGATGGTGGTACTTGGAGTGTTGAATAGATGGAAGAACGGACTCACAGACAGATGCATGGATGTATGCATGAACGGACGCAGGCGCGGATGCATGGGTGAACGCAGGGACGGACGCATAAACAGACGCAAGTACGGGCGGGCGGATAGACGCTGGGACGGTCACACAGACAGACAAATGGATGGACGGAAGCAAGAACAAATGAACGGACGAATGCTTCGCCCCATTCTCCATCATTCACTCCGTGGATATGCTGCCAATTTTTTCTAAACACAC
Organism: Rhipicephalus microplus; assembly: GCF_013339725.1. Lineage (NCBI taxonomy): Eukaryota > Metazoa > Arthropoda > Arachnida > Ixodida > Ixodidae > Rhipicephalus > Rhipicephalus microplus. The sequence goes on from NC_051169.1 coordinate 125,671,566, forward strand.
AAACAGTGAAAGGGCCTATACGCAGAGGTGTACACAAAATAAGCGCGACCTAGTGCCACACTTGTTACTTCGCTGCGTTTGAAATGCGTGTTCTTTTCGGAAACGGAAAGCCTGAAGCGGTCGAAGTGACCTTCTTGCGCCCTATCACCAGAACACAATTGTCCCGGTTACAGCCCTCAAAGTACAATTCTCCGCAATCACGAGAATTCTCCGCAATCACGAGTGCACCGTGAGACTAGAATCGTTGGGCACAATACGTGAGGGAACCGTTGAGTGCGCCCTTCGCGCCCTTTCACTGGCTGAGCTGCATGACAACACGCTGATATTCACACGATATCAGCCTGTCTATATAAGTAGCTGCACGTTACTACGGTCGCGATCATGTGTGCTTGTAGCTAAGGGGCTAAAGCCACGCGTGGCGAATTGAGAGGTCCCCCGTAAGTGCATGATGGTTGAGACAAATGGTGATGGCAAATTCTGACAAGAATGTCCATGCAATTGACAACAAAGCGGCAGCTGTGTGTAACAGATCCCAGTTTGTCCTAACCTGTGTTGCCTTATAAACCTGTGTGTACTCAAGCTGTAGGCATATCCAAACTTTATTTCACCGACATATGCAAACACGGCACAAAACAATAACGATCTTTATCAACATTCTTTGCTTGACAAGCACAAATGCTTAAGGTGTTCACCGCTTATGCGGCCCAAGAGGCTCTCGTGAAACTAGCGAGGACGGCGGCCAACTCCACTGTAAGCCCGCGGACGAAGTATCACACTCACCTATCTTCTCGCGCACAACACCGCATAAACGTTTAATTCTGTCTCTTGGCTAAAAAAGCGGAATGTTATGTCTCTATACCTCTACTTTTTCGCATAAACGATTAAGAACGCCGTAGGGCCGCTCTATACAAAGTCATTCATAGAAACGGACCACTTCACACCGTATACCATCTGCACAAGAATGCTGCAGTCTCGTACAGAAGAAAGTAAAGGTGGCGGGAAAACAGTGGCACATTTGCAGCATGGCCCACCATAACTTATCGCGAACTCCGGGTGCCTGTAACATGCCGTAGCGCATTGAATATCCGTGCGGCTGGGCTTGTTCTCGCTTTAATGCAGATGCACGAGTGTGGTGCGAGGTTTGTGTCTGTTCGGAACAAAAGCTCGGCAGTGTGATGAAACAAAAAGCTGTTTCTCGTCGTTACAAATAGCGTCTCGTGGCGCATCCAGATAAACAACTAGTGTTAGCAATGCAGGGCTGATACATGACGCAGTAGCAGCCTCATGTGCATGACTCGTACAAGATGGCTCCAGCAAAAATAAACTTGGTGCACACTAAAGCGGTTTGTGTAGCCGAAATGGTTCCATTATATTTACACGTTCCATTACGCCACACGTTAACTCTTCATTAAATATTTGTAGATCCAAACGCTTATATAAGCAGCCTTCCAAAGCTTTGTTTCTTTCTTTTTATCAATTATTTGTAAATTCACACGTTTATAAAAGCCGCCTTTCGAAGCTTTCTTTCTTTATTGCTAGAATAAAATGTCATCCGCCTCTTATAGCAGCTAACAAAGGCGTTTAATGATGACTTTGCGATTAAATGCAGTGTAAAATACGCTTTTCTACCATTGCATGCGGCTTCAAAGGTGAAAAGGTATCGCGACAATGTCATCGGGAACAAGCAAAAAATAAATACAACTGCGAAAAAAATTCTGGACTGTGTCGCATTCAGCATGTGGCGAGGCAAAATGAATGGTTCTCTGGGTGTCAAAACCACACGACTACTTAGGGATACCGCGGGGCGCCACGCCAGTTTCACGTACGAACCATTGTGAGCATTCCTACTTTTTTGGTCTTTGCTTTGCAAAAGCACGATGACTAAGATACGGCAATCTTTTGAAGAATAGCAACCTGAAATGTATGGGCGTCTGATTCCAATCATCAAAAAGTGAGGACGCAAATATAGAACAAAAAAACCAAGAAAAAAGAATAAAAGAATGCTCTAAAGAGTAACGTAGATCAAAATATACAGGAAACAAATTCTAGTACAAAAGTGCAACCTAGGCACTCTTGTTGCAAACAACACATTCAAAGTAAGTCACCGTGTGCAAATACCACAACGACTGTGACTGCACAATGACGGGGTAAAGCTATGAAGAGCGGGGAGCCAAAACATTCTTCCCAAAGTTTGAAAATTGAAAAACTGTGGAGCACAGTCGTATACAATGAAACTGATCGTTGCGTGAAGAAAAGAACTATAACACGTGTGTCCAAACAAAAGGACAGAGGACGGGTACGTCCTATGCAACAGCTGAGTGGTGGCTAAGTAGCCGAAGAACAACAATAAATTAAAAAATTGTGAAAAGAAAACACAGTATTTTCCCAGCGTGGGCCAGCGGATATCTATTTTGTCTGCTACATGTATGTTTTTTTTTTGTTGTTGTTCAGTCTTTTTTTAAGCAATGCCTGGTCCCGGCCACGCCAAATTCTGTCAAACAGACGACTTATAAGCATCAAGGGCGAGCGTAAAGGTGGTTTCAGCCACTACGCGCAAATTGTGGATCGTTGTTTACGGAGTTTCGCTGTGACTAAACACCATTTCAACCTGCACACCTGTCTTCCCTATAGAAGAATATAGGCCAGGAAGCCGTTTCACATGTCAGGTTATAACTATTGTACACCTAAAAGAAGTGTATTGACATCATCTGGGCTATAGTCGAATTTGGCCTCCTAACTTTACAAGGTGAAACCATTAAGAGAGAGAGACAGAGAGAATTTATTTACACAGAGGTAGAGAGGTCGACCTGAGCTATAGTGTGCTCTGGCCTGCTACTCTACACTGGGGAAGGGTGTCTGAGGAGTGAAAGAGTGATGAATAACGATGGTAAGGTAGAGAGATGATATGTTCTTAGGCTGGGTAACTCTACAGACGTGCATCCAGTCCAGTTGCTTTTAAGAAAGCGATGACGGCTCAACCACATGTGTGCTGCTGGCGTCATGCCAAGGACCTAACATAACTTTATCGGTTAATGGTCGACTAATATATCGACCAATCGAAGATATCAGTTGCTGACGTTCGCTTGCATATGCTGGACAGTCGCAAAATATATGTTCGAGCGTTTATGGCAACCGACAGTGACCACAATTTGGACCTGTGTCATTACAGCCAATCAAGTGGGTGTAACGTCTCGTGTAAGCCACACCGAAGCGAATGCGGTGGATAATGCATGAGATGCTTCTTTTTAACTTGTGAGGCATACGGAACTTCAGTTCCAGGTCCCATTCGTGCTGCCGCTTGTGCTGGCGTTCTGGTTTCTCCCAGTGCTCTAAGATGGAGTTGCGCATTAAGCGTCGAAGTAGTATGTTAGTATCTTGTCGAGAAAATGCGATGCACTCTTCCCGGGCACTACTTAAAGCTCTCTTAGCTTCAGCGTCCGCCTCTTCATTGCCCATTATGACACAATGAGCAGATATCCATTGAAATGTTACATAATGTTCATTTTTGTAGCAATGCCAAGAAGCTCTGCTATTTCAATCGATAAAGTATGATATGGACCTTGTCTCATGAAGTCATCGATGGTTTGAAGAGCAGCTTTGGCATCGCACAGTATCGTCCATTTACGAGCGGGTTCTGTCGACATGAAACGTATTGCCTCCCGAATAGCAACAAGTTCCGCGGCTCTTGATGTGGTCTTGTGATCTATCTTGAAACGTCGCGATATCTTCATCTGCGGGATGAGAAAGGCTGCGGCGGAGGTACGCGACAAGGTAGATCCATCAGTATATACGTGTGCCACACCGTCGCACGTAGTGTAAATGTGCAGCAGTGTAAGTTGCTTTTGGCCGATCGATGATACAAGGGACTTTTTCATAATCCCAGGAATCTGAAGTATGACAAGTGGTCTAGGCAGGAGCCACGGAGGTGTCTCAGGAACACGTGGGGGAGAGAATCTGGGCAGTATGATGTTCTCGAGCCGCGATATAGCTGTTGATTAACTGCGGTCTCGGTGGCTGGCAGGGAGCGCTGATAAGGGATGTTGCCTGTGTCGAGTCAACAGGCGAAGGGGGACTCGAAGAGGCTCGCTGAGGGCATATACTTTGATTGGACAAGCCCGAGCTTCGGCGAGAGTTCCCTTGGTTGATGTGCATTGAGTTAAGCCCAAACATGTGCGCAACCCTTGAGCTTGGATGCTTTCTAGCGTGCTTGCACAACTGGGCTTCATGCTTGAAAGCATGGGCAGGCTGTATCGTAAGTACACTACGAATAAAGATTGGCACAGTTGCAGGAGAGCTGCCTCCGAAGGGCCCCATCTTGCTCCGGCCATGACCCGAAGAACTTGAAAAAAACTCTTGAGCGTTGACTTCAAGGCTGTGACGTGTTTTGACCAAGTTGGATTCCGGTCGAGGATAACACCCAGGAACTTGTGTTGCGCAACAGCACGAATTCCTGTTTCATTCACAGTTAGTGGGTATCTTGTCATTTGTTTTCGTGTAAATGCAAGCACTGCGCATTTTTCTGTTCACAGTGCGAGATCCTGGTGACGTAGGTACCTTGCTGGGGGGGTCACTGCATGTTGCAGTCGAGCACGCAGTTGGGGGCGCGTAGCTCCAGAAGCCCAGATGCAGATGTCGTCCGCATCTGTGCTCACCTTCACCGTGTCACGAAGTTCAGTAGCAAGTCCAATCAAGGTGATGTTAAAAAGTGTTGGATTGAGAACACTCCCTTGGGGAACATCACGGTGAATGTTATAATGGTGTGTATCTCCATCGCTTGTTGACATATACACGGTACGGTCGCTAAGGTAGCTCACGATCCATGCATACAGACTTCCGCCGATTTCTAGATCCTCAAGCGCATCAAGGATGGCATAATGTAAGACATTGTCATAGGCGCCTTTAATGTCTAGAAAAACAGCAGCCACTAGTCTGCCTCTACATCTTTCCTGCTCAACATCAGAGACCAAGTTGATGACCCCGTCAATGGCTGATTGGCCTCTCCTAAAGCCATTCATGAAAGCAGGAAAGCGATTATTGCTCTCTAAGAGCCACTAATTTCGACAATACCATCCTTTCTATGACTTTGCCATGCAGCTGCTTAAGGTGATCGGCCGGTAAGATGAAAGCTGTTTAGGGCACTTCCCCTGTTTAAGCAGTGCGATTATGCGGCTGCACTTCCACTTATCTGGAACATTTCCTGACTCCCAGGAGGTGTTGTAGTAAGATAACAGGATCTGTCGTACTTCTGTATCAAGATGGCGAAGTGCAGCGTACGTAATTCCGTCCGGCCCGGGTGCCAATGAGCGTCGGGAAAGTGAAATTGCAGCGTCCCGTTTCTGCGTTGTAAAAGGCACTCCGAGGCGTTCGTCGAAAGACGGGGGCACAGTGGTGGTAAGAGCTTGGGTCAAAGTGTGAGCGATGGAAACGACGAGGCTACAGTAGTCCTTGGCTACCTCTATTTCACTCCGACCTGATGTAGAGCCACCGCACGGAATGGCCAAATTTGTTGTGGAGAAGATTGTAGACTTCGTACTATCCACCAGATTTTAGAGAGAGGCTGTCTTGGGTTCAAAGAACCGCAGAGTGGCCTCCATCGTTGCCTGTCCAGCTTGTCGAGATGCCGAAGAACGTGTCGTTGAGCTTGACGACAGGCTGAGAGGTTTGACGGTGATCTTGTTCTTCTGTATCGCCGTTCTGCGCGGCGACAGATAGCACGAAGGGCCTCGTATTGTAAGTCGATAGCTGATTGTTGCAGCAGAATGGTAACTTGTCTTGTTGTGCCACGCAGGGACGAAGAAATGATGTCTTGTACTTGAGATGGTGTAGCAGTGCGCTGACAGCTGGTTTTCACAGATGACTTGAAGAGACGCTAGTCTGTCTGATGAACGCAGCGTGTGGATGAACGGCGGTACCACCTAAACTGAACATAAGTTGGCAAGTGATCACTACCGTGAGTCTCGATATCCGTAGACCAAGCTGCAGAAGACAGGAGACTCCTGGATACAAATGTAATGTCGAGGCATCTGCTGTAAGAAGTACCCCGAATGAAAGTGGGCGATCCATCCTTCAGCACCCTTAGTCCAAAATTACACACGAAGTCGCACAAATCTCTGCCACCGCTGTTCATTACAGTGCTACCCCAGAGGCGATGATGAGCGTTGAAATCTTCAATGACAATGTGGGGGCTCTGAGCAGCCTGAAGCACTAATCTAAGGTGAGAGCAGTCCATCTTCGCACTTGGATGGATGTATCCTCCGATAACCGACAACGTGCGCCTTTTATTTTTAATAGTCAAGCAAACGTAATCATTCATTGTATGCAACAGAATGTCATGTCGTACGTACGTCATATCTCAGCGTACACAAACTAGCACCTTGCTTGCACGGTGATCACTGCGAGACCAAAGCTGGACGTACCCTGATAAACGGAATGAAGAAATCATGTTTGGTTAGCAGATGACAAAAACTGGGAACTGGTATTTCATTACCCGCTGTCTGAAATCAGAGAGACGGTCACGTAAACTACGAGCATTCCACTGCATAACAAGCGTCTGCCGCATGCGATCTTCGAACATCGAGGCCATGTTCGCTTACTGAAGAACAACAAGAAGTGGCTCCAGCACAACAAGTAACTGGGCAGAAGCTTTAGCCGCCGGAGTGTTTAGACCACTAAAGATCTTGCGCATGGAACCCATCAAATTTCTAAGCATACTCTTGATGTCATTATGATCCATCTTGTCGTCCTGCTCGCTGCGTTCAGCAGCATTATGCGTGGAAGACGTACAAGTGGGTCTTGATGGTAAAGAAGGCCACTCCGAGGTATTACGAGCCGGCAGCTGGTTGGCTCGTCCATTTGTCAGCTGTAAAGGTACGGAAGCTCAGACATCTTCAATTCTGGCCGGTAAAAGCAAGCGACGAGAAGGGTAATTCTGGACGTCAGATGTCAGTTCTTCAACTCGGTTAGCACTGCTCCCTCGTTTCCGTCGGTATTGTGAACGACGTATACTGCGCCAGACAGCCCTTTCAGCTTCTCTGTGCGTGGAGTGGTCCCTAATCATCTTTTTCATGATAGTTATTTGGTTCCTTATTTTAGGACAGTCCTATGAGGTTGCGTCGTGGGCGCCCGTGCAGTTAGGACAATTAGTGGCAGCGTTGCAGTTGCCATTGTCATGAGGTCCACCACATCGTTTGCAAGTTACCACACCCTTACAAACTGCACTGACATGCCCGAATTTCAAACATTTATGGCACTGTAGAGGTCTCGGTACATAAGGGCGTACGTACCACATGACGCACATATCCAACCTTGACGTGAGTAGGCAACGACTCGGACTCGAGCACTACTTTCACACAACGCGACCGTCCAAAGCGGTGGAAACCGATTCCAGGAGCCGTCGAAGAAAGCAATTTCTCGAAGCTTGAGTCTTTTTTTTCTTCGTTCACATCATAAATGACGCTTGTCGTAGTTGCCTTGTCGTACGCGGAAAACGCGCGCATTGGAATGTTTCCTAATTGGAGAATGGCCTTCAGCGTGTTCATTAAGAATCACATTAAGATCATTAATCACATTAATCACATAATTCACATTAGGATCCATTAGGAAAACACAGCATATCTATGGACTGAATGAAGATGAGTGAGGCGAAGCGTCCGTCTGTCCATTCGTGCATCTGTCCATCCGTGCAACCGTGGGTCTATCTGTCTGTCCATGCATCTGTCCGTCTCTCTGTTTGTATGACCGTTGGTCTAGTGAACACTTCAAGTACCACCATCTCGCTCTGACATTCCAAGAACTAAACTCCCCTATGGCACATACCCGATAGACTTGGTTGGTATACAGAGGACGATCAGGTAAGCCCTAAGGAGCTTCACCCCTACAAGTTTCAGCGACGACATGCCCTGTGTAGAAGGACCCTTCTGGTTACCTCGAACGGCGGAACAGGCCTTGCAAACTAGTGAGGGATCACGATGGCTTGTGTTGGCTGACTAACTTGTGGGACCCTTGAGGTCACCTCGGATAGTCGTGTCTATGACTTGAGGAATCGCACGCGAAGTTCAAAAAATACACCGCAACGCCGACTGCCTCTCTCGAGCCCCCGTCGAAACACTGCAGCAGGATGACCGGGAGGATCACTGCTCGTTGGGAACCATAAACGTCAACGAGTTCTCTGTATAACAGCCAACTGACACGAAACTCAGGGACTTAGTGGAATACCTCCAGGACGAGACCAGTTTCTTCCAATGGTATTCAGCCAAATAGTGGCGTCAATTTTATTGAAAAAAAACGACATGCAACAACATGCTTGCTAAGAAGAATTCCTCTTCAACCCGGGTTCATTGCGTTCTTGTTTACCGTTCAGTGCAGCAACAACAAATGTTCCAACAAATGGGTATAAACTTACTGGAGGGGGCCATTCCAGACGTTCGCGAAGTCTATTGTCGAAAACATGTGGATCGTCGTAGCTGCTAATTACCCCACTTACTCTGCCGAAACAAATTCTTTAGCTGCCCAATGGAAGCGTTAGCAACGCCATCATGTATTCGTGCTGCGTCATGATGTCCCGGAAGTTCCTGGTACTGATAGAGGCATGGCTATTAAGGCTGACTTTACTCAGGAGTCAGGTGATCTTGCAATATAACCAAGCAAAACATCCCCTCACCATGCCCGAAAACCCACAAACCAATGGCTTCACGGAGAGTCCAATTAAGGCCATCGCCGACATGCTGGCAGCGTACGTCGAAGTCAAACACAAGAAATGGTACGCCATTTTTTTTAACCTGTGCTTAGCATACAACACAAGCACGCAAGAAACGACCTAGATGACGCCATACAAGTTTGTCTACTCAAAGGACCCTGCGTCGACGCTTGTTGCCATGTTACCAGACGTGACCGACTAAGAAAACCTCCATGTCAACGCTCACCTTAGCGGGTGAAGCCAGACAACTTGCCTGTCTACGCACAAAGAGCCAGCATAAGACTAAGAGCCATGTTTTGTACCTTCGACGGTGGCACGCCACTTATGAGCCTGGTGAGCATGTTTGGTTCTGAACACTGATACGTCCACCTAAACTAAAACAAAAAATTTCTTTGGCGACACCACGCACCACACAAGGTGTGGAGTATCAACACTCTTGGTGCTGTTGACAAAAAGGTAATACCGGATGGCAATACGAATGCTAAGCAGCACACCATGCGCTCTGAGTTCAATTATGTTGCCATGAATAATAGCCGGCGGCTATTAATCGTGACATCGGACGTAATCATGGTTCGGGACGTAATAACGAAGGCACAAGAGGTGCGCCAAGTTGCTGGACGACGACTACTGGACTCCCAGAACAATCGGAACAGCCTCTATGACACCTATTATCGTGATGTGTATTTCGCACCCGCTAATCTGATCTTGCTTTGGCCCCCCTCACGCCGGGTTGGACTTTCGGAGAAAATACTTTCTAGTTTTTCAGGCCCTTACCGCATCTGAAGCCTGGCGACTGACGTTACCTAGGAAGCCATCCATACGGACGCCACCATCATTCACACTCGAGCTGACGTAGTGCACGTTACGCAGCTCAAGCCATATTATTCCAGCTCCCCCTGATTACCACAAGGTCGGCGCTCCAGCCACCGAGAAATCATGTAGAGGGCGGATTAAAGCCACGAAGAGGACAGGCAAGAAGGCGAGGTTGACAGACCCTGTGAGCTGGGCCCCATCATTTCTACCTCCGAGTTTGCTTTGTGTGCGCCGGTTAAGCTTATTTTTCCCATAACAATATCAAGATAGAGGACTACTGCATGCAATGATGAGACAAAAAAGGAAGACGTAGCGCAGAATTGTGCATGCGAAAACTTCGTAGCCAACACAGGTGTGTTTATCAACACTGTCGTTATAAAATGAAGCAGCAAAAAGATGGGGCATCCAGTATAACGTAAAGTCTTAAATTGCCCACTTGATTTGACTTTGAATTTAATGGCAATGTATAAACGGATATCTTACCTGTTTTTTTCTGGAAGACTTGTGACTAAGAGCTGTGCTTCTGAATTGATTCTAATGTGTATTTTATAGACCAAAAACCGCCATATGATTATGATAGATGCCGTAGTGGACGGTTCTAAAAATTTTGACAACTTTAAGTTCTGACACGCTACCTGAATTTTTGTACACGGGCCTAAACAATTTTTGTCTTCATCGAAAAAACAGCCGCCGCAGCTGGAATTCTATCCGGAGGCCTGCGGGTCTGCAGCTGAGTAGCTGAGCCACTTAGACCACCACGGTGGTGCTGCGCTGCTGAATACGTGTGGCAATAAATTGCTACATAAACAGTGGTAACGTCTCCACAAACAAATAATAATAACAAGTGACAGCGTTAGCACATTTTCTGGCGATGATCGATTCAATTTCTAAAGTATTAGTCATTTGCACCACAGTACACCTTTGTCGAGCAAAAGAGCATGATAAACTTGGCCGTGGCATCTGCTTGACGTGGCACAACTTGTATCCTAATTACGTACACGTGCACGGACCCACTTTGGTGTTAATGTCTTAAAACTTCGATGAAGAATATGCAAACAGGCGCAGTTTTTTTTGCGCCTTTTTGTCTCCCATACCAATGTAAGTGCACTCTTTTTCCATGACAGACATAGCACTGGGGTCACGGGTTCACCCCAATATAGTTTCGCTGACTGCTGTCCATGTCCTCGTCACGGTAAAGTGACGGTACAGCAGGCGCTTACGGGAGCACTAATTGTTAATTTTTCTCATTGTGCGTCCAACGAGACTTTCAGACAAAGCAGCAGCATAACTGTGTATAAATGAATAGCGACACTCACCGTCCAACTTGAGCCTTGCTGCCACCTGGCAAGAGTCATGGTCGTTAGCCGCGAAACACTGGTACATGCCGGCATCTTCACGGCGCACAGTCCGGATGCGGAGTAGCCTGTGCTCGGCGAGCAGTTCGACGCGTCCGTCCGGAAGAATCGGTGCACCATCCTTTCTCCAAGTGACTCGGTTGATCGGCTGCCCGTCCACGGTGCAGTTGAATTCGGCCGGCAAGCCTATGGCCACGGTCTGCAGCTCAGGCTGTAGCCGCGCTCTCAGAGGTACTGAGTTCGAAGACAAAAAAGCAAAGAAGAAGAGGCGTCAGCTAAGCAAGTTGCTAGGATGCGAAAGCTTTGTTATTTGGTCGGTCTAAGACGTTGGCGTGTGGACACATGCTACACTCGTGGGTTCTAGTCTAGTTACTTTACACTTCTAGTATAGTGTTACATGCTAACGGTGTGCAGCCGTCTCCGCTATACAGCACAAATTGTTAAGAAAATCAGGGCATAATTAAGCGTCGCCTTTAAAAGTTGAATGCAATAGTGATATCTTGCCCCAGGTGCGTACTTCAACCACATAGCGCGCGGTATATTTTCGAGCTTGCCACGAACCTACTACGTCACTCTAAGGGAGTAGGCGTAATGACGTGTGTGCCTTTTGCAGTCAGTAAGAAGGCTTTGAACCATGAACTCATTATGGTGATTGCATTTTCTGGCCCGCGATGGCAATGTACGCTAGCACCATGTTCAATACTGCAATATTTTACGTTGTAGTATATTGCGTGTATACAAAACGCGTGTGTTTTTAAAGCATCCATGTTACTTTCCCTTCATTTTCAAGCCGAGGAAGGTATTTTACCAGTGTTCACAAGCAGGACGCGTGGACGTTTAGTGGAACACCCGCTCGGGTTCAATCTCCACTCCAAACTAGAGTACTTTATTATGCACTCTAAACACATCTGTCTCAAGTTCTCCGTCATGCAAAACAGGACGTTTTTTCCCTCACAACGAGCGTCACAGACGCCGACGCCACAATTTTCGCAAAACGAGCTCTTTAACAATATCGCGTTAAAACACGGATCGCCTCAACACGCAAGTAAAACTCTGCTGTTTATAGGTACCCAAAGATTTTTTTTGTTTCTAAATAGGCGGGAAGGGGTGGGGGCGACCTATGGTGATGACTAGCTTGCCGTATTTCCTCTGTTAGCCGTTCAGACGTTTAGAGTAGCGCTGCTCACTAGAGTGGAGTCAAGGTGTGGGACAGGGCTCTTGATAATCAATAATGTTAAACGTGAAACGCGAAAAGCATGCAGTCGAAAGGGGAATGATGAGGGCAAATGCTAGCTTCCAAATCATCATGACCATCAGCCTGACTAGGCCCACTGTAGGGCAAAGGCCTCTCCTTAAGCCGCCGATCAAGCTGGTCTTGTGCTTTCCGTTGACACGTTACACTCATGAACATTTTAATCTCATCTACCCATCTAACTTTCTGTCTCGCCTTCATGCGTTTGCCTTCTCTGGGAAACCAGTCAGCAGCGCTTAATGACCAGTGGTTATTCTACCTGCGTGTTACGTACCCGGCCCATGTTCCTTTCTCCTTCTCGATTTAAACTATACCCTTCACTCAGGTTTGTACCCCGCCGCAGTGGTCTGGTAGCTAAGGTACTCGGCTGCTGACCCGCATATCACGGGATCTAATCCCAGCGGCGGCGGCTGCATTTTCGATGGAGGCGGAGATGTTGTAGGCCCGTCTGCTCAAATTTGGGTGCACAATAAAGAAACCCCGGTGGTTGATATTTATGGAGCCCTCCCATGCGGCGTCTCTCATAACCATACGACGGTTTTGGGACGTAAAACACTACACACACACAAACACACATCATCATCATCATCATCAACATCAGCATTATCCTTATAATCACGCCAGTTTGTTCGCTGTTCCACTCTGCTTTCTTCTTGTCTCTACAGCTTACACCTATCATTTGCTTTTCATCGTTCACAGGCTGCACTTTCTTTGTAAGCCTCCAGGTTGCTGCTCCGTAAGTAAGTTCCACCAAAATTTCCATCGCTCACTGCGTCGTGCTAGATGATTCTGCTCCGTAGGGAAGTATTGGCTGTTACATACGTTTCTTCGTAGGGTTAGCGGCAGATTACCATTAGTAATTTGAGAATGATTGCAGAATATGATCCACCACATCTTTATTATCCTAGTTGTTTTACTCTCACGAATCTGCTCCGTGGTTACTAGCTGTCGCAAGTAGATACATTTTTTTGCAACTTCCTGAATCTCTCCAAGTATCACAAAGCGCTGTTTTCTGCCGAGACTGTTGCACATAACTTTAGTTTTGTCCATATTGATTTTCATTGTTATTCTTTTGCTTTACGTGTCCAGTTCAGTAAGCGTGAGCTGTTTTTTTGTCCCTTGAGTTACTCATTAAGGCAATGCCATCATTGAATAGAAGGTTAATTAGATACTCTTCACTAACTCTTAGCCTTCACTCTTCCCAATCTAGGGCCCTGAAAGCCTCCTGTAAACACGCGGTGAATACCATTGAAGAGATCGTGTCCCCTGGCTCACACAGATCTCTAATAAAATTTTGGGCCTTTTTCAGAGAACTATAGTGGCTGCTGATACACTGCAGATTTCTTTCGGTATGTTTATGTAGGGTACATTGATTTTCTGATTCCGTAGTGCCTGCATTACTGCTGATGTCTCAACTTAGTCAAACACCTTTCGCAATCTATGAAAGCTATGAATAGGTGTTTGTTGAATTCCACGCATTTCTTGATTACCTCCTTGATAGTATAAATATGGTCTATTGTGAAGTAGCCTGTGTGAAATGCTGCTTGGCCCTTTGGTTGATTAGCTGTTATATTGCCGTAATTATATTAGCTATTACTTTTGTAGATATTTTGTAAAGAAAGAACAGTAATCTGAATGACCTGTAATTTTTCATGCCTTTGATGTCTCCATTTTTATAGAATAAAATGACGTTGGCGTTTTTCAAGGAATCTGGTACCCTTCCGGTCAAGAGGCACTTCGTATATAAAGTGGCCTGTTTTCTAACTTCCAATTATCATTTAATAAAGGAACGCAGAAAAAAAGTAGCTGTCACATTATATCATAACCATATCAAGCAATGCGCAATGATAATAACTCTCAAGCCAAACTGAAGTGAAGCTACGCAGGACGAACCCGTGCGGGTCCACTCAAATAACCTAGTTCTTTTTTTAGTGTGACATATAGCTTGATAACGCTATTTTGATTTGCTACTGCTGCCGAATGAATGATACCCCTATTGCTATTGTTAAGATAAGCTAATATTTGACGAAGCAGGGCGTGCCGTTATTGACAAAACGACTGTGTTTGCTACTCACCCTAACCGAAGCGCTAGGCTCATCATTTAGGTGGTGATGTTAGCGAATGAATCCTGCATCAACAAGTCATCGATTACAATATATAAAAAAAGTCACAGCTTCGCCGCCAAGGTGATGATCGCGATAGCGATGAACTGTCAGGTCACGCGCATAATGGCGAGCAGATCGAAACGTGCCCCGCGTTTCTCAAGCACAAATTACGCACGACACGTACTCACAGGTAGACATGAACGTGAATAAGCGTCTTTATTGTTGCTTCGCTGTGTCTGAAAAGCACGCCTTTTTCGCAAACGGCGACTGTGCTACGAGTGCAATGACTATTGTACGCCCGGTAACTACAACAGTATCGTTCGGGTGAAAGCTCCATTCGTACGTTTGTTCCCACCGCGAGGTAAGCGAAAGCGTCTTCTCTCTGCGGGGCGAAGTACGCGTGTAAGATGAGAGTGCGCGCCGCTGCGTCGTGACAGTCTAATAACGCGTGCTCATAGCGCCATCTCGCTGCTAATGCTGAAAACAGGATAGTTGTTCCCCCCGAGATGCCCGGCATCAGCGGTAAGTGGTAGATATAAATAGCTTGCTATTTGAATGTTTATTGAATTTCTCCTCTGTGACTGAGTGGTTAACGCGCCGCGCTCACGAAGCAGAGGTCCCAAGTTCAATTATTCACGACGGAGCCTTTTTCTGGAACATTTTTCTTTGTTGCGCTTACACACACACACACACACACACACACACACACACACACACACTGTCACGGACGGCCAATTTTGGCGACCCGGCGTCATGGCAATTAACGGGCGCCGTACTTCCCCACTGACCGTGGGAACGGCGGGCGCATGAAAGGGAGCCGAGAAGTGCAGAAGGGGGTGCTCTTCTTAGAACGTCACCGCCGACGGTTGATCCTTTTGTAACTGCGGCAGCGTCTGCAAGGTCATAGAAGGCCGCGATGTACCCCGAACAAGGATTAGACTACGAGACGCACCGGCTGAGAGCCAAACGGTTTGACCGTTTCCCACGGGGAAAAGCGTGGGAAAACCTCTGGTGGCCAAGCCGTATGACAACAACCCAACAGGTTGTCACTCTTGCTAGTTGAGGGCCCTCTCCCAATTAAAAAGGGGTGGGGTCAAAATATTTTTGGGGCGGAGTTTCCATCAATTAAACGCGCATGATTGGACCCATGTAGAGGTCTTTTGTCCCCAAGCAAGAGAGCGAGGAGACACGAGGGGGATTTAAGCGCAGGATTTTGCCCTGCTAGGCAGACTAGTCGCTGACCATCATGGTTTAGAAGCAGATCAACAAGTATCTCTTCTAGAAGTTTTTAGCGTGGCTCTGTATCGGCTGGCCACCTAAACTTAGCCGTTCGTCTAGTTGTGACGCGATATTAACGTCTGCAACGTAGACGTCGGGACTTCGCCTCGAGTTAGCTCAACCTGCTCGAAGTCACCTGCAAGCACTAGCCTCCGGGAGCCACCAGCGTTGCAACACCGCCGACATCGCAGTCGTGCCAGAACTCTCTTCGACTTCTTGCATCCGATCGTCGGGGACGCAACGCTGCCGGTCATCACACGCATGCCTTCACCTGTTTATACCTTCGAACGTTCTCCTCCGTAGCTCTATTGTTGTTAGTTTGTGTAGTTTGTAATTGTTCTCTCTCGTAAGCTGATCTATTGTTTTGATATGTATTTTTTAGTTGTATCAAGTGTTGATGTATTTTGTTAGTTGTATTGAAGTGTTGTACTAGATCTCGTGTGCTGCAATTTTACTAGAGTAGTTTGTTTTGTTTTGTCACGTCTCTGATCTCTTCACTGTCTCTGCTTGCGTACGGAACGAACCAACCTGCTGTCATTCCCGTCGCCGACTTTGCGCTGGCGACGCTAGAGTGGCAGCTTGTAACACACACACACATATATTTATATATATATGTATACAGTAAGTGGTGCAGAAGCCGGCGGCAAAATGCAACCGAGAGTGTCCATTATTGCAATAAAATAGACCTACATATTACTTGAACTAATACAAAACCTTTCATCTCGTTTTCTTTTATAATAGTTGGCTTATGACCCACTTATCACGGCATGAAATTTCATCTGCGCGAGTGCGGGACGGGTTTTATTTAGAGATGTTTTTAAAGCGCCCAGTCTCAGTTTCGATTTCCAAAAGCACCAATCGAGAAGGAGCCGTTCCTGGCGAAAGACAAACACAGCTGACCACGTGAAGACGCAAAACTGTGACGGGAGCGCCGCGTGCGCGAACGGGCGCCGTATTGGCAGTCAGCACGCGCGAAGCCGCAGACGTGGAGGAGGCAATCAAACGTAGTGCAACCGCAAGGCGCGCGCCACCAATCAGCTAACACATAGTCGTGACGAAGGTCTGTTTGCATTGCCCTTGAGTTGTTGTCGGTGCCGTGAGGGCCTCCTCATCTCACTCAGTTGCGCGATGTGCACTTTAAATTTGATTTTAAATATGTTATAGGCTACATTAGTCCTTTATACCTCGTGAGTGTTGTGCATGTCTCCAGATATATTTACCTCGCTCATTATCCCGTCTTTTAAGTTTATTATCAGCTTTCCTTTAAAATACCCGGCACGGGCTCTTCTTGACTTTTCCAACTGCTATGTGGTTTCAATTTGTTTTGTCACCCTCGTGCTTTCACCTATATGGTTGTTATCTCACGCGGCAGCAACATATGTGCTCGTTGCTTTAATAAATGATAGTTGGAAGGTAGCACTTCTCCTCGTCGTTACCTTGTCCACTGTGTACTTTTCGCACATTGTATATAAGATTATAAAAGAGTGGATCTCATATCAACATACTTGCGCACCCAAAAAAGCTGAAGCAAATACCCCTCCACAGAAAGCTGTCGCCATGCCATCACGTCCCATATTTTTTTTTCAACAGCTGCAACTGACGGTAAACGTATCGTGTATAGGCAGAAGCCGAGATGATATTCAGTACTTTTACTTATACCCTTCAACAATATTCGATTGTAATTTGACTTACAATGTAATTTCCCGATTCGTGCACCAATAACGCAAATTATTGCAATGCCCAAAATGCACTCTGCCGTCTTGTAAAACAAATACGCAGAAGTCTTTCTTATTATCGTTATTCCAGAAGCGTCGGTAAATTCTAAATATTAGGTTACCTTGCATTAGATTCGCTCACACTTTATTATGCACTGAATACCAATCAATCCGTGGTGTTTTTGGTCAATCCTTATGAGGGAAACTTCTGTTCGATTAGACATATGGACGAACGTTCTTCTTTATGAGGAAAACTGGTTAAACAATAAAACTGAGTTCATCATATTTGTCGCGTGTTTTGTGTTCATGACTTACGTATTCTGCGTTCCTATTTCTGATCCTCACACTAACACGAAAGAAATTGGCAATGGGTACATAAACCGCAATGTTCTACCGATAGAAGAGCTGATGTGTTCTGTCTTTATCACGTGTATCCTTTCCAAGAATCAATTAATGCAATTATTTACGCACGCTGTAGTCTGCTTTTAGCAGAACCCATTCAGTGTTTCGCTGCCACCTTACAACCAGTGCCGCATTGTTTGTTATTGATACTTTCAAAAAGCTCACTAGAAGTGTGAATTTGGACAATTCGTACATCAAAATTTATTCATCCCAAGAGGCCTTGCTAATTACATCTCCACAAAATTACAAACGATAAGACGTCTCTTTGGACTGTTTCGTACAAATGCGGCCTTAGCAACATCATAGGTGCCTGAAAAATGCTTTGTAAGAATATACAAATTAGCAGATACTAAATCGCAGAGAGAATTTACACGCATATAAAGATACATATAGCTAGCGTTTGAATATCTGCTGCAATAGACCAGTATTTGGAAAACGCGACACTTCGATCGTCAGCGTATGAACGGAAGGCGACCTGTCACAGTAGAAGCTGTACATGGCTAGGAAAAGCGAAAAACCGTCCGTCAGCGGTGTCGCGAGCGGTTTCCATTGGCTTCGTTATCAGCTACGTCATTCGCAGCGGCGTAGCCATGTACGCGCGCCGTTTGTTGCTGCGTTGTGAGTGACGTCACGCGTCTCGTCGCAGTGGCGGCGCCGAGCGCGCGCGCAAGAGTTTCTCCTGAAATGTTTCACATGGACCTGCCACGGACAACTCTACAAGAACGCCGACAGTGGAAAAGTGAGAAAGCTCGCATTCGCCGGGACGATGGCGCTGTCCGGGCACGGAAACGGGCCCGGAAAGCCGAGGGCCAGTAGCAATTGCGTGGTATAATCCAGCAGTCTTCCAAGCCGCTTTATATTGTAAATAGAAATGCAAGCACCGATGCCGGGCTTATTCTGGAAACCACGCCTCCAAATTAGGTCGCGTTATCAAACGCTTGCAACTACGCCGCGTTGCGGCGTCAATGTGATGACTGCGGGAGCGCCTTTGCCGAGGCGAACGCCCGCTTTCGGCGGCAGTTTCTCGAGCGGCACATTGGCTTCGGCTGCAACACCTGTGACCGCCACTTACTCGAAAACAATCACTGTTAATAACGAATAGTGAAACGTATTTATATGTGCTGCTTACACTCCTGCATAACCACAATAAATCGAGACACAATGTGCGGCGTGTGAAATGAACACTGTGGTAAACCGAAGCCAAACGTGGTCTAACCTCATTGAGCAGCGCGAACATGTAACCAATAATTGTGGAAGGATTCAGTACTGTCTGGTTGAACGCACTGCTAAACACAGGGTCTGCGTGTTTCAGCTTTCCCTGGATAAGCATTTGAATGAAGTGCTTAGGCAGTAATTATATTTTATAATAACTATCACTTTAGCATCTCATGCCATTTGATGGCTGCGTGTTTTATTTTGGTTTGGCTTTACAATATAAATAGTATTAAAAAGGAAGTGAGATGTAACCGCGGCCTTGCGCCTTGTCGCCAACTTTCCACACTGCTTCGCTAAGTATTGATCCATCCACCCCGCAGTGTTGAAGCGATGTCCTTCGTGGAAGGACACACTGAGTAGGTTGGAAAAAATCATAATTCACTGGCCTTCGCGATGTTCAAAAATTGATAGCAACTTCCCAGGAAAGCCGCATCTTTGGCTTCCTTTGGCTTCTTTGGCTTGCGTTATTTAGGATAATGACAGCCCAGTGCACGTCTATATTTAACGACGAAGAGAACGAACTTTTTTAAAGTAGTTAGGTGGTGGAACTATAAATAAAGTACGAGTTTCTTGATTGTGTGTTCAGGAATTTGTAATACATATTCTATCAAGGAGCCCACTACGAGTTTCACCAGGGTCTGATAGCATAGAAGTGAGTAGATTTTAAAAAGCCAACAAATGTTGGTCTATTTCCTGCAGATTCTCGCAGCATGTGTAGCGTCGCCAACATGGTATACTTTAAAAAATTTTAGAACCATCATTGATGAATTATATTCGAAATTACCATCGTGATGCCGCTGCACTGAGCGATCTTGACTTCCTTATAGTTGGTGTGAAGTCAAGCGGCATTTCATGTTCTTCATTGGTTAACAGAACTGTGGCGTTAACGATCCCGGATGTAATTGCAGCGGCTATGGATGACATACCTAGTAAGTGTCTCAGAAATATTTTTCACTTACTGTTTCTTAATTTAACAAATGGATTTCAGCGTATAGATGAAGATACACAAAAAGTTAGTTGCATGTGAAATTTTTGAGGGGCTCAAATCAATGGCAACCCACGCGTAATGGCCTATTTACACTTTGTGTTTTTGATCATGTGATCCTAGAATTATTGAATTCGAGTGATGATTTTCGCATTTGTGTACGTCTCCATATTAATTAAAAACGACAGCTACCGTCACATTGTGCCCAGAACGCAATGTAGGTATACTCTGTTTCACACATCATGTGCAACATCGCGGAAACCAGCGAGAATTTCTTCAAAGTAGTTCGATTTTCTTACCACCAAGAACCTAATTTTGCTTTCGTTATTAGGGCGAGAAGTAATTGAAGAGATTACGTGCCTTACATACAAGAACGCCATTGAACGTCTGTTGTTATATGGCTGTAAAGCTAAGTTTTCACGTGATGTCACACACAGGCTCTTTACTCTGGGTACATCACGATAGCGGCGGCCTGGACTTTCATTGTCACTGCAAGATAGGACACCACAGGGCAGTTTAGTACCCGCGCTCACTCCGCTTTCTTCTGTTCGCCAGTCGCGCCAAAGGGGAGCACAAAAAAGTGGCAGCATAT
Source organism: Rhipicephalus microplus (assembly GCF_013339725.1). Classification (NCBI taxonomy): domain Eukaryota; kingdom Metazoa; phylum Arthropoda; class Arachnida; order Ixodida; family Ixodidae; genus Rhipicephalus; species Rhipicephalus microplus. The sequence continues at coordinate 125,691,973 of NC_051169.1, forward strand.
CCACGTAGTGAATGATGGAGAGTGGGGTGGAGCATCCGTCTGTCCATTCGTTCTTGCTTCCGTCCGTCCATGCGTCCGTCTGTGTGACCGTCCATGCGTCCATTCACCCGTCCGTGCGTGCGTCTGTTCGTGCGTCCGTCCATGCGTCCATCTGTCGGTGCAGCCATCCGTGAGTCCATCCATGCATCTGTCTGTGTGTCCGTTCGTTCATTTATTCAAAACTCCAAGTACCACCATCTCGCATCTTTTCATCATATATTCCCGATATAGAAGCACCGCCATCCAGCAGACATTCCAAGGACTAAACGAGAGGTGGCACACGCACACTTTCTTACGGCTTGCGCTTCGTGTCTACTTCCCACCTTTAACCACCTCGACTTCATGGTATATACTAGTTCACTCTATTGATGGCACTGCGGCCCAACGCTAACTAAACCTTTCTAAAACCAAGGAGGTTACGCCCGGCGAGTACAATGTAGCAAACCTTTCTTGTCAGATGTTTCTCAATGTACATGCCAATGGCTGCTAATGGGGAATGAGAGACAGGAGAATTAGCATTTTACTTTCTTACGGCTTCCGCTTCGTACCTACTTCCCACCTTTAACTACCTTGAGTTCTTGGCATATACTACTTCGCTGTATTCGTGGCACTGCGGCTCAACGCTCGCTAAACCTTTCAAAAACCAAGGAGGTTACGCCCAGCGAGTATAACATAGCAACCCTTTCTTGTCAGATAGTGCTCATTGTCCATGCGAATGGCTGCTAATGGGGCATGAGAGACAGGAGAATTCGGCTTTTGGTTAAAGCGCACCCTACGAATTTTTTATTGTTCAACAACGCACAGGAGAAATCTCCACCGGCACCACTTTGCAGGTCAAAACGTAAGACTGGTTACACACTACGACTGCGACTACGACTACGAGGGACGAACGGGTGCCGCTATAAAGAGCTTCGCCCCTAAAAAACGTGAGGGTGCACCAGGACTAATCGGATGTCACGCTAGCTTCTACGAGACGCTCGGAGTTATACGTTTTGCTGGCCGAACATCTTGCACAGCTTCCACAGCGTTGCACCTGATGTATGGAACGGTGTATAGTCCTGAAGGACGTAGTCCTCAGCATGTAGTCATGAAGATGTTTTTCAGAGATTATTTATGGCTCATGCTCGTACTTGAATATTGACGCTAAAATTGTTCTAAAAGACGGCGTTGTCCACAATGCATTGTAACGTGGCAAGCAGCTGTGCCCACCTGCAACTGAGAGCACAGTTTGAATTGTCTGCTCTCCAGCGCTGTTCCTGGCGACGCATGTGTAGCGGCCTGTGTCCAGAACGTTGACGCCGAGAATACTGAGCACGCCGTTGGTGAACTGGAGACGGTCAGACTCGGCAACGGCGAAGCGCCTGCCGCTACGATCCTCGTGGTACCACCTGCGTACACGAATTGTAGTCTTTGAACATGGTCCGTGTATGAGTTTAATAGAGTTTGGCAAACTTGAGACACTCATAGCGCTGCACATATATGTTGTGGTTAGGGCTTCGTGTTTTCTGGACTTCTTGAAATACTGGGGTTGTTTATTAGAGTTTATTTTCGTAAATCTCCAATTTTGCTAACTTCGACGGTTAAATTTGAAATATATTATCTTGCAATGCCTTCTATTTTCTTCATAAAAATGTGTTTGGCTTTACAATATAAACATTATTAAAAAGGAAGTGAGAGGTACTCGCGGCCTTCATCCTGTTTCCGGTCATTTCATGGTTCTCACTTCCTATTCATTTACCCTGGTAACAAGGCTGCTGATGACCACCTATAAACTCGTCAAGGTGTACTTTTGGAAGGCAGGGGGAGGGTAGTCAAGCTGATTTTTAGCTTTCTATCCCAGCCTTTCTCACCTTCTTGTTAAGCGATACTGGGCGTATCATCAATATTCTGAATACTCTGATATTTTAGATGAAATGTAATCTGTACACAAAAAAACATGAGAACACACATAGTGCACTTTCGATGCCTGGAAGGTTCCGAACCGCAAACATACATGCAAGCCCAAATACTTAAATACAGGACACCTAGGTTCGCTCATAATACAACGTTAAATATATTAGATGCAAGAAAATTTACCAGTAATATACCTGTCCTCTTTTTGACTGATGCTAATCAGTAGTACTTGACATAGGTGCGCGAAAGCCACCACGTGTTTCAGTATTTGTACGTATTGATTGTCTAACAGAGTACAGTGGCACATTGCGTATAAAAAGTGGTTTAGCAGTGACGCTTTCCATCAGCAGTTTAAAACGAAGTATTAACAGAGTGGCCTGGTTCAGTGACAGCGTAAGAGTACATCTCAGATTGTTTGTGGCCCTGACACCTGTTCAAACAGAGCGTGAGTGGTAAATGGAAAAAGGATTGCTATTATGTAGTTCTTCCTATGGCTGAGAGAGAAGCCGTCCGGTTTGTGACCCCAGAGGTTTCCTGACTTGTGTGTATACAGCGATAGTTATTGACAGAATAAAATTCCCACGTCCGCAAAAACCATTTAAACACAACATGAAGCACTTATTTATTTTCCTATACATAATATTCACCGGTAAAAGAAGTTCAACAAAACTTTCATCTTGTGATGGCCTGATCACAATAGCATATGGTGCATGCTACGTGAAACGAACTGGTTGTTGCATGCAACAACCAGATGCTAAAAGTACATGGAAACAAGCTTTGTACGGCTTGACCTAATGGGCATCTTTCGATTCGCTGCAACAAATGCACTTGCCAATATCTCTTTAATCAAACAAGTATTCTTGAAAACAAGAGGAACGAGAAAAACACGGCCATCTCAACTTCCGCGAAGCTGATTATCCTTTTGGTGAGGCCCACCCTCACCCGTATTCCTAAGCCTTTGAGTGGTTCACTCTTTCCACCAAGCACTGATAGCGTACTTCGTATTGATTCATGCTTTCGACAACCTTCGCCCGCACCCAGCTTGGCACGGTCCTACCAACTCCCACTTTTATCTCTCTGCAAGATCATCTGACCAACGCTACGCCAATGGCCGGGGCGTAGCGTTGGTCACAAGATCTTGCGGAGAGCGAAGTGCTTCACTATAAAACACTTCACTGTTGAAAGACTAGAGTAGTAACCGAACTGAACTTTGTCACTTAGTTTGGTTACGCATGCATTAGTCAACCACTTGTCTCACTAGAAGTCAAACACATTGAATTTGCCAAAGTGGCATGAAGATGTGTATTGTATCTACGATTCTTTCTTTTGAACACGTGTCGTGTTGCACATCTCATGTACGCTATATATACAAATGACCCTGTAGATAGACTATCTGCTTTTGAAATTTAACGCTGGGTGTGTGCGTTTACGTGCCATTCGCTGCGTCCGTCTTGCATGGGCTATACATTTGGATGCATTAAGTCAGCTTGTATATAAAAAGAAAGTTTATTCATATAGAGAACGTACACAGATAAGGTAGGTTATTTAGTGGAATCCACCAATAGCTCTTATAGTGTGCAAATTAAGCCATTTGAACGCTTACGTGTAACGGGGAAGTGGATATCCGTGTGACACACAAGGCAAGTCGACGTGTGCTCCCACAGTCGTTAATACATCGGAAAGGCTGAGCGTCACCTTGACTTGAGTTACAGCATGGGCATCTGCAAAAAAGCCACAAACACTTTTAATGTCAAAGGAACAAGATATGAAACATGTTGAAAAAGCCATCCGCATGCAAGTGATGTTATAATCCCTAATGTTTCTGTCAAAGCACCCTGGCAATTTTTCGAAACTGTCAGTTCTATATATGCTAAACGGCGTTTAAGTGTAATTAACATTAGCGAAGAAGAATTTTTCAACTGTCTTGAGGTATTATACATTGCGGCACAATATATTATTATTTCGTAATTTTGCAATTACGCACTTTAGTATGCGTCGTCTGTAAAGATATCAGTGTCCCTTGGCAGGCCATTCGAATCTTCGCCGTGCACCATACGTTGGCTGTGGCGCTTGTTTACACCCTTGAAGCTCAGTCTTTCATGGTACAGAATCCAATTCTCTTATTCATTTTTTTTTTCATATAACAAAATTATATTTAAGCACGAACAGCATGCATCAATATCAAACGAATGTCTCCAGTGTTACGCAACGCACTAAAAAGAAGGCTTGGAAAGGCACTTTTATGGCTTCTTTCTTTAGAAGCGAAGCTCCTTAAAACGTGGGTTGAGCGTCCCGTCATAACCGTATGTAGCCACCACTCGTTAGTTCTTGAACCAGCCGTGGAGGGCAGTACTTGTACAATATAACAAAATGCATATATGCTGAAAAATGCGAATGGCACGATACTAGGGGACGTTACTTGTAGTATGATAAATAATAAAAATCACAGCATATTTATGGAGTGAATAATGGTGAGTGGGGTGACGCGTTCGCCGTTCCGTTCATGCTTCGGGCCGTCAGTTCATCCACCCGTCCATCCGTGCGCCCATCCGTTAATACGTGCATCCACCCGTCGCCCGTGCGTTCATCCGTCTGTCCTCTCGTGCGTCCGTCCGCGCGTCCTTCTGTGCGTCCAACTGTCCGTCCGTCCGCCCGTCTGTCCGCCCGTCTGTCCGTCCATGCTTCCCTCCCTGCGTCCGTCCATGCACCCATCCGTCTGTCCGTCCTCTCGTGCGTCCATCCATCTGTGCGGCCGTCCCTGCGTTCATCCATGCGTCCATCCATTCGCCCGTGCACCCTTTCTTGCGTTCATTCATGCGTCCGCCCATGCATTCGTCCATTCGTCCATTCGTTCATCAGTGCGTCCATCCGTCCTTCCGTGCGTTCGGCCATTCCTGCATTCGTCCATGTGCCTGCACGTGCGTTCATTCATGCATCCATCCTCCCATTCGTCTGTTCGTGCGTCCATCCGCCTGTCTTTCCTCTTGTTCGTCCATACATGCGTCTGTACGTCCATTCGTCCATCCTTCTGTCAGTCCATGCATCCGTCTGTCCTCTTGCGCATCAATCTATGCGTCTGTCCGTCCATGCGTCTATTCGTCTGTCAGTCCGTGCGTCTGCCCATTCGTGGGCCAAACAGGCAGACAGACAGGCGACGGATGGACGCAGCCAGCGGATGATTCACGGTTTGCCGATAAAAAGTATGATACGCGGGGGGAGGGGGGCGATGGTATAAAATAAAAGCCGTTTTAGCGCGCGCGCGCGTTAAGAATGTCGGCGGATGGACAAGGCTGGAGAGTGGCATTCGCGCAAGGCAGCGGTGGCTCGCGCTCGAAGAAGGAACCCCGATGTGTGAGCGCGCGAGGCAAAAGCGAGCCGGAAAGCTGCGTGGCGGCGCAAACAAAATCCCAGCGTGCGAGAACGGGAGGCCGAAGAGGCACGGGATTGGCGTGTGGACCTAGCTTCGCTCCACTCTCCATCATTTACGCCATAGATATGTTGTTATTTCTTTATTTCGCCCAATTCAAGTACTTACGCGTGTATGAAACAACATGAAACAGCAATAATGAAGTAACATTTAGCTTACTTAGCCTAATATTCAAGCGAATGAGCCCTATATTTTATTTGATAGTCATGTCAGTTGTAGACAAAAAGAGAACAATAAGTTAGTTGACTGTAAGAGAGTTATTTTAACTTGATAGCATGAACACTAATTCGCAGAGCCCGTGGCAGCGCAGTTTATAAGAAGCACTGGGCGTATTGGATTCATGTTTACCTCTTTGTCCTCCTCGGATTTTTATGTAACATATGTAACTTGTAGTGCACCTGCGCCCGTAGTGAATGCACTATGATATCAATTTGAAACTGTTTAGCGACTATTATTATGCATTTTTCTTCCACATTTATCAGGTGCTGTACCCTGTCGTTTCGCCACCGATGGGTGGCTGGGGCTTTGTCAAGCTGTCATTGGACAGCTTTTTCCCGGCCACCTTTTTTCACTGTAAATGTTTTTGTTTTTGGTGAAAATAAAGTTCTTTGATTGATTGATTGATTGATTGATTGATATGCTCTCCACTGTCTGTAGTTGAGGAAATCAGGCTTATCTTGAGCTCACCACTTCTGCTCACCCTGTGTCTCGTCGTTCTCTGTGACCCAGTTCACTTTTTTATTTCTATATTCCTCACAAGATGTTCACCATTTTTTACAAAAGGCTACTTATTTTCAATGTGGTACGGTGTCTGAGGACACTAGATATATAGTAGTGTTCCCTACATTTTTCTCCCACTCCTTTCACTATTCTCGCCAGTGCTAATCACACACCGCATCTTTATATAAAAATATAAAAGGTAATTCAATGTTATCCACGAAAAAGCTATTTTGCATGTTACTGTCGCCCACCAGCAGCTTTGGCAGAATGGGAAAGTTGATTGCAGGCATGACAATCACGCTTTGGCCATTTTGTTGTGAACGTTAACGTGATAGTTAGAGGTTGTAGAGGAACCCGTGTAGAGTTCGCCTGTTGTGGCGTTCATAATTAAACCGTGATTTTTTCCCGCTGATGTTGTCCCTTAAAGTTCAAAACGCTCTTATTGGGGAATGTTTTGGTACATCAGAATTATTTTTTCTGAGAATGTTTTTGTGAATGTTTAGTGAAAAAGTTTCAATTCATTACAAATAAAAATCCTACCTGAGCTATGTGCACAGATATTTTTGTTTGTATATTACGATAACCAAAACAAGTAACTCTTCACTTCATCCCCGGACAAAAATTGACTTCTTTCTTTTAGTTTTTTCAGCGACAGCGCGCCACACTCTCTGAAGTTATTTCTACTACGTCACTGGGAGCAGGTAAATAGCGAATGCTCAAGTGCAATACTTTGAAGAATAGCTCTCACCTTTAAAGTGAAAATAAATGATCAAAGAAGGCTGAGTATAATAACCAGGGCTGAGCCTAGTCATCAGCAGTGCACTGGAGTGGTATAAAAATAATATAAGACAGGGCCCTGTTTGCAGCAACCGACACAGACGTGTTTCGCGCTCCACGCCAAAGATGATCAGTCTGTCTCTTAGGAAACTTTTAAAAAGCTGTATTTCGCTTTAGCCACAAGTTCACGCCGTCCCACGGTGCAAAGGTGTAGTTAACGTAGAAGGCCTTAGCATTGTGGCGTTCTAGATGAAAATAAATGTTAGCAATCATTATTTTAAGGACACGCGATAGAAGAGGCAATCCTTGCTTTTATAATATTTTAAGCGAGGATGCAGCAATGGGAACGATAAATTTGGTCAAAATTGACAATTTTCGGATTTATTTTTTTCGTGATCGTCCGACCATATTTTATCTAGTGGTGAAATATTGTAACGAATTACACGGTAGTAATCAAGAAAAGCTCCTAATCATTGTTTTGTCGCCGAAAACCGCGAAAACAGTTCGTCTTCGGGAGGTGCCGCTGCGCCACTAATTCCGCGGCTCTCGATTGAGAGAGTACTGTCATTGTGAGGAGGAGAGTTCCGAGCTGAATATTGCCTCAGCACGGTATTTTTCCAGCGAAAAATGAAACCTGGAAAAATAAGCGAAATAGAGCAAGAGTGGCATCTTGAATGGCTGAAATAATGAAGTTGGGGCTCATGGCGTGCTCCTATTGCTTGTGTACAATTTGAATGGCTTTGGCGCACATTGGCACAGGTGGGAGCCACTGCTTGCTGCTGCGAGTTTCTAATTTTCAGTGTTAATCGCTTCGACAACATGCGTGTATTGCGATAAGCCCCAAAGGAACGAAGCACCGAACTGTCCACGCATACGGGTAATAGCGAAGGCCTTTGAATAAAAGGATGAAATTAAAAACTAAGCAAACACCACTCACCTAGCCGACCAGCGAAAGCCGGCGCACGTGGGAGATAGGGACAGCTTCCACGTGTGTAACTGGACAGTGCGTCTGTATGCACTGATTACGACCCTACCGCCGGCCGTGTTGACGGCGCATGCTGCGTTGATTACGCGATCAGCGCTTTCGGCGCGACCAAGTGTAGTGTCGACGCCTCCGCGTGTGGTGTTGATGAGTACGCGTGCGATCTTGAAAAGAACGTGTGCCGAGTTTACAAGTGCGCGTGTTGCGTTGAAGCGTCCACGAGCAGCGGTGAACGCGATTCTGGAAGCAACGACAGCGTGGCCTCGGCAATCGCAGATATTTGCGCGTCGAGTATACAGCAGCGAATTTCAGCTACAACTCTCACTAATTAGTTATTGCGCGACAAAACATGACAGGGCCCTTTGACTGCATTTTCTGCTAGCCCGGCCACAAAAAGAAAATGTGAACTTCTAAATGGAGGTGGAAATGACGATGATATTGTTCCCGAGATAGAGACACGCAACTTAATTTTTAAAAAAACGTTTGACGAGTTATTCAGGGCTCTGTGCAGATATCCCCGCCCAGGTGTCAGCCAAGAGCCCTTGAGCAGTGGCGGTGGCCCCGGCCTGCTGGACGGCACACAGTTCGTCTTAGAAGGCATGGATGAGCAGTGCACTCTCCCAGTGCGTTTGGTTCTAGGCTACGTCCCCGTCTAGAGCCCGACCTTTGCCACACACATATGAAGGATAATTTTTGTAGCACACAAAGTGATGATGAATAGGCTGCTGTCCGGATTTCGCTGACACTTGGCTACGAGAGCTCCCAAGCTCGTTTTTAAACTGAACTTCATTTTGGGCTCGCAACTAAAATTGAAGTGCTATGTGACAACTGTAGAAGTATAGAGTTGTCATCACCGAGGTTCGCTGGGCCTCAGCAGGTCGACCCATTGGAGCTGAATGGCGGTGCAGTAAGGGCTATGCAGTCAGTCGGTATAACTCAAGCTGCAGTGAACGATAAGTTTTTCCACATGGACATTTCCCATAGAAGACTGCATCTCAAGCCGTACTGCAGACTGCATTGTGCGCGTAGGCACCATGCCACTGCATCTGCTGCAACAAGGTGTATATATATTTGACGCACAGAAGTTGCGTCAAATATATGTACATCTTGGATGGGCCCCAGAGGTAATTGATGTCATTTACGATAGCACATGTATGACAAGAGGACAGACAAGACACATCAGTGTTGTATGTGTCATCGAGGTGTACTCTGACTGGGTGTTGGACCACTGTGTTCTGTCCAACTGGTGCCATAGCTGTGCACTTTGACCAAAACCTCAAGATACAGGATGCGGGGAGAGGTATAAAAAAGAGGAACCATAGTGCCAAAAGAGCACAAAAGAAAATTCAGGGCAGAGGGAAACTATAGCGGAAAAGGCCATGTTATGTCGGTTGCTCCAATAGTACCAGCTCCAGTACACCAATATACTTTGATGGTGATAGCCACGTCTACACAGTGCTCAGCGAGGATAGGGTGTATGGCTTAATACTGATACAAAAGCAAGAATGTGTGAACCGTGTGAAAAAATAATTGCCACAGCTTTACGAAACCTAGTAGGAAAGTAAACAAAAGCAAGCACCGAGCTGTTAGCATAAGTGAAAGATGCCGCCTCACACAACGCTAATTAAACTAACAGCATTTCCAGACAGTGAATGACGGGGAGTGTGGCGAGGCTGGGTACGCACGCCGCTGCCGCGCCGCTTCGGCCTCCCATCTCACGCCTGGATCTTGTCGGCGCCACCATGCAGCTTCATGGCACGCTTCTGCTCGCACATCCGGTTCCATTTTCGAGCGCAAGCCGCCACCACTTTGCGCACACGCCTCTTTGCAATTTTGTCCATCCACCGAGCTGAACACGCGCGCACGCCAAAACGGCTTTTATTTTACTACACCATACCCCCTAGCGTACGGCGCCACCGAAGAACACGCGATCGCCAACGACTGTGTGTGAAGTCTCTCCTATTTTCTCGTGCGCTCGCACATCGGCGTTCCATCTTCGAGCGCGAGCAGCCACCGCCTTGCGCATGTCATACTTTTATCAGCAAATCGTGAATCACCCGCTGACCACGTCCGTCCATCGTCTGTCTGTTTAACATACGGACGGACGGATGCACGTACAGACGGACGGATAGACGTACGCAGAGATGGACTCATGGACGAACGCAAGGATGGACGCACGAATGAACACTCGATAGGATCGACGGATGGACGCATGCACGAATGGACGGACGGATGGAAGCATGAACTAAATCTGGGATTAGACGCGCGGATGGACGAATGGACACATGAACGAACGCAAGGACGGACGTGGCTACAAGCCGATATCACCGCAATCGAATGGAAAACACTGCTGTAACCGTACAGACATTTTTCGTCGCTACGAGCAGGTGCGAGTACGCTGTCTAAACGCGATTGGTGACCAGTTCTAGAAGCCCCACGGAAATATGCCCGTGAAGCCACCAGAGCGAGTCTCCACCAAGAAAACCTCTTCACGCACCAACAACACGCCGTTTCAGCGTCTGCAGTGAAAGCCCCCTTGTCTTCAGTAGCACCCTTGGCGGAAGCCTCTGTTCCTAAGCAATACTTGGCCCGAAATTTTGTGACCAGTGAAAAAGATATTGGGGGACCATGGTACATCCATGGAGCAAATGATGATGAGTGGGGCCAAGCGTCCGTCCCTAATTCCGTCTCTCTGTCCATACGCCTGCCTGCCTGCCTGCCTGCCTGCCTGCCTGCCTGCCTGCCTGCCTGCCTGCCTGCCTGCCTGCCAGCCTGCCTGCCAGCCTGTCTGTCTGTCTGTCTGTCTGTCTGTCTGACTGTCTCTGTCTGTCAGCTCAAATTCTATAAGACTAGAGCACGCATCGGACTGACGGATGGACACTTCGCCCCAATCATCATCATTCACTCCGTCGATATGCTGTGCATTTCTTATTATACCAGCGCCATCTATCGTCTTTACTCGTGAACTATACGAAAACCAATAATGCCATCTAGCAATATTATTTCCAAGGACCTATGCAAACAACGCCATCTAGTAAACAAGTCATAAACTAAAGGTGGCTACATACATACTACATAGAAACGACCCACAACTTAAGGGGCTTCGTCCTTAAAAGCTAAGTATTATGAATGGATCGCGCGTTAAAGAACCCTAGGTGGTCGAAATTTTGGGAGCCCTCCGCTACGGGATCTCTCATAATCATATGGTGGTTTTGGGACGTTAAACCTCTTGTATCAATAAGTATTATGAATAGGTCATAAAAAGTAATCCCAATGATGTGCCTGCCTTGTAAAGACCACCATAACTTTGTTTATCACGTCACATCAACTGATAACGAGCCACACCACGAGCACCGCCCTACTTATGTGAACTCATGGTGCAAGTTCATAATTTTTCGGCAGCTTTGGGGAAATCAGCGCCTGCACACAAGATGCAGCTTCCTGCCCATGTTCGGGCAGCACTCAGCCAATCAACAAGCTGCTTTCTGCAAGGAAACTTGTTGAAAAATGCCAACAAGGCAGAACCCAGAATGCCATTGAGTCTCTGACCAGTGTGATTGGGTCCCTCCCGTCAAACACACCATCTGCATGTAGCGGATGCAGTTTGCCATTTTGATGCTGGCTGTGGTAAAACACTGCAAGAAATTACACCACAAGTTGAGTACTCTTCAGGATCGTGCCCTTTTGGGCAGGCAGCTGAAGAGGATGCACGGTGCGTCAGAAAGTCAGCCAAACTGCACAAAACTGCTCCAAATAAGAAAAAAAAAACTGAATTGAAATCAAAAGAAAATGCATCTACAAAGACAAAAGACTACATCCAAGGCGAGTTTTAGGTGCTCAATGTTAAAAGTTTCAGTTACTACGAAAGCATAAAAAATTGGCAAATATAAAGCTTGAACTGTATAATCGAACGCTTTGCAAACCGGTGAACAACTTTCTAGTTGGAAAGTCTGGCTCATTCTCGTTGCTTAAAGAGTTAGTTAATAAAAGCGACCTAATTAGGCAAATATTCCGAACACAAAGAATAGTCTGACTCCCTCCAGGCAACAGTCAGCAACATGCATTTGATCGTGTCGTCATTGTGGGTATCGGCCTATTATTAAACTCTGGATAAAGATAGCTATGACACCTTGTATATAACCTTGTGAGTAGACTCACCTCTAATTATAAAAAAAAACTTGAAATACATGTTCTCTGCCAATTTACTTCATCGTTGTTGAGCACACATCTGAAACAACGCTCTATCATGAGGCGATGAATTGAAGGACTGCAGCCAAAATAAAATATCGAACCATCTTCCTGAACGCGATGCAGCAGCATTCCGCTCGGGTGACGTCGTGGGTTGAACGACGCAAACGCGGGTGCTGCGGTGAGCGCAGTAAGATATGTTTGAAGCGATGGCTGGCGTAGGTCTTATAGGTGACACGTGCAGACATGTTTCAACGCGTGAGTTAGGCGCGCGTAAGGTGTTTTGCGCGTGAACTGACGTGTCGGCGGTGTTGCGATCGGTGGTAGCTGTAGGAGTTATGGTTGAAGGGGTGAGGCCGAGTGGTGACCACGGCGAGCTTGGAAGGCGAGCGAGCTGTGCCAGCGCGAACTACGAAAGGAGTGAGACGTCAACGCGCAGCACTGGTGTGACCTACTGGAACCGCGCCAACACCTTCGGCGCATGACACTTTGTTCGGAGGGACAGAGTTAAACAAGCTAGTCAACAGCTGCTTCGCATATAATACTAAGAATAATAAAAAGGGTTTTTGTTCAGCTACAGAAGCTTTGTCCACTTTATTCTACATTTGGCACTGCTTTCCAAGTGCCAGTGATGCCTGGCACTCGGAACACACACAATGCGATAGCACCCCTCATTGCAGGATTATTCAAGCGCTACGGCATTTTGCAGCTGAAAGTACAGCTTCGCCTAGCAGCTGTCAAAGAATGACACTTGCGTGGCTGCGCCAAAAGCCATGCCTCTCGCTGTTCGCATTAGCTTTCATCATGATAGTATACTATTATTCAAGCTTTGCAGGTTGTAGAAAAGTGGAAGTCAACATTTGCATACATGGTATAATACAGCGCAAGCGCGAATGCACGGACAGAGTGGAACATCAAGTGGAGGGAACCTTCTATATCATACTCTTCACTTTGCACCAAGCTCCTCATCGCAATCATAATTTTCCAACAACCCACCCAAATTTCCATCACTGTGCTCGCTTTATGCAAACAAAATATAGAAGAAAAGGGATGCTCAAGGTTACCTCCATGTCATATTCAATAGTCTGCATTAGTAGAGTCGGTAGCAAACGTTATTCTACTTCACAAGTTACACCACTCTAGTTCGCATCGAAAGGTAGCCTGAAATTCTGGAAAACGTGCAGGCATCCACTCACTTCCACAATGAGGCGACACTGCCTTCCAATTACTGGACCGAGTGAAACATTAATATCGGAGCCAGCTCTCCCATGCTCGTTCATACAGAGAATCACGTTGCGCCACAAGTAAAACTCGACGCACGTCTTCAATGCATAGCACGTCCATCCTATATGCGCCACTGCGTTGCCTTGTCGACCAAATGCCCTGCAGGCGCTTCTCGAAGCGGATTGCTTTTGAATGAAGTGCTGTTTCAACTAGGGCTCAGCTAAGCCTGTTTCTTTGTTTTTATAGATTACTCAGAGAACGTCAGACTAGAAGGAAAGAAATAACAACGAGGATTTGCTCCCTGCTCGATCGTATCCTTGCACGCGGGCTACGTGAGAACCATGTGGGAGTCAGTCGATGTCTTACAGACAGCCTCTAGAGAGCCTGTTCAGGAGCCCTTGGCTGGAATAAAATATTCGGATGCCGAGAGCAGGACAGGGTTTGGTGCCTTAATGAACCCCTTGCACGTCCCTATTCGATACGAAGAATATCGAACGATGATGCGGCTCTGGTAGTCATTCACATGTGTAGCACTAGCCACATTTAGTTCCCTAGCACGCTCGCTCAGAGTTTGAATCCAAGCGCGTTGCGTAACGGCTGAAAATTGCCATGAGGCTTGCGAAACGATATGGTTCGTTCTTTTTTTAACTAACTGAACGCGATGGAGACACGAAAACATTGCGTTATTCGTAATGTGGAAGGCATTGTTCCCATAGCCCTTTAAGAGTGCGCAACGATACAGCCATGTACGCAGCATTCATTCTTAGTAATAGTTTGAGTGAGATCCGAAAACGTTTGAATATTATAAAAAAGTATTAGAGAAAAGTAAGCAAAATTTTTACACTCACATAAGAAACTCGCAGACAAGAAGGCTGGACGCTATTTTAGCGTAACAAGGAGAAAAAAAAGAGCAGTCACTTTTTCTACTACAGATATTTATGTCAAAAATGTTTGGAAGAGTGTTTGCGTTCCGTTAAGTGCGGGCTCGGTTGCTTTGTATGCTGGAGATAAGCCTACATGAAAAAATCACAGCATATCAATGGAGTGATTGATGATGAGTGGGGCGAAGCGTTCGTCATTTCGCCCTCGCTTCCGTCCGTCCACTTGTTCTTGCTTCCATGCATTCGTCCATCTGTCCGAACCTTCAACCATGCGTCCATTCGTCCATCCATCCGTCCACCCACCCGTCTGCTTGTCTGTCTGTCCATCCGTGCATCCGCCCGTCCATATAGTGAAACGCTCAAGTGACGCCATCTCGCAGCTTTTGATCGCGATCATAGTCGCACGATCGTTTATCTCCTTCCCCTGCGCCACATACCCATCTATCTCCTGTGGCACATACCAAAGTGCGCTGTCGTTGTGCGGTTACGCACAACGACATTGTAGGATGCACAAGTCACGCCATAAGGAGTTTGGCGCCTAAAAGATTCCGCGCGACTCTAATGTTCGACATATATGTGTTGTACCTTGTATGGTGCGGGCGCGAATAGAGTCCAATTTTTGTTCATTTCAATTATTCTTTGCAAGTGCTAATTTATTAAGCTCTGTCAAGATTTATTTATGGCATTTTTCCTCTCTTCATTTCTTCCTCTTTTTCTATACGTTGCTTGCTTCTGCTCGCATTGTAATTCGTGATGTAACTCTCTAGTATGTCGTTTAATTGATGTCAAGAGTTATTGGTCACTTGCTCCAACGAAAATCCGGCATGCTTCACCTCATAAAGTGTAAGGCAGACCTTGCTTTAGCCGACTGTGTAGGCCAGGCTGCTACTTTACGTTGTCCTTGTCTGCATGCAGGAATTTCGCTGACATAATGGCAGAAGACGGTGACGTAAAACATGACTTAATTCACACAGAAGTGTGTCAATCTAAACCAGGGCTCTGATATCATATCTCTCTTCAGCCTTAACTACAGCCATCCTTTATATATAGTTCCGTATTAGGTAGTTTTTTTTAACTAAATATGAAGGCAATATGTGGTATCAAATACTGCGCAAGATACAACAGTGTTGCTCAGTTCTCGTGAAACAAAAAAAATGGACGTTACTAATGCGTAGGTATGTATGGAATAACATTACAAATACGTATAGCAACAACTATATGTGTAGGATTCCATCGTATGTGTTTTCAATATGCTTGGTAAATATATTTTCTTTCCAGTACAAAACCTTTCCAGTACGAAGGAATGTCATTGTTCTCATACGCAACCTCCTACTGCGCGGGCCGTGAACCACGCAAATGGCTCGATGTTAATTAAGTTCCGCCTCCGGGAGAGTTCTTTGAGCTGGGCTTTTCCCTTCACGTTTTAAGACCTTCCCCGCTGCTCATCTGCATACTGCGTGGTTTCTGCCTCGAGTTCGTTGCCGGCTTCTATGGGCGCGATTTTCACGCTGCTCCTTCGCGGCAGCGCTCTCTTGGGAGGGCAGGAGGGCCTGCCTTGTGAACTCTTCCGAGGAAAATTGCGGCAAGGCTGAAGTCCTTGGCAGTATTGAAAGACCCTGCAACGCCCGAGATACGTATGACACCAGCAGCAACGAGTGTGGCGTCATCGAGGAGGCTTCACAGTAGGCCGCGCTTGTGGCCTCATCTCGGAAGTCACGGACTTACTTTCACGCGTGTGATGTTAGCCAGGAGAGTCCGGATATACGTGTTTTCAAAATAGCCAGCTCCAAAGGACATCGAAAGGGAGAGGTTTCATGTTTGTTTACCGTAGCCTTACTTGCGGTTGTCTAAGCCTTCGTCAGTTTTCTTCTTTTTTTTTTTTTCTCTCTGTCCCCTTCTTCCGAAAGAGTAACCAGGTAGTGTCCCCCTCTAGAAGCAATTGCCAGCTTGCTTTCTTCCTCTGTTTTCTGTGTCTTTGTGTATCCGTGTAGGCAAACAAAATAATAAATGTTCTGTCTCTTTTGCAGCCGACTCAATTTTATTTCCACACCATGTTCATCATTAGCATTTTATAAACGTGAACTGTCTGTAGTGTCGTATGAAGGTGAGATAGCTCAAGCTAGGGTAGTTAGGTCCACTATATTCTTTCTGTCAGAGCAGTGAAACAGAACTGCTGCATCTTTCCAGACTCTTTTTGTAGTGACGCATATGCGCCTTGCAGCAACAATGGTTTAAAGGAGAAAAATTCAGGCCTGCACTTTTTAGGGGCGAATATACTTAGGCACGAGCCAGTCTACCTATCCGTTGGCGTGGCACCCTATGGATCTCCATATTCATATTGATATACTGTACATATGTGTTGTCATAGGTTTGGGAGATTGAGTGGGCTATGCACGGGGGTTAATGAGCTACCGCAGCTTTGTCCAATTGTCATCATTCACAGCGTGGATATGATATTTTTTTAGTTCTGATAAGTAAACATTTTCATTTCAACATTGATGAAGGGTTACTATTTGGGATGTTGCTTCGCAGGCAGCGGAAACTGTAGAAATTTATCTGAAACAAAAACTCCCAGATTTGAACTTGAATAGTGTTGCAGTTGCAGTCCGAAGGAACATACGCGTTGGTGCGTATACTCCACTAAACAGTAAAGAGTACGAGGAAGCTCGCTCGAACTAGAAGAAAACGATGTCTCTTATAGCCGCTTGGGCAACCTGTTTTTGTCGTAAATACGGCAGCTCTGCGCTAGTGTGCCCATTATCTTTGTGTACCAATAATAATATCTTAACTGAATAGTAATCGTTTACTACTTTTACTAAGGGATGCTTGAGGCTAGTGATCAACGTACATTATTGATGGTATCTATATAACAGCGCTTATTTCACTGTAATATAAAACGCTATTAAAGCACTGTGTCACAAAATGTTGGCCAACACGTACTTGGCTAGGATGGCAGCATATATTGTGCCTCACGCATTGTTACCAACAACTAAATAAGAAGGGGCTATTTTTGAGGATTCATTGCTGCGGCACGATGCACGTAAAGTTTTTCACACCCTTTTGCAGTGTCTTAACGTGTTAAAGACTCGCTTAGCTTGAAAACGTCAAAAGTGGGCGTCTGCAGAAACTGCAAGACGCGGGAATATCTTTAGCACCTAATTAGGAAATTGCCGCTTCATTCATGCGCCATAAAACAGACAATTGGACCCTCGCCACGGGAATGGTGACCTATATCTTTAAAGGGCTCGCTACTAAGCGTGCGCTGCCAGAACTCGTCCACCAACAAGAAATAGTGGTAAGTGCTCCAACACATGCCTGAACCAGCTACGGACACCAGTCTCCGTCTCGGGCATGGCAAAAACAGCAGATGCTTGCAAGGCACACATTGATCGTTATGTCTCCCCCATTTTAAAATGCCCCCCCCCCGCCTTCCTTTTTTTGTGCCCCATCCATGCGTCGACCACCCACTCTAGGCCCATGAGGGTAGAAAAAAAGAGGAGCCCTAAGCTTTGCAGATAATATTGATGAACTGCAAATAATATTTATGGTTGCCTTTTTCTAACGGCAAAGAGTGCACTTACCAGATACGAATATTTTCCCTGCCACGGTGCTGGAAGCCAAGTGCCCTGTGAGGCGATGTCGGGTTCGGCAACGGTAACTGCGGTCGGAGTCTGCAGCTGTCGTGTTGTGCACAAGCAGTTCGCCACTGTCGAGGAGGGAGTAGCGATCTTCTGCAATGAGAAGAACGAGAAATGCAAGCTCGCTGGACAAAATCAAGTAAGATTTTTATAGTATCAAACTTTTTGAAGCAGACACTATTTTCAGGTGGGCGCACAATTTTATCATAAAATAGCTGCTACGCACAAAGTCCATATCAGGGATCCTTTGCCAGAGCACTGTTGTCGTTGTCTTTCTTTGCTACAAGACGCAAAGCGATATTAGGTTCAACCTACTTCTCCAACATGGTGTTGATATAGTGTACTGGTTTGTGTATATTCTTCAGATTACACAAGCTTCCCATGGGAGAAGCGTATGTTTTCTAAGTGCTCTACTGTGCATGTGACGAAAATGGCGTCCCGCTTGCGGCAGCACTAGCCATCTTGTATTATGGCATTAAGCGGCTAAGCTATTTCTCGTCTTCGCAGGGTTTGTGTTCAAAGCCGTTCAAAACATGACGACATAAATAAAAAACTCCCTACTTTGCCGATATGCCCTTAAATATTTATATGCAGGCCATACGCACACTTTTATGTTAATTTATTTCACGTTTGTAGGAGGGCCAATTGAAGCAAGCTAAATGCCACATTAAGGAGGAGGATCAAGATAGTGCTCTGACTACAAAAATACACTGGCGCTGACCGACACCTGCAGTAGATATTCACATTACCCTAGAAGAGATCGAAGAAGCACAAGAAACGGCGCAGGTTACATACTTTCTGGTACAAGGGCTGGCAGGTGACTCCTCATAGAGATGTTCGTTGTGCCCGCTAAAGTTGAGAACAACTACTTGAACTTCCGAAAAAGCAAAAAAAGACAATATCACTGTATTCAGAACTCCCCGCATTATGCATCCTCTGCGCAATGTAGTAAGAAGGAAGCCCAGAGCTGTGATGCTTCTACATAGGGTGACAGAACTTCCTGGCGGGTGCTGCTTCGTCAAGGTGGGCCAATATGACAACAGCAATATTTTTGCAGCTGTATCATTATACCACAGGGGCTAGACCACCAACGCCGTTTCAGAACGATGCTCTTCGTTGTGTACGGTCGAGCAACTGGTCATTGCCTTGGCGCTTCTGGATGACAAACGTGAACATATACTCAGCGACTCTAGGGTAGCCTTCCGCGTTTGCGCCGTGTGTAAAGAAGCATTTCACATAGTGGAAGGCAGAAGCATCACCACCAACACCTTCACCTGGTTCCCCACTCACATGCAATAAATCAGGGGCATTGCCACAAACCTGAACGAGCTGGCCCACTGCAAGGCACGAGATCCCACTTTCCGCGACCATGAAGAATTCTCTCACCAGCCCGCAGTTTTGGAAAACAGAGATCAAGCGATCACTTACAATAAAATTACCCAGCCCTTTTATATCAGGGGGAGATACTTTCTTCTTCTGAAAAAGAAGTTAAATCGAGCGCAAGCTTTGGCTTTCAGACAAACTTGATATCGGTATTTCAAATCAAAATTAAGTTACAAAAAAAATTTGTAGGAATGACGCATTGCTGAAAGTTTAGGGCAAATTCACTCTATAATCGGCCAATCCCCTTCTTCGGGTACGAGCCATTTGCACAGGGAAACAACAACAACAACAACAACAACTACTGCAGATGGGTTCGTATCTGAGCCCAGCTTTATTGCATGAAATGTATCCCAATATTTACCCTTATAGCTCTTGCAGTCAATGCAACGACCTTGCTAGCCTAGTCCCCATGCTCTCGTGGTGCCCCTTGTTGCAGGGCACGGACCAGTCCAATGAAGACATGTGGAAGACATGTATGAGGAGCCCCTATATCGGGGATCAACGGTGGTCTGTCAGGGCACCCACGAGGCGGCGGTCCGGCTTGGCCTGACTGTCCCACATGAGAGCGGCCCGCTGAGCGTTGAGTCATGCACCGCCAGACTTGAAATAATGTTTAGCATACATCGATGCATACATAAACGCTATAAATGGCATGTATTTCTGGACATTATATGCACAATCCATTTAGATTGCAGGAATGCCAGCGTTGCAAGAATAACTTTCATAGACGTCACTAAAACAGCCAAAGTGGAGCACCAACACGGCTGGTTATTAAATTTGCAGTGTCACGTTAGTTTCAATATATTGCAGGCTGTTTTGTTTGGTTTTCATGTACAAAGGCCCAATAACAGTTTGACGACGTTTTTATCCAACTGAAGCGGGTTAACAATCTAGGATAACACTTCATTGACGTACTCAAGGCCGCTATATTGGTACCATGTTGTACTATGGTCGGACTCGACTCACTTCTCCACTTCACTCACGACCTCTGCAATGACAATCACTCCTGCCTGCAGCCGCGGCATTATGGTAGCGCTGCTAGCTCAGTGTTACACCTCCACTTATATAGTTCACAGACACGCTTCAGGAGGCCGCATACAAGGAATATGTGCGGAACCTATAGCAGGCACATATCATCTCGAAGTTTAATTGTTACTTCAATATTCAATCACATTGCTCAACATCGTGATGCGTATAATTAGCTTACGGCCTTAATTTTGATACCTTCTGCAGCAGACGACACTGGAAAAGCTAACATGGCAGCTTCAGCCAGCAACCACAGTTAGTAAAGCTGAAGTTGAATTTTTTTTTCGGCAAAAGGAAAAGCGGTACATAAAAGAAGGATATGTACAAATTGCCTTTTTACCGAGGGGACCGGCGAAACGGCTTAAAAGCCTGACAAAGAGCCTGCCCCCTGTAAGCCCAAATCCCACCAAAACAACACCACGTTCAGCGTAAAATTAAACATAAACAGGTTGCTACATGCAAATCCCACCTGTGCGAAGATAAAAAAATATATGAGAGAAATTTGCTCAGGTAATGACATCCAGAAAGCATCTACGGGAACAACTAATTAAAAAGAGTTTACAGAATATACTCAAACGCTAATGTGATTTACATTGGGATACATAAAACATAGAACATTAAATTGTAATACAAAAGCACAAAAAGAATGTGAAACAAAAATAATGATGACGGTGATTATGTTTCCGTAGACAGTAAGTGAGCCTTTATCTTCCACTTAAAATTGCCATATTAGCCAGTACCGTCAATAAGAATAACTAGACACAGGTGTTCGTTCAAAAAATGCGAAATATGGGACAATAGTTTTTGTGTGCCATATTTGGTACGTGGTTTTTCATATTGCCGCAATCACTTGCCATCCTTATCGCTTTGCTTGTGACGCACGTGGCTAGTGTTTATCTGCGCTCCATCATGAAGGCGTGATCCGTGAACTTATCTTCGTGCCGCGTTTTATCGGGAAACCCCCCTCGCCAATAAGCCGAGGGCAGCCGTGGGCACCGGGGTAGTAGTTCGCCATCTGTACGGCGGTTCACTTGTTTCTTTCGGGCGCAGGTCAGCCCAGTGAAATAAAAGATTGTTGCGGCTTGCTCCTGATACTGTTGTGCACGTTCCTTCATCGTCGCGGCTGCGTGACAACTGGTGGAGGTGCGGGGTATGCACCAGGTCCCTGAGCCGACAGCTGCACGGAAGGACGAGGCCCCCAAAAGCAGCGACGCGACTCGCAGTAGCCGCCGCCTACAAGGGTTGCCACCGTAACCCGGAACACTACCGGAGTGCACTCGACAGAAAAAAAGAAGACTCGACGTCAACCATGAGCCTACCAGCTGCGCCCACCCCTGTCATCTTGCAAGTCTCGAGTGCTTCCAACCTTCCACGGCTCACTGCAGAAGATTGGCTCGACCAATTGACTCGGGTGGCTTCACTAAACAAATGGGATGACGAGATGAAGGTGAGTCACGTTTTCTTCGCACTCGACAGCCCCGCTAAAACGTGGTTTGAAAGCCACGAGGCCTCTGACTACGTGGGAGGTGTTCAAGACTGATTTCTTGAGGACGTTTACCAACGTGCTGCGCAAAGAAAGGACTGAAATTCTGCTACAATCGAGGATCCAAAAGCCTAACGAAACTGTGCCTATATACGTCGAGGAAATGAAGCTCCTCATCCGCCGTGTGGATCCGAACATGGCAGAGGAAAAGCAGGTTGGGCTTCTAATGCGAGGAGTAAAAGAGTCCCTTTTCGCTCGCCTAGTTCGCAACCCGCCGAAAACCGTTGCCGAGTTCACGCAAGAGGCATCCACCATTGAGAAGACCTTAGATTCTCGAAACCGCCAATACAACCGTACAACGCACATAGCTTCCATGGACCCTCAAGCAACGTTTGCAAGTACCAGCAACTTGCGTGAAATAATACGCGAAGTCGTCCGCGAGGAGCTGCGGCTACTTATACCATCACCCTCGAAGCCTCCAGAAGCGTCACTCACGGATGTGATACGCGACGAAGTTCGCATTGCTTTGGGTGTTTCTCGGACGGCCACTCCATGTCAAGAAAACCGCGGAATAAGTTACGCTGCCGCAGTACGCAGCCCAAGGGGTACCGCCAACATGCGCCGTGAGCATTACGAACCACCCCAGCGATCGCCGTCACCCGTCCACTCACCTGTTTTTTTGGAAGCGCCGCGAAAAGCAGACCTCTGGAGAACCCCTGACCAACAACGCTCACTATGCTTTCACTGCGGTGAGCCAGGCCACATCCTCAGATACTGCCCTTACAAACGCATGGGACTTCGTGGTTTTGCCCTCAACGCACCACGACCGCGACCCGGACAGCGACCACGTGAAGTTGAAGACTACTTGCGCCGTGCCGAGTATCCGCCCACCCGTCCATCACGATCACCTTCTCCGCCATACAGCTGCTACACATCGCCAGGCCGTGGCAACGCGGCGGCAGCGCGAGGAAGGTCCCCGAGCCCTCGTAGGGGAAACTGAGTAAAGCAGCCTTAGGAGGCGAGGTTGCTTGCCGGCGAATGGACGAAGAACCTCCACTGATCATACCGCACGACGACGGCGCCCCGACGGAGACAACACGGCTGCTACGACGACACTTCACACTAAGCTCGACGGCACACCCCAACCGCACTTGCAGCACTCGCAGAAGCCGTGATTCAACACCAAGACTGACGTCCAACTCGAGATCTAGAGTCTCTGACCTAGACGTACTTATAGACGGCCGTAGTGTAACAGCACTTATCGACACAGGAGCCGACTTTTCAGTAATAAGCGGAGCCTTCGCAGAGCAACTAAAGAAGGTAATGACTAGATGGGATGGTCCCGTGATCCGCACAGCCGGAGGCCATCTCGTGTTGCCAACGGGACGATGCACAGCACGAGTGACTGTCAGTAGACGTACTTACCCAGCGTGCTTCATAGTCCTGCAGCAGTGTTCCCGCAATGTCATCTTGGGCACTGATTTTCTGACCGAACATCGAGCAATCATCGACCTTCAAGCAAGACAGATAACACTTTCCACGGGCGAAACCATTCAGTCGAAGACCACCCTAGGGCACCACGCCACCCTGCGTGTTTCAGATGAAGAAGTAAGCATCCGACCAAGGTCAAGCGTCATAATACCAGTGGTTAGAGGCAAGACCGAGGATGTTGAAGGCGTGATCGGGGGAATGAGGCAGTTCCTCTTAGACCGACAGCTTGGCGTCGCCAGAGGCATCGCTTACTTCAAGAATGGAGAAGCTGATGTGCTCGTAACCAACTTCGGCAGGGAACACCGACACCTCAACAAAGGCAGCACGATTGGCTTCTTAGATGAAGTAGGGGACATTCCAGGCACGTTCGCCATCTCCGAAGAATCCCACCAAGACTCGTCAATGCAAAACCAGCCACCTGCGTTCGACATCAACCCTGAGCTTCCCAGCGACAGGCAAAATCAGATCCGCATTCTCCTAGAAAGCTACGGTCACTGTTTTGCAACCTCGTCCAAGGTGCCGAAAACACCAATTGCCAAGCATCGGATCATAACCAGCGAGCACGCCCGACCTCTCCGCCAAAGCCCGTACCGTGTGTCGCCGCGAGAGCGTGAAGCAATTCGGAAACAAGTGGACGAAATGCTTCGCGATGACGTCATTCAACCTTCGAAAAGCCCTTGGGCAGCACCACTCGTTCTCGTAAAGAAAAAAGACAGAAGCCTCCGGTTCTGCATCGACTATCGCAGGCTAAACAACATAACGGAGAAGGATGTCTACCCGCTCCCAAGAATAGACGACACCCTAGACCGACTCTGTCATGCCAAGTACTTCTCGTTCATGCACCTCAAAAGCGGATATTGGCAGATTGAAATCGACAAAAGGGACAGAGAAAAGACGGCTTTCATACTCCGGACGGGTTATTCGAGTTTAAGGTCATGCCATTTGGGCTTTGTTCCGCACCGGCAACGTTTCAACGAGTAATGGACACGGTG
Source organism: Rhipicephalus microplus (assembly GCF_013339725.1). NCBI lineage: Eukaryota > Metazoa > Arthropoda > Arachnida > Ixodida > Ixodidae > Rhipicephalus > Rhipicephalus microplus. Next base: position 125,716,117 of record NC_051169.1, read on the forward strand.
TTGGCAGGCCTGAAATGGCAAACCTGCCTCGTGTATCTCGACGATGTCGTAGTCTTTGTGGCAACCTTTGACGAACACATGCGAAGACTGAGGGCCGTACTCAATGCAATCAAGTCTTCAGGACTTACCTTAAAGCCCGGGAAGTGCCGCTTTGCATATCATGAGCTGTTATTTCTTGGCCATATCATCAGCCCGGACGGTGTACGACCCGACCCCCAGAAGACGTCCGCTATCGAGCATTTTCTGCAGCCGTCAGACAAGAAAGCCGTACGAAGGTTCCTTGGCTTGTGTGCTTACTACAGAAGGTTTGTGAGGAATTTTTCATGCATAGCTGAACCTTTGACGAAGCTAACAAAGGCTGATGTACCATTTCAATGGGAAGCGCCGCAAGAAAAAGCCTTTAAGGACATCCAGCGTCGTTTACAGTCCCCTCTCATCCTTTCACACTTCGACGAAGATGCCCAAAATGGAATTCATACCGACGCAAGCAGCGTGGGCATAGGCGCGGTCCTTGTCCAGAAAAGCAACGGGTTCGAGATAGTGATCGCATACGCTAGCCGTTCGCTGTCGAAGGCGGAGAGTAACTATTCAACTACTGAGAAGGAGTGTCTCGCAATAATTTGGGCGACATCGAAATTCCGTCTTTACATTTACGGACGACCATTAAAGGTTGTGAGTGACCACCACGCCCTCTGCTGGCTTGCAAATTTGAAAGATCCCTCCGGCCGCCTCGCTCGATCGAGTCTTCGTCTTCAGGAATTTGATGTCACCGTAACATACAAGTCTGGGAGGAAGCATTCGGACGCAGACTGCTTATCAAGGGCCCCTGTCGATGAAGCCCCAAAGAACGACGACGACGATGACAGTTTCCTTGGATCTATCAGTAGCAGCACTTTTGCGCAACAGCAACGCACGGACCCTGACCTCAAGCGTCTCCATGAATACCTGGAAGGCAAAACTTCATCACCCCCTGCATCAGTTAAGCGGGGACTCTCATCCTTCTCTTTTCAAAACGGCATCATCGTAAAGAAGACCTTTGCGCCCAATAGGACTATGTATCTTATTGTCGTTTCCAGCAACCTTCGAGAAAAAATTTACAGGCTTCCCACGACGAACCGACTGCTGGACACCTTGGATATGCGCGCACTCTTCGCCGAATCCAAGAGAAATTCTACTGGCCACGACTGCCCACCGACGTCGCGCAGTACGTAAAGACTTGCCGTGAATGCCAACGAAGAAAGAGGCCACCGACCAGGCCAGCCGGGCTGCTGAACACCATACCACCCCAGCAAAGCCTTTCCAACAGATTGGAATGGACCTTCTCGGTCCCTTTCCGACACCAACTTCTGGCAATAGAATGATAAGCGTAGCAACTGACTACCTCACCCGTTATGCCGAAGCAAAAGCCTTGCCGAACGGAACAGCAGAGCAGGTCACAAAGTTTTTTGTCAACTGCATCCTGTTGCGACACGGTGCCCCCGAGGTCCTCATCACGGACAGAGAACAGCGTTCACGGCAGAGCTAATGCAAGCTATCCTGCACCACAGTCAAACCAGCCACCGGAAGACTACTGCGTATCATCCGCAGACAAACTGCTTCGTGGAACGGCTGAACAAAACTATCGCTGACATGCTTGCTATGTATGTCTATGCAGAACACAAAACCTCGGACAGCATCCTTCCATTCGTCGTATTTGCCTATAACACTGCAATACAAGAGACCACACGCATGACGCCTTTTAGCCTCGTCTACGGCAGAGAGGCAGCTACAACGTTGGACGCCATGCTCCCAGAAGTCACAGAAGAGAACCACAACGTCGCCACCTACCTTCAACGTGCAGAACAAGCCCGACAACTTGCACACCTGCGGATTAAGGAACAGCAGTCCATCGACGCTCGACACTACAACTTACGCCGCCGCCATACGGAATACAAACCCGGTGACCGTGTGTGGATTTGGACCCCCATTCGCCGCCGAGGACTCAGCGAAAGGTTGTTGTGCCGTTATTTTGGACCTTACAAGGTCATACGCCGTGTTAGTGAACTGGACTATGAAGTTGTCCCCGATGGCGCGACGACACCGCAATGGCGCCACGCTAACCCAGAACTTGTGCATGTCGTGCGCCTTAAACCTTATTACACGCGGTAATAGACCTTACAGTTTGCAATGTCAACTGCGAATTTTGATCTTTCTTTTTGTTATCGTGTGTTCTTGTGACACTGTTCTCGGTTTTCAATGTTTGCTCTTTTAAGCATGGGGCCGATGCTTATTTAAAAGGGGAGTAATGCCGCAATCACTTGCCATCCTCATCGCTTTGCTTGTGACGCACGCGGCTAGTGTGTATCTGCGCTCCGTCATGAAGGCGTGATCCGTGAACTTATCTTCGTGCCGCGTTTTATCGGGAAACCCCCCTGCCAATAAGCCCAGGGCAGCCGTGGGCACCGGGGTAGTAGTTCGCCATCTGTACGGTGGTTCACTTGTTTCTTTCGGGCGCAGGTCAGCCCAGTGAAATAAAAGATTGTTGCGGCTTGCTCGTGATTCTGTCGTGCCAGTTCCTTCATCGTCGCGGCTGCGTGACAATATGTACATGTCCTATGCCGTAAATTGTGCCCATCATTTCTCGGTAAATGCCTTTGATAAAACTCTTAACATTCAGTTCGTACCTGTTTATAATAAATAGGCATAGCCGATTTTTGTTTCAAAGACCGGTTGCTGCTTAGGACCAGTGACTGCTGCCGTAGACGCAGCTCAGATTTTGAGACATACGGATGCTGCAAACGGAGAGGTCAGTGAAACTTGTGGAGCTCACTCAGACTCCTTCATTATACATATTTTGCACTTTAAACTCACTTGCACTCACACTTAGGTTTTCCTGAGACGAATTCACTCAGGCTCTGGCTCACAAAAGTTTCCTTCAACAAAACTCAATAGAACTCAAACTCACAAAAACATTACTCACCCAAACTCACTCAGACTCAGAATCATGGCTTGGTATGAGCGTGAGTGAGTCTGACTGAGTCCACTCATGCGTACGTTGGTCTTGAATTAAGTTTCAAACCTGGTGTCTATGCTTTTAACACCAACATCTTACATAATCAGTGCGCTCTTCTCGGCACAGATTGATATAGTACCTTTGAATACGAGTGAGGTATGAGTAAGTTCATTTTTCTTGGAAGAGATGACAACATAATATATATTTATCAAGAACATCCCCGGAATCGTTGGCGAGGGGCAGATCAAGACACCCCTCTACATAACTGGCGCATTTGATAAAGAGATATTGAAATGGCGAGTAAAGGACACTGCTTTGAAATATGTGAAAACATAGTCGTTATTCAAAGTAAGGCCGATAGTAATGCTGAAGAATATATAGATAGGATCATAATTAGGCAAAAGAAAATGAAACTCAACCAAGCTCACTCAAGAAGTATATCTTGTGCTTTAAAATTACTTGTACTGATGCTCACAAAAATTTTTTTTTGGCCTTGACTCACTCAGATTCAGACTCACGGCTTGATCTGAGTCTGAGAGAGTCCGAGTGAGTTGACTCATGAGTGAGTTCGCTGAGCTATACTACAAAAATTTAGTTAGTACGGCTGCGAACTGTTAATTTTCTGATAGATGCTGTAGAGTACGATAATCATCATCATCAATTTCTTCGCCACCGCACCGCGCCTCTCGCGCAGCTCGTGTGTAGCTAGAGCTGCGCAAAAACAGAAGCGAGCTCACACGCCTGGAGTGCCAGACAGTGACAGCCGCCGCGGCTGCGCTTCAGGCCTTTCCACTTTCCACTTAAGGTCACTTTCCACGCCTTCTCATGTTTCTCTACTCTAGCCCGCCTCAATACAAAGCATTCTTCTATATTTTGGTACCGACAGCCTGCCCTTCATGCAGATTCATTACAAAAATCTTTTCTAGGGTATTTATGCACGTAACTGACTGGCTTAGTATTCCTTTCTGTTGCCACATTGGTGGGGTTTACTAAAATATTCTGAAAAACTCGGCAGGGATTCCACCTTCTGTGGCGATTCTGTGGCTAGTGCTGACACATTCTAGGCAGCGACGATGACTTGCAGCAATTTGATGTTTTTGTTTGTGAAAGGCTACTTTCGAGAGTACCAAGGGCATGCAATCTGGGCAGTTCAGTGCACTTTCGTTTCAATTACGGAATAAATTAGCAGAAAAGAACAAATGTGAACAAAAGTGGACAAAAGCGGACCCTTTCGTGCATCGCCGTCAACATTATCGGTCGTGCATTATATTCAAACACAAAGCTAATTTTTTCAAGTTAGTCCCCAACATACACTTAACCGCAGTATATAGATGAAGGGGTAAAATCCAAATGGTGTTTTTTCAGGTCTTCCAGCTGCGGTATGTCCTGAGGCACAGCTGTAGCAGGCTCTTCAGTTTGAGTCTCTGTCACATGCATCTGCTTCCTTCGGCTCGCTTTATAAAAAAGTAGCAAGGGCAACTGTGCATGCCTTGCCATACAGCACAACTTACACACATTCGCCATCACATAGATCGAGGCTATCCCGAAAGGCGCTCCTACTGCGTAACTGTTAGAAATGCTCGTCAAAAAATATTCGGTCCCTTCCATAAGAAAAGCCTTGTCATTTCCACGGTTCTCGTGGTGAGTAGCAAGAGGTGGTACGTTTTGTTCATGTACTCGAACTTCGCGATGCAAGCTGTTTCGATATTCTTCAAACAGTAGGGGAAACACTTTTTTTTAGTTTGAACACTCAGTGGTCGCTTTTGTCAGATATGGGCTTCTTGTTTCACTTCGCAAACGGTGGCATGGAGAGGAAATTTTCGCTTCAACATATTTATATGCGATATTGTTGAACTCACTTTGCTGAAACTGCAAAGGGTCGGGTAGTGTGAATGGTTCCCCTAAAAGGGACACTATAAGCTGCTTATCACTTTCGGGGAGCATAATTCAAAGAGCACAAGTACTTTCTGGTAGCTCCTTGCCAAACCTTTCGTTTGTTTCTTTTGAAATACACAAACGTTTTGGATAACTTTTTTATTATTCACACCTATCCTTTCTGTAAGCTCAAACTAAAGCCACTGGTTGTATTCGTCTGTTTCTGAGGGCTAGGGCAGCTTGTCAAAACTCAGAAAAACGACTCGACAGGAATTGTGCACTTGACGCTCACATCGTGAAAGGCAGCTGATAAGTATTACGGGTCATCAATGGGTCAAGAATGTCACCAATCGCAGCAGGATCTACTGAAAAACGTGGCTTATCACTCTATATAGGCGTTGGTATAAAGCGAAAGTGAAATATGTCTTTCCAGAGGTAGTTGAGCGTTTATTGTGCATTGTTTGAGGAACAGCAACAAATTGCAAAGAAACGTTAGGAACGGCCATCAGCTAGAAACTTGCGGCGCACACCTCAAGCAGAATGACACACGAAATGGGCATACATAAGAGGAGCTCAGAACAACAACTGTCACAGCGCCACACTTGAAGCTTCATGTTTAAACAGAAAGAAGGACGCATGATATGAGCTCACAAGTACACCCAGGACAAGCGCGTACAACTGCCGCAATACTTCAAGCGTCGTGTGTAAGCAGCGCGCTCCTACATGGCCAGGCAGCGTGCGAAGTGACCTTCGTACTCTCCAAAATTGCGAGTCTGATCAGCGCATGCGTAAGAAAGAACGTGCTCCATGGAAGCGACGCTTCATGGAGGCTACGACCTTCGGAGTGCGCCCAACGCTAAGGTTTCTAGATTAAACAAGTTTCCAAAGTAGCGACACCTTTCCCCTTTCTCTTCGTTCATGGAGCGCCGCTTAGAAACTTCAAAACTTCAAATTGGCAGATCCCACGTACAATGGGAATCGATGGTATGCGAAGCACGAAGAAGAAATGTTGATAAGTCACTTTAAAGTCATCACAACGTTCCGTGGTGAAGGTAAATGAACACAGTTATGTTGTTACCTGACATGCTTGTCATGATTTTCCCATGAGAGACCGTCATTTATGCTTCCCATGTAGTCATGTCATGCCATACCAGTTTTGCAACATTCCATGTGAACGAAACCACCGCAAGAGCTTCACGACCATGAATTGTAAATCATGACATTCGTGTCGTACATGTCTTGGTTTTCATGTTATGGAAACCAAGACATGTACGTCACGAATGTCATGTATGTTCTTCATACAGTCATATTATGCCATACCATGTTTGGTGTCGATACCATTATCGAAACGGCAAAGGAAGTTAGCTATAAGTCATAGGCGGGTAGATAGATAGATAGATAGATAGATAGATAGATAGATAGATAGATATATAGATAGATAGATAGATAGATAGATAGATAGATAGATAAATAGATAGATACATACATAGACAGATAGATAGATAAATAGATAGATAGATAGATACGCTCAAAGTCACTGAAGCTCGATAAGAAATGCTTCACATTTAATAGATGTGAATGAAGCAAAATGGAAGGAAATGAGTCGTAGAATAAATGGTTACCTATATGAACACAAACGGTACAACACAAAAGCAAGCGGAATGTGCGTTACTCAACTGGCAACGTTGTGCGATTCTATAATTTACACCACTAGCCATGGCATCTCCCGTCGTACCAACGCCTCCTAGAAAAACTATGCCTGGAACGTCGCTCTCTTTTCAATTGGGAGCCTCCTGCCAGAACGTAATCTCGGAGGCCATGTCTCCTGCAATGTGTTGCGACTGGTCACCGCGTGAGACCGCTCGCCTCCGTACCACTCAGTCACATGACATAACCGTACCACTCTATCACGAGACATTACGGCGGCTCGGAGGCAACTGTTAGAGCATTCCTGTGTTCGCAGGGGGCTGCCGTCAGAGACGCTCGCCTTCGTACCGAAGGAGGCGGGAAAAATCACAGGGTAGGGCAGCGCGTTCGCGGCTCCCGTTCCAGCCATAGTTTTTTAGGAGGCATTGGTCGTACTCGTAAATAATAGTTCGTCCAGTTATAACTTGTACAGTTATCCAAACGTGTTTTGTTCGTGCTGTGACACAGTGAACACTCTTCTTGCTAGATCATGTCACTGACCACCGGGCGTGACGTTGTGACGAGTGATTTTAGCCGGCTTGTGCACATCCAAGGAAAAAGCACGGCCAGATGAGTATGAAAGCTTGACCAGCAGGACTGCGATGACGTTGTTTTTAAATGTGCTCATTTGGACAATTGTGATGCCAGGTGATTCTGGTGGAGTGCGGAACTTCCTGTAAAGTGGGAGTTCTACGAGTCAGCTGTCCCGAAGCAGCGCGTTTCAGCTCCTTTATGCTGCATACTGGTCAACTGGTCAAGCTGGAAATGTTGCTGAAGGTGCGTTGATTACAGCCTGTAGCTGCTCGGTATACGTGCATACGCCAAGTATTTCTACCAACTGGCATGCACTAGATGCGTATTAGACGGACGCCTGGCGTTCCAGTAAAAACCGACAAATAAACTCGCTTCGCAGATCCGCACCGACGTACGTAGACTAAGTTGCACGAAAGCATTTGCGTGAAATGTTTCATAGCTGGACTTCACGGTGTGCTTCACGGTGTGAAATTATTTTCTGTTGTTTTATAGCAAAGCAGCATTGTTGAAAAACGCGGATGTTGCATTGAACGAGCACAGCGAAATAATCTTGGTCGACTTGACCCACACTGAAACGCTCCTCCTCTTCAGTTTATGTCCTGGCTACGATTTTCTCTTTGGTTACGGCGAGAATCCGGCTGGAGCCATATGCGCATGCGTACTCATTTTGAACCTTTTGCATAATTATAAATAACATCATCAGCCATTAGAAAGATCGCGTGCAAGAGATGCATCAATTACAGACGCGAATCGCAGAGAAAAAGAGGGGCAAACGAGATTGAGGAGGATGACTCTAGAACAATGAGTGACGGTACCTTGGACACTTGTTTCATCTAGGGACATTTCCAACGTGAGTCCGTCACGCCATCTCGCTACTGGTAACGAAAACACGCTAGAGCCTTAAAGCTCTGACGACTGCCAAACGTTGTATGGTGTATATAAAGGGCTTGCCGTTAGCATTTTATGCCACGTACGCTCCGTGACGGAATGGTTAGCACCGCACGCTGAGAATCCAGAGGTTACTGGTTCGATTACGCACAGCAAGCGCTTGCCATCTGTTTTCATTCTTTGCAATCACTTAGTATATTTTAAACGCCATTTTGGTAACAGAAATATGTCGGCGGATCTGTGGCGGCGGACCCCCGTATAAATAGTTTGTGCTAAAATGACAGCAAAATGCAGTGGGAAGACCTGCAGACGGCCTCTACGCGTCCGCTGGTGCGGCTAGAGTGCCTGGATAGGCTCGGCGCACGAACATCAGGGCACCCTATGTATGGTGACGTGGAGGTGCACTTACATGGTTAGCCAGTGAGCATGTTATCGAGAAAAATTGATTTCTACTCTTGGTACATTGCGAAAGATGAAATGGAGAGCAGTCGAGTCAGGCCATGGTTGTGCCTCCATAACGCCAAGTATAAGTTATCGATACAGAAAAAAAGGAGTGTCTTTAAATCTTCAGTGATCCAATCAGCTACAGCCTGTCTTGAAGCTATAAAAAAGAGGTCCGATACGATGGTTTTAGAAGTCATAAAATTCTGCTTCGAGCGCAATAAAGGTACCCGAAAACGCAAACGAATGCAGCCCATGACGGCATGCCGGCGGCATGCGTATTTTACCGGATCCCTTTTGAAGACTTTGTTCTATCTCGGTGATAACACAGTCGTTTGTGACAGGACATCTGATCTTCTTATCAAGGTCATCATTGTGGCCTCTATTTCACGTTCCCACATTTCATTGTTGCATGAACACCAATTTTTGGCTGTTGTTGCCTGTAGCAACAAGTCTGGTGTGTGATGAAGCACGTGCATGACAGTCAGATTGCCAGCCCAGAGGACGAGCATTGATCGTAGAAAGTGCAGCCCAATTCAATAAAAAAACATGTATCATATGCACGCACACGCCCAGCTTCACGTGACCCTGTTTTCCCCATTCCGTGGGAGGCACTTCATTCTTCCATCTACGCAGAATGGTAGAGGACAAAATTTGAATGCAGATAACAGGGCACGCAATATGTGAATGCGAATAAACGTCCATGCGAAAGCGAGAGCAATGAAAACAAAAAGACTGGATGACGTTCAACGCAGAGCGGGCGTCAGCTGGAGGCAGGGTTCGCGTTACTCATGTCGTATTGTCTGTCAGGAACGCTAAATCTTAGCAGCCACCAAACCATCGTAATTACACAAGAAGGGATTGTCTTCGAGGGACTCGAAGACAGGTTTTGAGCGTGATCTGACAATTCTGCTCATTGGTACTGGAGGCGCTTATGCACATGCCAGCGAAACACTATCGTGCAGCACGTGATATAGCATACAAGAATGATTGATTGAGTCGGCGAAAAATTGCTCTCTCTTCTATCGACGAATGATTCTATATGCCCAAATTACCGCACAACATATACAAAGTCTACGGCTGATTTGAGCATTGTGGGCTTTGTAGTTACGTGGTCGTCAAGGGAGGCCATTAAATGCCTGCGCAATGTGTTAAGGTTATACAGGAAGTGAGCCACAAACTCGAAGAAAAAAAAAGATGGAAACTGTTTAGAGTCATGAGGAGTGTAAAAACGGGCATCGTTTTGCCCCACTGTCATCTTTTTTACTATGTAGCTTCCAGTGTGCCTGCAAATACCGAAAGACAGAGGAAGCACTTGAAGTGTGCGTGGAATTCCAGTAACCCCACTCATTGGTAACGCAGTCTAAAAAATTCGGTGGCCGCCTCATGAGGCAATAACGACTTTGTAAGAAGTTATTTGAAAAGTGCACGTATTACCCTAATTACAGGACCCATATAAGTGTTCACTCACATTTATGAAGCCCTCCTAAGGTACAATCATAAAAAAATGAATTTGACTGCATTTTAGACACATTATTGAAATGAAATACTAAAAAATATGTGGGACTGAGCTGCAATTTTTAATAGCATGTAGTGAAATTACCTTGTCAACGTTTGGGCTTGCGAAGTGCGAATAAAACTCCTGCTGCACACATGGAATGCCAATCACAGCGAATTTTGTTGCGTGTTAATGACAGTCTTGTTTCTGCTACGTGGGCATAGAAAATGACTTTTACACCTAATGGCACGCGGCCATTAGTTGTGCTTGCCGAATAGTTCAAGCGCTACGTGCACGGTCTTGATGACAGGAGCGCGGCAGAAGGTAACGATATCGATAACCCAAAACGAAATGTAATCAATTTTCAACTTTTTATCAGTGGCTATTATCCTTTTAGTAACTGCTTTGCGGGCCGGGTGCATTGGAAGCTGTTTGTGCATCTATATTCCCTTTTGCAGACTACGACTTGACATTGCCGCAGTTTTCGGCCATGTTCACAGAAGCTCGCTGTTTATTTGAAGTGGCACCACAGTAGCACTAAATACAGCAACCATCTATACGCGCCATGAATATTTTCTTTCTCCATGATACGCACGCACGTAATGTCTATTACCCAACCATCTCACTGCCACACTGCACTATGCTACAGAAAGCAGCGGTCGTGTGTGGTTTGGAGACAGTCTTATTAGTAATGTTCATCTATCGCATCCTAGTATACTTTGAAATAGCCTATGAACGTCTATCATTGCGTCACAAACAATAGAAGAAAAATGTGTAATATAAAAACACCCTTTACAACTTATTTTTATCGTACTAGCCTCCCAATCTATGTCGACATGAATCGCGAATGCAATTTTGCGTAAGCGTACGGAAACGCGAAATTACAAACGCGTCAATTATGACTGTCTTTTACCGCTTATCACAATAGATGCACAGTGTGGCATACATACTTATGATCTTTGACATATCAGGACAATGCTTTGTGGATCGCCACGGATCGCAACACTTGATTTGAAGCAGGTAACAACGACGAATTTGCATAAAACCACGTAATTCAATAATAGAACTTAAGAGCAAAATGTACCAGCGCGAAGTAACCTCGTCAAGAGATCACATTTCTGTAAAAGAAACAGTTGATCGCCGACGAGCTCACGAGCGAGAGAACACTGTTTATTGGAAAACAGGGCATAAAAATCGTATTTATTTATGCTTAGTGGTGTCCTACATCCAAAACCTCGCTCAGCCAGTGTGACCGAAACAATTGTTTCGTGCGTTAGGCAAGAATAATGACGCCAATTTTTGTTTTTTAGCGTGCCACTTTGCGTCACACAAACCGTACACGCTCCACTTTGCGTCGAATTTCTCAGCAGAAGTAAGTTAGGCGCTGCAACAATACGTTCAAAGGCCACATTCTGTACAAGTACCCATTTCCGGCCAAAGAATGTCCGGGCCTCTACTTAGGGCGAGCGGCGTGCTTGGACACACCAGAAGCTCATTGTTTGGTTCTGGAACGTAATTTAGCGCCGGTCGATAAAGGCTACACTTGTTAGGGAGAGCCTGCTCGCAACAGTGCTTTTGCATGAAGAAACGCTCTATGTTTTTGTTCTGCGTCAACCTTCTACTCCCTTCAGCAACGCTGCTTGATGAAGATATAAACCGCAACGCAGATTGCTTAGCTTCACGGAAAGTGGTGCTACTGCACGGACAGTAATATCGGAGCAACAAAAGTGGGTTATTAAGCAACCAAGCCGGATTGGCTGGGTAAGCTGGAGACTTGCTAGAAAGCAATATGCGAGTGGAGTTCTGTGCGCATTATGCCCACAAAGGATGGTTTAATTGTTTCTTCAGTGGTGGCTTGTAGAGTTAATTGGACTAAAATTACACATGCCGTTAAAGATAGCACGTGCATTCTGTTTCACCAAGTATTTCAATACAAAAGGTGTGTTTGCTGTTGAATATAAACTGCTTTTGATTGTAGCACGGTCACTGTTCCTGCGTTGCCAACGACTTCCAGGAAGCACGTGTCATTGAATTGTTGGCAGTGTATGTTTTGTCTTTAACAATTTCGTGATAGCGTTCTTCGTCAGACGCTTACGAATAAATACACGCCCATGTCTGCAGTTTGTCAGTTATTTCCTAAATATTCTGCTACAGTAAAAAACTACATTTATAGTGCCCTTTGCCTTACTTGGCTTCATTATCATTCGATTGGTATTAGGTACACAGACCAGCATTTATTCCTGTTCTTCTCATTCGTTTAGTCGTTGAACAGGTAGCGTATGGTTTACAGTAGACGTTTTGAGGAAGCTTAAGTAGCGTATAGCCTATGAGAGCTGCATAGAGGAGAAAATTTCTCTTAGGGCTAAAGCTAAAGGTGAAACGGTTTATCCAGTGAACATAAAAATATAAGTAAGCACGAGGTCACCGCCCTACGCCTAGCCATAATAAATAGGTCATGAATTCGGAGCCTATCGGCGTGGCCTAGACTGCATCGCTGCGCACAGCACTTGACTGCTCCTCTACGAAAAATATCAGACAATAAATCATTTAGGAATCCCCGAACTCTGCCTCACCATTTCATTTTTCTTTCGCCCGTACTCCATTATTCACTTTTCTTCTTTTTCAAGACTGGCAGGTAAATGTAAGTGATTCATGCATTTTTATAGTACCCACAATTTATTTGACTTTTTCTTGGGACAGGCAGCAAGTTCCAAAGAAGTAGCAATAATTTTTGCCACACATAGATGATAAAGCTGGTCCTAATTCATGGGCTCACGCACTAGGTTTGCTTTTAATCACTGTTAGCCTCCTTGAGTTCATAATATGTCTTTGGTCATAATACTTTTCGCTAATGTGGTCAATGAGAATAGGCTATAGCACAAAATTCCCAACTTTTGTATCGTTTGTCTATTTCATTCGTAAATAAACAATAATTATGCGTATTTGAACTGCAACATGCGTCGAAGAACTGTGGATAAAGAATTATACACCCTCCATAAAATTATATAGTATTATAGTAGCAGGTACAGTAGCCGAATATAGTAGCAGTTGTTGATATATGGAGCAGAGTAAATACGTCTAGAGTGTGTTTAGATAATCAGAAAATGCACATAGAAAGCACCATAGAGATGTAAATCATAGTAAGCGTGTTTCATGTGGTGACGTAACAAAACATGACGGACCCAAGGCGCGTTGTATATGCTGCTTTCATTGATTTGCGGGGTTTAACGTCCCAAAACCACCATATGATTATGAGAGACGCCGTAGTGGAGGGCTCCGGAAATTTTGACCACCTGGGGTTCTTTAACGTGCACCCAAATCTGAGCACACGGGCCTATGACATATGCTGCTTTTATTGACTGTTTACGGAAGGACGACGCATGGTCGCGCACAGAATAAGGTTGGCAGATTGCCTCACACGTTATCGTGTGGTGTCACGCGACGTTCATTGGTCCCTAGTTCCCGGCTGTGCAGCCATAATTTGACGCATCGTTCAGCAATATTTAGGCAAGGTTTTAGTGCTTTTACATCATATCACACTACGTGAATAGAAAAAACACGCTCTAACCTTGCGCTGTCCTTCTTGTGTAACTTTTCTTCCTCAAAGAAATTGTTTAAAGCAACGGATATAACAGCGCTCTTCAGTGCTGGCGTGTTTCTTTTTTTCGTTTCTTCTACAGTTTACGAACATTACGTTCACCTGTGTGTTCACGCGTGGGCATGTTTGTGTGTTCATGTGTGCGCGTGCATCTGCGTGAGCATACCTGTGGCCATGTGCGCACCTGTGCGTATTTGTGTGTGAGACAACTGAACCAGTGGTCTTTGTAGAGTCACTTTTAAAGACCTCTGTAATGACCACTGCACGTATGCTTGCATGACACCCACTACGCCATAAATCATCAAATATTCTCAAATACGAAAGCACACACTATGCCATTGTCCGTTCTTCAGACAAGCAAGCTGCCGACTTGCCAATACACAAGTGCAAGGTGCGTCGCCCGTTTTGTGCGCCTTTCCTTGTTTTTTATTTATGCTACCCAGTTTCACTTTATGTTTTGTTATTTTTATTTTATTTTTTGCGTGTAGCAGTTTTACCTGTAAGATATATGAACTTTGGTGACGCTGTGGCTGATGACAGTGAAGAGTAGTGAGCGAGCCATCTTAGGTGGTTTGCAAGCATTCAACGAACCACTCGTTCAAGGAATTCGCATTGCATGATGCTTGCTTCTTACTTCGCTCTTCTAAAAGCCTCTTTTACGCATGTCAACGTGTTTCCTTTGACAACATGTATCGCGCATAGGTTCTGGTTGCGAAGAATTTCCCAGCCCCGGTGTAGCTCAGTGGAGAAACACTGGGCTGCCACGCAGGGGGGCTGGATCCTGAGCCTATTTTCTCAGAGGTAGTGTTATTTATTTTATTTTTGTTCTTCTATCACACAATAGTGGTGCCAAATACGGCTGTTGTTGTGACCTCATAACAGGTATCGCTGTAGTACAACTGGCCATCACTGTCTAAAGTAGAGGTTGTTACTAAACGAGAATATTGTAGCTGGCTAGACTCAGTAATCCTCCAAACGCGAACTTGAATGAAGGTAAAATATACTACCGGCGAAAGATGGGAACATGAGCTCCATCATTGTATTTATTTTGTTGTTGATGGCATTGTAGACGTCGGTAACAGAAAACTTACATGCAGTGGCATATTCACTACATAACGCTTTTGCGGTTTTTTTACAGCTGTTTCTCTGCTTGAAATGTAGTGTGACACCTCACTGTAAAAGCACTACGCAGTTGTGCGTATATTTGAAGTCTTTCAGAGGTTGGGTTGCTACGAACCACTCCTACATGCCTTTCTAGCAGAGAATAGGTGGAATAAATTAAGCAAGGGGAAGGTGCTCTTGCTCAGTCAGTGGCGCATGTTTTGAACCTCTCAAAAAGGAGAACGGATTGCTTGATCGGGATATTACGGTATTGCTTTGTTTCCAGCCAGCCCCTCGCTTTTTTCAATTATTTCTTTTTAAAGACACTCCTGTTCATTAGTATTCGTAGCCAGGTAAAATCTTTGACACCACGTTCAATAGTTGCCTTATCACACAATGTGGGTGTACCGTTGCGTTCCATATTAGCCAGTGAAAGAATATACTAGACAAATCCGATCTCAACCCTAAGCTGACAGCTTCTTTTTTTCATTCGCAGGTGCAAAGATGGCTTTTCTACGAGGCAGTTTGACCGACTAAAGGTGGAGTAATCATTTTCATACTTAACGCGTACAACAACAGTTTTTGATGGATTGCGGCTTTGAAATCATAGAAGTGGCTCCGTTTATAAGCCCACGTTCAAGGCGAAACTGCCAGCATGAGAATGATTGTCAGCATGAAAATGAATTCTGCTCACAATATGTCTTCATTGCATAACTAGTCTTACTGTAACGAATAATATTTTAAAAGAGCCGCCTATGATGAATTGCTCGTCAAGGTTCTCACCTTTTGTTTTTACACACAGACGCATAAGCGAAGTATTCAGCTCGTTCTACAATAATAACAATGCAAATAGTGATTACAGCATTTACGCAAAACGTACTCAAGGACACCTACAGTTCACCCTTGCTGTGTTTGATTAGAATTGAACATTCTACGCTGCAGTAACCAGGTATCGAGTCTGGGCTGAAAAAGTCTTATTTCATACCGAATAGATATTTACAATAAAATATATAGTTAATTCCTAACAGGTTCATTTTTTTTGCAAAACTAGAAAAACGTATCACTGCATTGGTGTCCGTGCAAGCTCGGCTCACTGTAAAGAAATTGCTCCTTTTTTTCCTTGGCTTTAGTCTTTATTTCAGTGAGAATAAAAGCGCCCCTACGACACTCATTGCGTATTTTTTGATCAGAAGTCAGAGATTGTGTGCTCAAGGTAGCCGAAAATATAGTCCCGCATGCAGCCACTTGATTTTCATTTTCTCTCGCACAATTGTTCTGCTGGCGGGAAACTTTATAATTAGTTGGAGGGAAAAACACCACGATTTTGTGATATTACTAGCTGTAACATACCTTGTAGCTCTTATAATATTTGTTTATAGGTGCATAAATGAAATGTTTTTTTTTTATTAGGAAGCACACAAAACGAAATTGTCTGATTGGTTCTTGTGTAGACCAAATGTAACCTACTTATTGTTTGGTTTTCTTGAACATATATGAGATGGCATTGCCCGTAACAATGGTACTACACCTGCAATTAAAAAAATTAGTACGAACGTGGGTTAGGAACCGACCCCTTACTTCGCTCACTGCAGCAACACTTACCATTGCATATCCTTTTATCCTGAGCCACCGGTGCGCTTACCATATTACTTTTTCTTCTAGGGCGCTATGCGGGATCGGCCGAGTTTCGCTACTCTGCATCTTCACGAGCACTGGCGACAACCCTTTAAGAACTAGCGGCCCTGGTGACCACCTGTTCTTCTATTTATCTGCAATACTTGAAAGAAACGAAACGCGCAGCACGAGAGTGCTGCGTGTGCACCCTTGCTGCCTTCAAGAGTGAAAATTTCCATGCTGCACGTGGAATGAAACGACCTGTGCGAAATAGGATATATGCCCACTAACACACCTGTGGGAGGTGCGTGTTGAGTGAGCAAAAATACAGCACGACAATCATGCTCACCTAGCTGCACTGCTAAAATGTTAGTGGGTGGCGGCGCTGACGTGCTCGCACGCGGCGTTTCTTTGATAACTGCCACAAATGCCTCACATGTGTTTCAAACGGCCCGCGCGTCGTGCAGCCATATTTATCAACGCTGCTATTACGCTCTACGCACCGTCTTCCTGCCACGGTCACAGCAAGCGAGCACGGAGCAAACTAGGCTGCCCGAGAAGCTCGAGCCATCCTGCATTGCACCCCTGATACGAGCTTTGGGAGCAAGATGCCTTGCGAGACGTCACCTGGTGTTTAACAGATTGAGTTTGTTTGAAAATATGCCATGTGAATTTTGCTAATATCAGTAGAGGAAGCTGACGTTGAAAAAAGCTGGTGCACAGAACACGGTCAGACAATTCATTATAGCGCTTCTTGTCATGCAAGGTAGCGTCTCTCATAATCATATAGTGGTTTTGGGACGTTAAACCCCACATATCAATCAATCATTGTCATGCAAGGTTACCGCGGCCTCCAAAGTGTACCGCTATATGTCACCTACACTTCGTTATAGAGAGTGTCTACAAAATTTGAAACAGACAGGCTGGTAAACTTTACTTATGATGTTCGGTTCGCTACACGACAGGGGCTGCCGTAGGAGATATTGCGTTAAAATACAGAGTAACTCAATGCTCATAACATTGGAAGTGTGCGTATATGTTCGAGAAAAAGAGACAAAATGCTCGGCATATTGCTATCTCACATACATTCTCGTTTCCATATCATCCTTATCCTGGGCCCCATCCGTTATTTGCATTTCCCGGCAGCTTCCAGCATGCTCGTCGAGATGAAATACGATAAAACAAGCTTAGAGCGTGTCACCAGTTCTTGTAACGCTGCCCGGAACTGCGGGATTTCAAAGTTTTTTCAACGTTCTAATTTGTGGTGTGTTAGATTATGATAATAAAATTTTTCTACAGTTTCTTCAAAACGTATCACAAGGCGAAACTATTGTTTTAATGTGGGAATAACTGACAGTTTGACAAAGACATTATGGAACCACATTAAATATTTTCTAGCGCCGATGTATGGTAGGATACTCTTTATTAGACCCATGATTTTAATGGCTTGTGCTAATGACCTTATGCATTATTCAAGTTAGGTAAACCACTGATTTTTTTTTCAAATGGCCTCGCGTACTTAAGGGCTCTTTTTATTCAATGCGACGCCACAATGGTAATAATGGTGAAGTTGCCTGATAGAATCACTCGGGAGCGTAGCCGTTACAAGACACGTGGCACAATACGCGTACGATTTGGCGGGGATTCCGATGCCTTCTCATTATTGTATTGGAGGCTGATATGTCAAATACTAGACAGACCGGATAAATGGGTTCTCCCGGTTTCTTCTTTTTTTTCCCTGATACTTTCATTTTACTGCTGTCTCACTGGCCCGTCATCAACTGACGCTGTATTCATGTTGATCGAAGTCAATAATGAAATGGAGGTACGGGAAAAAAAGCATTGAAGGAACTAACCAGCGTCATCAGGCCATGTGATATAGGCAGGTTCTTTAGCATTGCAAATAGAGCCTTGAATTGATCATTGTTTATGTTAAACCTTACATGAAGGCCAAAAAGGCATATTGTTTGGATTGTTCATGCTGATACCACAACGCATTTTTTTTTATCCCTCGGTGCAGTTCGAGAGAAGTGGTGACTATAACAGGACGAATAGACGTGCGCCCCAAGTAGGTAGGCTGTATTACTAAAGTCGATGCTGCAAATTGACCGAAGATCAAGTGCACTTGATATCACAGCAAATGTGTACGTTTGCCACTGGGAAGAGAACAAAGTGAGTTAATAATCAAAAAAGGGGCATGATAACACGCAATATCGGCTCCACTCTCTGTCAGCGCAGTGGAACTTCTATTTGAAAATGGCATGAGCTAGATGCTAGCGAACTCGCCAACTTGGAAACTTTAGTAAAAGCGCACACAAGTTATTCCGCAACTGACAATCATATAAATTGTACTATGGTACCCCCATAACTACCTGAGGAGAATCGTATATGCAAAGAAAAACGCACAACGCAAAAAAGATGTATGAGGGACAGGTGTAGTGACTTTGAGCAAAAGAACAGTTTTACTTTGGAAACAGTGCGCTGACCACCTGATCATTTGAATGTGAGCGTGCTGTTGGCGTCAAATGAAACGCTGGAGCACAGGACTCAAGATTTAGCAAAGTTAGGGTGAGCGCAACCTAGTCATCAACAGCCATTGACGGGCGCGGACTTCTGGTTTGGCAGCAATGGGCGATTCCCCTACATTTCGATATATTCGCGTGTCCTCTAGTTTTGATATGCAAAACAAAGCAAGAATAAAATAAACAAAAGAGAAGCAAAAGTGAAGGGACCAGTACTGTTCGGCATGCCAAACCGGTCACAGTTATCATAGTACTATGTCAACAGAAGAAGGCAAGCAAATTATATAGGCGGTTAGCGGAGTGCTGCCAAACCGGATGCACGCCCCCTTTGTTGGTGCTTGGCGAATACTTCACGACGGCCACTATTGCTCTGCTGTTGCTTGGTCTAGGCGTTCCGCTGTTAACGTTTCCTTTGACGCCGATAGTAAGTATGAAACTGCATTGCTGACCTGCCTTCCGACAATTACAGCTTCCTCTCGTACGTTCCCAATATCCTATCGTGCGGTTGCATTTAGCATTACAGAAGGCACGCACCACAGCTGCGGGACCCTGCTACAAGCTTAGCGGTCATTCACTGTCTGAGTAGCCGCAAAGCTGAAGTGCGCTAAACCCTGAGAGATGTAGTATATCAGTGTCACATCGGATGACCCTTTAGCTGACCGGTCTAGAGGGAGGCTGCTGTTGTCAGGTTTGAGCTGTAAACAGTTATGGCAAATGGTGCGTGTCCTGAATGTCTTACCACATATTTCGAAAGCAGTAGGCAGCTTTGAAGCGAGACAAACCCACTTTGAGGCGCTGCTACCCTGAGCCAGAAATTTGGCTGCTCTCGCATACGAAACACGTCTCCGTCCAGTAATACGAAAAAACGGCTGCACTTCCAATATCCATTACTGACTTGGTTTGAAGAATTGTCTTTTATTTTTACATTGATTCACTCATACTTTCGATATTCTAAAACACACTTTCCGTTTCAGCTGCAGGGCGTTCAGAGAGAAACCAAAGCAACGGTGAAGCGTGGCGGGTGCAGCAGACGCTTTGAATGAGTGGATTCAATTTCGGAGGCAGTGTCCGCTGGCTTTGAGCAGTGAGAGCCTTAACGCTGTATCGTTTGCACAAAGCTTCACTGGAACGCAGGCCCAAAACACTTTGCAAGGCACAAGTTTACCACGAAAGACAAAAATAACCAATAACTAAAAATAACTTTCAAGTATTTTTTGAAACCTTCTTCACTAACATCATTCTTGGAGATAGATTGTTTCGCTTTATCCGGAGCTGCAATTGTACAATTTTGCGAAACTGTTTAAAAATATTCTATACTGCGTATTTATGTAAAACCGCTAAGGTTAAAATGCATGTGAATTGTAGTTCTAAGGGGTGCTACATTCGAACCAAAGAAAAGGGGTGTTGTTAACCTGAAGAGGTTATATACATATTTATAATTGGCTCAATATTCAAATTTGGGATTATAATAATGAAAACAGGAATAAAAGTTATGTAACATTTGTTAAAACAGACTAACTTCGAACACTTGCATTGCATTTGTGACGCATACTGTTGTAACACAAGGAACATCATATGGATGCTTCTCGTGTAATCACATACGAATGACGTCAAAACCACATGACCTAGCATATAACTAAGTGAGTGCCCCGACCTAGATCATGGCGCTCTAAAAAACCAGCCGAAAGTATTTACATCATTGGATTTCGAACAGGTGAATGTGACGTGCGTCACCAGAGCAATCTGGAGCACTCCAAAACGAGCCGCCGAGCTGTTCATTGAACTTCGCAAAGTGCAAGGAGTGATAACATACGCACCTTTGTTGCCCGATGCATTGATAGTGAAGCCATCATCGCGAATCCAGGCGTCGACCACCGTGTGATGGCGAATGTACGAAGGTACGTAGCACTTGAGTACCGCCGTGTTGCCGCGTATCACAAAGGCATCTTGCACCCTTGGCTCGTAGTGGTAGTCCACAACTGCGAACAAGCAAGCACAAGGAGTATAATTTGTATAAGCAAGTAGTTTAACGTGAGTGGCTTATCTTGTAATAACATACCAAGCAGTTAAAGTAAAAATTACACAGCACACAGTCAGAAACAGCTGTGCGTTTAAGTCTTCGTTTTTTTCTCCTTTTGTTGGCTTTATTTGAGCTTTTTCAAAAATTACAGAGACAACACTAAATTGTATTACTCAACTATATGAAAGGAAACATCATATTTGACATTAGAAACATCATAATCAATGAATACAAAGAATACAAATTTTAAATAAAACCAAGTAGCATCTTTCGTTCCTCGCTTCCAGGACCTTAATTCCAGGATTTTTTGATATCTCAATAACGTATTCCAGCACCACTTTCTATGTATTTTTGTATCACACCATCATACACAAGACGTAGGGTTATTTCCCTCTGGAAATTTTGTGTGAATATTAACTTTCAACTAAAAAGCGCGTCAGCTGAAGGTTTTTTTGAATGGGGTAAAATGTGTAAGTGACAAAAGCTTCAAGCTGGGAGTTCAGTAATGTCCTAACAAAACTAACACAGTTCGTTTATAAACTCGCAAGAACACTCTGCACAGTTAGTGAGATATAAAGTTGCATACTGCATTGAATGTGGCACCCGTTCATGTACACATTTAAGTGTGTGACTTTTTTTATGCATACGCGTAAGTGAGAGAAGAAAGGGTGCTTTCAGGACGCTCGTCTTAGCAACTTTGCTAACATGAGTGCCCTAATAGATGCTGCCTCCTTTGGCTAGTAATTTGCAATTGTGGCCCTTCCAGATAAATCGTTCACTGCATCTGCAAGATAACAACCATTCGGGCACTCCCGTGTGATATTAGTATATGGTAGTGGGTTTCGCTTAAGAAAGAAATGCGCAGAAACCAAACTATGGCTATGCTATCGCAAATGCCAAAGCGCAGCGTAACTTGGGGAAGCCGCGCTTTCTGAATTTGACTTTTTGCTGCGTCATCTCTGGCTCAGCTGATCCTTGGGGTGTACTGCACTAGAGCCAAGCTTGATTTTCGAAGCGAAGCAGACTATTGCGGGCGCTGTGTCCATACCTCATTCTGTCCTGCGACACCCACATTCCCAATGCTCATGTACGTTCCGTCCCTCTTTTTTTCCAATGCTCCCCCCCCTTTCTTTCTCCAGCCGGCAGCGAAGCTAAATAAACGCTTCCTTGCTAGTGCGGCACCACACCCATATTGCGCATGTGGACCCACACTTCCGTCTTTGTCTCGAGTCGGCAGCTAAGGCAATGAAACGCTTCCTCAGTACACACGATGACTTTGTAGCCGTTGAGCGCCGCTCTTACTGCGTTTCGCGTTTCCGTGAGAGAGAGCGAAACATTAAAAAAAAAAGATGGGCCTGCGCAGAAGGCGCAGCACAGTAGTCACAGCGAAAGCTAGAAGAGCGGCCTTTCAGAGCCTATTCTACACAATCATTGGGTAAATGCTGCAAGCACGCTTGCATGATACCCACTACGACACTAACAATGAAAAAAATTTGGGTGGTAGGCCAGCATTCACTAAGGTTTTTTTTTTTGTCATTCTTCTGAGAAGCGTGGTATCCGCTGAGCACTTGCAAGGAATTTCGTGCCAATTATTCATGCAGTGGCTGACAACGATGAATAATTATGGCTGAATTGGGCATGCGTCACAGTTATTAGGAGAACAAGAACAAGGTTTTGTAATGAGCTGGAGTATTGGACGGCCCACTCGTTACGCTATTCGCATTGTGCGACGGCTGGTTGTTCTTTTGTAGTTTGAAAACGCTTTATAAGTCGTATTAACGCGATTGCATTTCCGACACCCAGCCTGCCTAAGGCAAGTTTGCCAACAAGTCCCAAGCACCGGCATGGTTCAGAGGTATATACTGATCTTGCACCCAACGAACCGGAGTTCGAGCCCCAGTGTCATTAGTACTAGGTTTTATTTCGTTTGACAATGGTTTCTGACATCGACGGCAGCGGCGGCGGCAGACAACTCGCTGCGCGAGACCCGAGTGGTCAACCCATAACAGCTTTCGCTGTAAAACGCCAGTCCTGCGCGGAAATCTCAGCACAGTAAAAACTAAAGCTAGAACAGTGGCCTTTCAGAGCCTTTTTTTACACTCTTTAGATAACTGCTACAAACACAATGCTCTGTACCCACCACGCCATAAGATATTACATTATTTGTGTAATAGGCCTGCATTCACTATGCTATCCTTCGTCATCCTTTAGAGAAGCGTGGTATCTGCTACACACTTGTTAGCGATTTTGCGCAATTATTTGACGGCGTTGCTCAGTGGTGGAATATGCAGCTGGCACAAGGCAGACTCGGGTTCTAATCACATTGTATAATTGATGTTTTTATATACAAATTGTTTTTTCGTCCAATATTGGTTACAGACACCTGCGGCGGTGGCACTGGCAGAAAACTACGGCTCCACGCGTGACCCGTGTTCTGATCTCAAAAAAGGTTTCACTGTATTTTATATGGAGAGCCGAAGCATGTGGGGGGCAACCCAAGTTCGTGTTCCCAATGATGATCTCGGTGACCAACCGTACCCGTCAAACCAAGGCCTGGCAAACCTCGAGAGGCCCGTCGCAGAGGCCATCGTCCCACAGCTCTTTGGTGCGGAAGGGGTGCAGGATAGCGGGAAAGGGAAGAGCTAATTTTGTGGCGCACTCCACCGTGACATGGGCTACCGTTGGGGAGCTGCCGCAGTGCTGGCAAGAGTCTGCGTAGCGGTCAGGGTAGCACGGGATCACGTTCGATGTTTTTGGCGGGTGCATTGAGAAACCGGCTGTTTACAAGTTCAATAGTCGTAGTGACTGGTGGCGGTCGTGGCAGCACTCACTAGCATCAAGCGATGGTCACCAGCAGTATTATTCAGGTAGAAGTTTGAAACATTGGTGCACCGCCTTCAGGCGACGTGGACGAGTTTCAGTCTACGTTGCATTAAGTCATCTACGGCTACTAAATCGATACTCAGTTTGTTTCCCATGTCATCATTTAAACAAACATTTGCTAATCCACTCGCACCTCTCCTAATTAGCTTTGACTCTTGAAACACAGTCACGCTTTATGTCGCTTTCTGTGTGACTGTCGCTCCCTTAAAACGGGTACATCACTTTTCTATGCTCTCCAAGCATGCGACGCTACTTCCCTGAAGCTTCCATGACACCTGCTGTACCAGAGGATCGTCTTTATCATTTCTTCGATCACTTGGACTTCATGATTTTTTGAAGATAAAACGAAATGCACGCTATTGTCATCCCTCTCTCTTTTTTTTTCTTTTCGTTCGTTTCACGCGTTGGCTAATGTCACTTGGCACTGAGACTCGCGAACGTTCTTTGTTTCATGTTTGCGCACGCAAACGCCACGAAACAAAATAGGTGCACCTTGTTCTTGTTTTATTATCAGCATTAGCACCTAAATACCTCCCAATTAATATCCCTCATTTTACGTAGTCACATATACAAACGTAAGCGCATGCATGTTCTCGAATTCTGGCTTTGTCAAAATTTTGCGGTGCGTCAACCTGTGACACTGTGCTCACGATGCAATTATATTTTGCTGTTCTATATTTCTGCAAAAGCTTTCTGCAGGCACAAGAACCGCTTTTGTATCTTATACTAGGAATATTGTAGGAAAGGCAACCCTTTATACGTCCAGCTACAAAACACCCTTACGGTCCCCACTATATCGTCCTCGAATATGCTGGATTATTTGAATAGCCACGCAGATTTATTGATATGTATACAGTTAACTAGTCGCGGTAAACTGGAGAAAATATTTGGTTCACTTCTTCAAACACTGCATGCATCATTTTTTGCATGGTTTCATTGCTGCTGTGTGCCTGCAATGTTATTTACTTGCACTTGGCGAAGTGGCACACGGAATATTACTTGAAGTATTCGACCAATTACTTTTTTCTTCTTTCTTGGGGACCTTCGACGCGAAAATTGAGGTCTGTCTGTCTGTCTGTCTGTCTGTACATTTGTCTGTTTGTCCACTCTCAACGGCATCGGGTACTTGAAACGGCTGGCCCCATCTGAAGCGCCCACCAATGTTGCTCAAGCTTCAGCGTTCATACTTGTGCAATCGTCATTTAAAAAGCAATTATTGCGCATGTCTGGGGCACCACAACAACACGTATATATTCTGCATTTGCATCTTTTACTAGAAAAGGCATACATAAGTAAATTTAGGGACCGTAGCGCTTATCACGCTGCGCTGACCATGCAACGCTTGCACGAAAAGGCGAGTGTTTCCAACGCTTTGCTAAGACAAGATGGTGGTGGCACCTACCCTCTGAGACAGGCGCGCACACCCGTATCAAAGCCACGCACTTCGCTTTCCAGGTGCCAGGTGGCGCACATGTCTCACGTGGGACGTGACTTGATGCGTTCGTTCGCCTCTGCTGCACACTTGAGGCACTCTAACGCAGTGCCTACAGAATACCATTTACCAATTTTCTTGCGCAGAACATGAAATAAATGTTTTGTTCACTTTCTCCACACGCGACGACAACATTGCAGTATAACATGCAAATATGGGGCTAATATTTTTAGCTATGATCATTGATGAATCACGAGCACTTGGCTTTCCGCCGGACGCCCCAACGTCTGTTATAACGCGGCATCGTGTAAGCACTGTAGCATATGCCCACGGAACTGAAACTGAGATGCAGAAACTCATTGGCTATCATCGTACACTCTCGCTACTAGATGCTTTGCATGCCATCTTTCGATTATCGGCACACACTTCTTTCTTTCCTTGTCGTTTCATCCGCTACCGTGTCTCCTCCTTGCCCTTAATAGTACACAGTAAATGAGGTTCCTGCCAATGCAATCGTACCACCTCGAGATAAGAGAACTTTAGGCCTATAAAATGCTGAGTCAAAAGAAAGCTTTGAGAATATGGCCCCTCGTGTTTTAAGCTGCGCTGAAAATGGGACACACGGTGTGAAAAAGCCTAATGCCGTACGGTGTTGTAACCTAGCAGTTGCCCTGGGTTCTGCACAAGCTCCAGCCGAAGTCTCGCCTTTCAACGACTTTGCAGCGTAGTACGCAGATACGGGGCTCTTTTCCAAGGGAGCCAAAATTATGCACGTTGGCAAGAGAAACCCCGCGAGCCTATATTAACTCCACTTCAGAATTCCCGAGTAATCGGCTCACTCACCAGCGCTCACGTGGACGTCTGTGCTTGCCACCGTGCCGATTTCATTGGACGCGATGCAGTGGTATGAGGCTGCGTGCACGTCTTGTCTGTAGGATTCTGCTGGAAAAGGAGGGAACACCAGGGCGCCGTCCTCGGCCAAGACGCGGACGCCTGGCACGACTGTGACGGGAACGGAGTCGGCCGTTGCCCACACGAGCAATGGAGCTGGCTCGCCCAGTGCTTCGCAACGGAGCTCTCCGCCGCTGGCGTTTGAAAATTCTAACCGATGAGGCGGCTCTAAGGTGAACCGAGGACCACGGAGGGATGGCGTAGAGACCACGTCTTCCATGGACGGTGGCTTCGCGTGTGCGCAAGGCCCCGTGGCCAACCAGGCTGCAAGATAGAGAGAGAGGAATGACGCTATTATGTAAAATAAGTAGGGAAAGTTTTGTATGAGTGTTCCAAAAAGCTGTTAGTCACAACTTTCCGCCAAATATACAAAGGAAGGCATGCCCAGAAAAACAGATTGACAGATTATATGCTCTAAAACGTTAGCTTTTGATCAGTCACCTTTATTTTATTCTAAATCTTGCGATTGTCAAACAAGTAGGAACAGTGAATATTTTATTCATTTGTTTTGTACCAGGTCATATCAGCACCAGCTCTGTCAAAACCTCCCCAACCGCGGTTGTCTAGGGGCTAATAGTAATATGGTGGTTTTGGGACGTTACACCCTGCATATCGATCAATCCTCTGGGAAAACCACGATGCAAAAAAAATAATAATACATTTTTCTTACACCAAGGTGAAGATGATGACGCTTGTGTGTTGTGGGTCCCAGTTCACGGTGGAATATGATTAAATGAACTGGTGAATTTATTTTATTAGTTTGAGCTTCGCTTGGTCAACCAATAGATAAGGTACTCCCAGAAAAAGAATACATAGCATCAGATAAATATAAAAATAAGTAATTTTCCAGCTTTGATGGAATGCATCACTAAACAGACAGTCTATCAGCACCTCAGATATTCTTCTAAATCTCAGTGGAGTCAATCTACAAATATTGAAGTTAGTTTGGCCAAATTGTGATGCCGTCTCCCCTCCTTCAAGTTTTACTTCCACAGAGCTGGTCGGGCGAAATCATGGTGCCCGGGGCCTTTTTGCAAAAAAAAAAAGAACAGAAGCTCGTGAACATTACTTTGTATCCTGTCGTGAATATCTATTAGGTAAAGACTTTTTTGACTTCATCCGCAGAAAATGTTCTGAATGCCGGCACCTATACCTTGGGACATTACTACAGAAATGTATTTGATATAGTTTGTAGTTTTATCTAAGCAACTAAACGTATTCTAACCTGTTCTGTACTTTAATATATACTCATAAAGCGGTTGTGATTCAAATGGTAACGTGAATATATGAAGGACATAAATTCGCATTGAATCAGGTCAAGTAAACTCCGCTGTCTAATAAGCTAAAATTTCAGACTCCTTTTATGTTGTTAGCATTATTGCCTTTTATTTTTTTCACTTTCTTGTTTTTATCTTTGTAACTTTTCTGTATTTTTTCGTTGTAAAGCTTTAGTACTGACTTAGCAAGCAATAGTGTAGTTATCATTCATAGACTACAAAAAGCGTTTAGGGTACTTGAGTGGGTACGTGCCCAGTTCGACAGGCTACAAACAAACAAACAAAGAAGCGCGCTCCATCTGGTTCAAGGCTGATCGCTTGTAGTGGCTCAACCGGTGTATGCCTTATACAGTCTGCGGCAAATCTGCTGCTAATTCTTACAGGTCCTACAAAATATAAAGCAGCCCACTAAACTAATATTCGTATCCGAGAACGTCTATGGATTCTCCCTTCTCAGGATGTCGCACTCATGAGACATGACTCTGAAGAGATAAAAAGACTCAAAAGGGACGAGGACGTCTTCTTTCATTGAGGCCAGTCAAGAGAAATTGCCAGCACTGAGTTGCCAGAACTGAGACGCCAATTGTTTTATGGGGTGCCACAAGGCACGAGGTGAGTGGCCTGCCAACGCAATCAAAATAGATTGAGGAAATACACGACCGTAAAGGCATTTTCGAGATGAGACAACCATTTTCGTTGACTTCAAAAACGGCTCAAGAAATTAGGCTGTTGTGTAGCAAACACTGTGCCGTGAAGTTTGTTCTCGATAGAATTTGGAAATATTCATGTATACAAAAAACGCGTAAAACAATACGTAGCACACAAAAAGACAACAAATGTTGTGCACTGGAGGCTCTATTTCGAGTGAATAAAAATGCAATTTTTAGTCTCCCAAACAGGTAAGCGAAACAGGTAAACAGGTTTCAAATTGATAGTCTCGTGAATACTAGCGCTATGATTTTTTGCCTTATCCGGATGATTTCGAAGACGCGTGCTTACTGTATTTACGACAGGACTACAAAAAATATGTTGTTTTTTAAAGTGGTCCTCAAGTATCAACACCTGAGCGTAACCGTGCAATTGTCCTTTGTCACGAATGCCTTGCGGAACCATGTCTCTGCACCTACTCTGTAGCACAATGAGACAAATAAGTGTCCACTTTCAAATCAACATACTCCCGTGTGCCTTTTATTCGCCTTGAATGAGACGGGCAGAACAAGAGGAGACGTCTATAACGGTATAGTATCAGGAGATTTTTTTAAGAGGTGGGGTGTGCGAACATGGCCAAAAGAAGAACGTCTGGACACCACAAACGCATTTAGGTATGGGGGTCTTTGTGGATTTTGTGGCTGATGGTTGACCAGCCCGTGATATTCTCTCTTCGACGACCGCTCCCTGATATGGGCCCCATCTACGGGCTTCTATAACAATCTCCCAATCTGTTATTTTCCTCTAAATAATAAATTAGCTCGAACTCTTCAATTCCCTCCTTCTCTCTCCTCTTGTGAGCAACTGCTGACGTGTTGCACTTTGCTGCTGACAGTGGCAGGGTTCACATTTCTTTTATTTTTTTTTCATTATTTAAAATCACTTTCTCCGACCTCTTGCTCTTTTCCTACTGGCCGGGTTGTTTCACGCCAACCGGTTTCTGGCGTGGCATAAATTACTAACTAAACAAAAGAGGCGTGCACGTCACTTCTTTCCTATTTTGCTCTGCGCTCTCGCGTCCGATTCCTCAGTTGTTAACGGTTGTCTTTCAGCAGTTTATTCAACTATCGGACAACATTCAACGCTATTGAGCAGCGAGTGGTCCATGTTACGTGGTAACATGAATAGTGGCCTTTGCACCAGGAAGAAACACTTGAGGTTAATAGATGTTCATATATACCCTTGTGTGATGGTTAAGGACGTTCGTCACTATGTTTGTTGACAGCGGACGAAAAAGGATTCACATCAACAATGGATGCGAACAAAAGAAGCGTTATATTGTACACTAGAGAACGTCATGGCAGGCGAAAATAAAACTATATGTCCAACCCTACACGCCGAGCGTCACGCAACATGTACGAGAGTCAGACCTCTAGCATGCGGAGAGCTCGCGGCTACGCTTACTCCGAGTCCAGCGCGTAGAGTTCTCCGTTCACAAGAGGAAAACGCTGCCTCACAGTTTGGGTCCCCGTCGTCCCGACATGATGCGATTGTCGACGTGCGCGAGGGCAAAGGTGGCACGGCTGGAGCGGCTGGAACGGCTTACGGCACACGGATGCGCTACCGTGTGCAGCGCCGTTTAGTCAGACGTCGCGGCCAGCAGTCAGGGTCGCAACTCCTGAGGTTCAGGGTCAGGCCCCGGCTCACGAGGACCACGCCCGGTAGGCCTCGCCACGAACCTGCTCCCGGCCACTGCACCCAGGCAGGAGCCGTTCAGCAGGCCCCGTCCTTGCACCTTGAACAGGCCGGCGGACTCGACCCCGAACGAACACGCCGGAGCTCGACCTGGCCGACACGTACGGGTCCCACGTCCGGCTCAGGAACGCTCCCAGGAACTCGTCCAGCTCGAGCGGCGCACTGCTTCGTCTGTCTTCGTGGTCTCCACGCTCGAGCTCGCTTTTCCACGTTCCTTCTTCTTCTCCTCTTCTTTTTCATTTCTTGTTATCGCCTTCGTGCCACCTGCCCTCCGCTCGTCTTCTTTAGTTTCGGTTTGGCGTTCCTCGGCGCTTGCAAGTCCTTTTAGCCACAAATCGTACCTAAACACAGCACTTTTGTGTCCATTCCTTACAAATATCCCCCTGCTCAAGAAAGTTGTTTAGGGGGAAAACAACTTTTCACAAGCGCGCGAGGTGGAGTACCCAAAAGTGAAAACATAGCAAAAAAAAACATTATTTACAGAAGTTCATTCTGTTAGGGAAAGGGTGAATTGACATGAAAAGAAATTGTGCCACCACTAAACGCTAACCAGCGGAGAAGTCAAATGCGGCTGAGGTAGTCGGCACCTACGTTGTCGGAGCCCTTAATGTACTCAACCACAAAGTCATACTCAGTAAGCAATAGGCTCCAGCGGAGTACTCGGCTGTTGATGTGTTTTGCGGAATTTATGTACGCAAGCGGCTGGTGGTCAGTTTGCAGCACGAATCGGTTTCCGAAGAGGTACACATGAAACTTTTGTATAGCCCACACAAGAGCCAGCGCCTCTCTTTCGATTGTTGAGTACCGTGACTCCCGTTCGAGCAGTTTACGGCTTGCGTAGGCTACTGGATGCAACATGCCGTCGTGACGCTGCATTAAAACGGCTCCAATGCTGGATGAAGATGCATCCGTGCGCAATATGAATGGCTCTTGTAAGTCCGGTGATCGCAGTACCGGACCAGATGATAGTATACGCTGTAGTGTTACAAACGCTTGTTCATGGCATTTTTCCCAGATGACCTTATTTGGACCTCGCTTCCTAGTGAGTTCCGTTAGAGGTGATACTACAGCGGAGTAATTGGGCACGAAATCCCGATAATAACCGCTTAAACCTAGAAAGGAGCGAACTTCTTTCTTCGTCTTCGGTCTCTTTGCGGCCTGAATCTTCTCCAATGTCTCAATCTGGGGTCGGAGAAGATTGTTCCCGAGAATGTGTCCCAAGAATTTCACTTCGGCAAAAGCCACCTCACTTTTCGATGGCTTTATTGTGAGATGAGCTGCCCTGACACGTTGCAGAAACTTGGTGAGAGTTGTTATGTGCTCGTCCCAAGTTTGTGTCGCTATGAGCACATCGTCAAAATAGTGATAGATGTTCGGTATTCCATCTACCACTCGTCTCATTAGTCGGGTGAACACAGCAGGCGCTGTTTTGATGCCGAAAGGCATGAATCTGAATTGGTAAAGGCCAGAAGAGGACTGAAAAGCGGTGAAGACCTTCGATGCTTCGTGCATCGGCACCTGCCAGTACCCTTAGGTGAAGTCGAACTTCGAAAAGTAGTGGCTCTGACCTAGTTTGGCAAAGATCATGTCCACTCGCGGTATCGGTTCGTTGTCTGTAACGACGACTCGATTCAGCTGTCTGAAATCAATGCAAAGTCGGGTGTTCCCGTCTTTCTTCTTGACCACGACGATGGGAGCTTGATACGGGGACTCCGAGGGCTCAATGATACCTTGGGATAGCATGTCCTGTAGTTCTTTTTCTACAGTTTCTTGGATGGCGAATGGTATGGGGTATGGGCGTACCTTTACCGGTGTTTCAGTGGTAAGGCGTAACTTGCACTCGACGAGGTCCGTCTTCCCTGGCACGTCAGAAAATACATCATGGAACTCTCTGAGGAGTTCATTAATTTGGTCTGTCTGCGGGCTGTTCAAGTTAGGCGCTACTAACACATTTTTATATGTTTCCCTTTGGTGCAGGGCAACAAAGGGAATTTCTCGCTCGTCAACAGTGTCTGACTGCACAGAAACGGCAGCTTGTTGTGCTTCACTTTCGGGCTCCCTTTCGTGGTATTTCTTGAGAAGGTTAATGTGAAAAAGACTTCTCCGAGTTCCGAGATCTATCTCGTAGTCATAGTCACTGCGTTTTTCAAGCACTGTGAAG
This sequence comes from Rhipicephalus microplus, assembly GCF_013339725.1. Lineage (NCBI taxonomy): Eukaryota > Metazoa > Arthropoda > Arachnida > Ixodida > Ixodidae > Rhipicephalus > Rhipicephalus microplus. The sequence continues at coordinate 125,747,993 of NC_051169.1, forward strand.
GGTCCCTTCCATGTCAAGATCAATTTATTCTTATCTGATGGTAGCAACAGCAATACTTTGTCGCCGGGTGATAGGTGTCGAACTCTTGCTTTCCTATCGTAATATTTCTTCTGTGTCATTTTCGCCTTCAGGAGTTCTTCGTGCGCTACCTTGCAGGTGTCTTGCAGTCGCTCCCGGAGATCTATAACATACTCGTATGTTGTTTTCGTTTCAGGATCGATGTTGGCCCCTGTCCACAGTTCCTTAAGGATCGACATTGGCCCGCGTACAAATCTGCCGTAGAGGAGATCGAACGGCGCGAATCCAAGGCTCGTCTGGGGAACTTCACGGTATGCAAAGAGCAGGGGAGCCAAGTACCTGTCCCAATGTCGCGGCCGTTCTTGACACATGCGGCGAACCATTTGTTTGAGAGTTCCATTAAATCTCTCCACAAGTCCGTTGGCCATGGGGTGATAAGGCGTTGTGGGTAGCTGACGAAATGAAAGTAGCCGACCGAGTTCCTGCATGAGACTCGAGGTGAACGACTTTCCACGGTCGCTCACTATCTCACGGGGCACCCCAACGCGGGAGAACATCTCTACTAGTGCTTCCGCTATGCGCTCTGTCTCGATGCTCGGTAGTGCCACCGCATCCGGGTAACGCGTAGCGAAGTCTACCATCGTTAAGACATACTTGTTGCCCTTGGATGACGTTGGTGACAGCGGGCCAATAATATCGATGGCGACCCGCTGAAAAGGTGTGTCTATGATAGGCATATTTCCCAATGGAACTCGTCCGACGAGGTGTTTAGGCACGGTCCTCTGACATACGTCGCACGACTTCACGAACCGTATCACATCAGCCCGTACACCCGGCCAATAAAACTCTGTAAGGACACGGTCTGTTGTCCTTCTTTGCCCTTGGTGACCAGACAGAAGGCCTTCATGAGCCATCTTCATTACGGTGTTTCGAAGATCCTTGGGTACTACAAGTTGCTCCAAGTCTCGCCTTTCTGCCGTGCGGTGGCGCCGGAAAAGAATGTCGCGTACCAGCACAAACTCAGTGACTGCTGGCTTCTTAGATATGATCTTTCCCAATGCGGTGAAGCAGGTTTCCAGCGTGGGATCTGCGTGCTGTAAATTCTTTAGCGCTTCCCGGCTGATATCCAGGGGTTGGATCCGAGGAACAATGAGTTCACTGGGCTTTTTCCTTTCTTTTCCTGTAGCCGCCGACATGTCATCTTGTCGTCTTCTATCTGATGAGGTTGCATCTTCAGGTTCTTCTTCAGTGCATACTGAATCATGGTGAATCTGTGCTAGTTTTGGACGTCCTGCTGGCTGCTTCGGGGCTGGTCGGGCAGCTGACAGTACACCCGCAATGTTGCCAAGCACGACTTCATACAATGGATTCTCCATACAAACAGCAAGCACGTGACCTCTGAAAAACGGAGAATCTATGTACACCTCTGCTTCTGGTAAGACTTTTGCAGATCGGTCCAATAAGCGAACGGTACGGGTGTTGCCAGTCAAGTTGCAGTCAGGAATTAGCGATCGTTTCACCACTACTGTATTGCAACCGGTATCCCGCAATACGGTAACCCGTTTCCCTTCGAGATAGCCCTTTACAGTTGGCATTTGTTTTGACCCGTTGTCGCAAGTTGCGTTGCTTTGGGTCCCATCACACGTGTCATGACAATGTTTCTCATCCTGATTGTCAGGCGCATCTTCCATTGATTTCTCCTGCTGCGCTTTCTGGTATCCCAAAACGGAACATGATGCCTCTCTACGTTTTCCCGAGTTTGAGGGACAACTATCGGATCTGTGCCCTGACTTCTTACAGATCCAGCACGACGTCGACTTGGGCGCTCGAGACTTTGTCCAGCAATCGGAAGCTCGATGACCCGGCTTGTTGCACAGAAAACAAAGCGGTTTTCCTTTGCTTTCGCTGACAGTGTCAACTTTAGCTGTAGCCATCGGTTTCCCTTTTTCGTCTTTTCCTCTAGCGAGATTCACAATTCCCTGAGCTTCCAAATATTGATCAGCGATTGTTGCCAACGTGTCCAGGCTATGACATCCTCGCTCCTTCAGGAAGACAGCCAACTTCTCGTCGCACCGCCTGAGGAATTGCTCGGACACCATCTTGTCTCGCAGTGCATCATATGTTTTGGGAGTCTTCGCCAGCTCCTGCCAATGGTCGAAGTATCCACAGAGACGTCCCGCGAACTGTCGACCTGTCTCAGTATTCTCAGGCCGGGCATCCCTAAACTTCGTGCGGTATCCCTCCTCTGTATAACGGAACCGCTGGAGGAGCGTCTGCTTGAGCTTTGCGTAGTCCGTAGAGTCTTCTGCAGACATCCGTCCTACCACGGTCAAGGCTTCACCCGTTAGACACAAGCTCAGTGACAGGGCCCACTTGTCGGTTGGCCAGCCTTGGCTCATGGCAACCCTCTCAAATCTCTGGATGTACGCATCCAGTTCGTCCCTACTCTCATTGTAGGGCGGAATCATTTTGTGTGGGCTGCGAAAACTCTGACCACCACCCATACTATCATCCGCAGAACTCGTGCTCGGCCGCTGCGCTTCTGCGACACGACGTCGCTCCTCGAGCAGGAGCCTTTCAGCCTCCATGCGAGCTATTTCACGCTCATGCTCCACCTGTGCTGCTAGCCGTGCCTCCTCTCGATCTTTCGCTCTCTGGTCCCTCATTTCTTTTTCCTCAGCGCTCACCCATGCCAGCAAAGCCTCACCACTCAGCCCCATCTCCTTCCCTAGCTCAACTAGCTTCCTCTTGTCGTCCATTCTCGTCCGCCACACACAAACAACGTGAGGCTCTCAGATGTAAGGCGAGAGCTTAGTCCTGTCTCGCGGACGCCAGAAATTGTGATGGTTAAGGACGTTCGTCACTATGTTTGTTGACAGCGGACGAAAAAGGATTCACATCAACAATGGATGCGAACAAAAGAAGCGTTATATTGTACACTAGAGAACGTCATGGCAGGCGAAAATAAAACTATATGTCCAACCCTACACGCCGAGCGTCACGCAACATGTACGAGAGTCAGACCTCTAGCATGCGGAGAGCTCGCGGCTACGCTTACTCCGAGTCCAGCGCGTAGAGTTCTCCGTTCACAAGAGGAAAACGCTGCCTCACAGTTTGGGTCCCCGTCGTCCCGACATGATGCGATTGTCGACGTGCGCGAGGGCAAAGGTGGCACGGCTGGAGCGGCTGGAACGGCTTACGGCACACGGATGCGCTACCGTGTGCAGCGCCGTTTAGTCAGACGTCGCGGCCAGCAGTCAGGGTCGCAACTCCTGAGGTTCAGGGTCAGGCCCCGGCTCACGAGGACCACGCCCGGTAGGCCTCGCCACGAACCTGCTCCCGGCCACTGCACCCAGGCAGGAGCCGTTCAGCAGGCCCCGTCCTTGCACCTTGAACAGGCCGGCGGACTCGACCCCGAACGAACACGCCGGAGCTCGACCTGGCCGACACGTACGGGTCCCACGTCCGGCTCAGGAACGCTCCCAGGAACTCGTCCAGCTCGAGCGGCGCACTGCTTCGTCTGTCTTCGTGGTCTCCACGCTCGAGCTCGCTTTTCCACGTTCCTTCTTCTTCTCCTCTTCTTTTTCATTTCTTGTTATCGCCTTCGTGCCACCTGCCCTCCGCTCGTCTTCTTTAGTTTCGGTTTGGCGTTCCTCGGCGCTTGCAAGTCCTTTTAGCCACAAATCGTACCTAAACACAGCACTTTTGTGTCCATTCCTTACACCTTGTTTTGAAAATAGACAACTCTGAGAAATAGGTGTTTCAAGGTGCTACATAAACGCCATAAAAGCCCTTGATAGTCTATAATTCATGATCACATATAAAGGTGGCATGATAGGAGCGTATAGCACAAAATAGGCATTTGCCTGAAGTCCAACCTTTGTTGATGACATTGTTGATACACTAAATCATAAACGCAAATATTTGACAAATAGGAACAACAAATAATTTACTTACTTATATACTTGCTACTTAAGAAATTAAGTGAAGGAATAAATAATAATAAAATCAAGCATATCATTTCGCATTCAGGGCACTACTTCTTTCTTCACACAATTTATATATTTGTTTAGACATAGTTCTGTTTATTTGTATTCCCTTAAGAGATACCGCTAGAGGACAAAGAAAAGTAGAGTGATGGGGTGTAATGATTACAAAAATAAGGTTAAGAAAAGAGCAACAAATGGTTATAAAACTGACTGTGATTCAACGCTTCAGAGGTAAAAGAGGCAACTGGGCAAGAGTGCAAAAAAGGCACTCAGCACCAAGTGTGTTTTCTTCCACTCATCATTTTATTCTCCATAACGGTTCAACCAACTTTGAAAAGTGAATGAAAAAAAAAGCCGATTGAGAGCGAAAGGCAAAAGATAACAAACTAAGTAGACAAACCAACAAATAGATAAAGAAACGCGAGAGGTTAGAGCAGTTCATTGGTGCTGCTTGTGCGGAAAACTGCCCCGTTTTTGTTGCATTGTGGTGTGAAGACCGCATCAGCGGACACTTCTAGATTAAGTGCGTAAAAAGGTGCTGCTCGTCGAGGCACGCCAACGCTGTCTCGACAAGCTAGAGCGAGAAGAAAGACGCTGGACGGTCTCAATCGTTTTCTCGCGGCCGCAGTTGAAGCGTCAGCACTTTCAGGCGGTTCCATCTGTCAAGTCAGAATATTCGTGCATAGTACCTCAAGCTACAGTCAGCATATTTTATTATTTTGGGTGCCCAGATGGAGTTTGAAGTGCATCGACGGTGAAGGTGTTTTCTCCAGTGCAGTTTCCAAGCTCTCTTTTATGTACTACGGGCGTCAAATGAAACCCGCGAAGCAGCAAGCCTTCGCGATAGTATAGTGCACGCCATCCAGTTTTCACGACTGACAGGCGCGCATCCTGTTGGGCAACTTTGCACATATATGCGCGCCTGTCATTGGTGATAAGTGGATGGCATGCGCAACATCATTGGAAGGCTTGCCACTGTTCTGATTTCATTTGACGCTGATGGTACACTTACAACGAGCATAAACGAAAATAATTTCGTTAGCACTTCTTCCGTGTGCTTTTTTTATTTCCCTTCATCAGAAGCGACAAGATGCTGTCATAAAGTAGGTTGCGTTAATTAGCCAAACGAAGCTGAATGTGGCTTAGCCTATTGATTTTTTGATTGCATAGAAATAAAAACAAATCTGGCAGAGTCAATTTATTCTGATTGGTTAGGTGTAGCAAAATCTACCCCAACAGCTTGGAGTGTAATCCTTGATAAGTTCACAGTTGATTGCAAGTACGTAAAAAAACATCCTCCATATGACTTTCGTTCACTTAGCAGCCAAACAACCTATGTGTCGGTATAGACCCCGTAGCCACCTACATGTAAGCTGCACATGCGAACGAACCTAATAGAGCGAATTGGGATGGTGTCTCTTTAGTCATTTGCCGTTGCAACAACCAGTCCGGTTACACGACACCGTCAGCCTCCACACGTCAATCATGCATGGACTTTGACATTGTGACCCAATAACAGGATATCAATGATCGTTTATTCATGCACCGTGGCACATATACGCTATGGAGCCTCATCCGTATTGGTGATAGACACCAATGTTAACCGTTCACCCACCTGTCTGGAAATGCTTTCTGCGACTGATAGCGGATATATTTCCCGGAATATTTTGATGTCGTGCCGTCATTGTACAAAGCTCATAAAACAGGGTAAAAGGCGAAAGCTCACTCTAGCGTGTGCTGTACCAAAACCACATTATGAATAAGAATTGTGGCATAGATGGATAATATAATTACATGGGTCACCTAGGATCTCTTTCAATGGGCATCCATTATCGTAACGTTTCATTTTAATCCATGCGTTGAGCCTATACGTATCCCATACCTATGTCTTTACCCTATACGTAAAACAACCAAAAAACATAAGATAAAAATACCATTATGTTTTTCACTCTTGGCATCGCTGTGCACTTCGCGTAAATTTAAGAGTCAAGATACCATCTGGCTCAGACCAGAAACCCAATTTCAGCAAATCGTGCTAATCTTCACTTCACCATTCATCGAAATGCGGCTGCAGCAGCAGAAATTTACATCAATATTACCAACCAATTTTTAAGATATGCCCTGCGCCGAAGTAAAAATTACCCTGCTTTACATCCTTCAAACGCAAGTACACATAGTAAAAGATTCACTATCACATATGTTGGGTGCTAAGAGCAGCCTATTAAAAAATATCTCAAAAACAACACCGGAGACCCATCTGTACAGAATATACACTGTACGACGTGCAGACGTATGGAAATGCAGGACCTGGTTGCCTCTTCAGTGGTTTGAAATTTAGTTTAGAAACATCATTATAAGGTGCTTAAAAGACAGCAGGTTGGAGAGAAAAGCGTTCTGTATATGTACGGGAAGAGCATCGGCTCAATGCTTATGCAAAGTTAGGAGCCTCATGAGCAAACTCTATGACTGGCAGTGTAAGGGACGTGGTGACAGAGAACTTTAAGCAAAACGTCATAGGTGAAAAAGAAACAAAAAGCTTCTTCAGAGTCTTGTGTGAATGCAAGCCTGAGAAAAAAAAGCGTCTGTGTAACTATGGTAAGGGTGAAGACGGAATAAGCAAGGTCACATTTTGTGTTTGAGGGGGCGGAATGCCTGAGAGCGCGATGGCTACAAATTGAGATAAGGTGAAGAAAATGAGAATCTCTTCTTTACGGTGCATGACTTTAGAAGGCAAGAAAATCTGATCAAATGAATACATGTTCTGAATGAATGTTTCAAACATGTGATAATCGAATGTAGAAACATCGACGAGAGTGTAACTGGGCCTTGGCCTTTAGAAACAACCCTGGAAAGGCAAACGATTTGGCTTTAGAAAAAAAAATGTTACTAGTTACTACAGGATTTGTGGCGAAAAAGTACACAGAATGCAGGAACACTAACGTTAATTTCAATGAAACACGGAAAAGTGGGCTGTGAATTTATGAGGATGTTTTCTCAGAAGATAAAGTATTTCAACTTTGAAAGACTAATAATAATAATAAATATAATAATAATAATAATAATAATAATAATAATAATAATAATAATAATAATAATAATAATAATAATAATAATACAATATTACTATGATAGTAATAAGATATTATTATCAAGAATATTATTAACAATATTAGTATATTATTGCTATATCATTATTCTGAGCCAGGCTAAGTACGGGTCACAGATCTTTTGTAAAAAAGACACTATTTCATGCATCAGTCAATGAATCAATGAGTTTTATTTTGACAAAGAGCATTAAGACACAGTATAAAATATAGAAACGAGGGTCCCAATATTAGCCTCAATGTCACAATGAATTTATGGTGACAAACAACTCTGGCAATATGTGGCGTCACTATGAGGAAATGAGGCGGAGTCGCTATGTCATTATGTACTTTGGCAACACTTGCGTTGGCTGTTTGATGAGGCATCGAACGCTTTACTCTGATAACCATCCACTAGAGAAATATTATGGACCATCTCACCGAAGGGAAGCGTGATGGGAAGCGATGCAGCAGCTGTGCGCACGCCGTTGACACCACTGAAATGGGCGCCGACGCGTGTGCTGGAAGAACGGTTTGAAGCAAAACTCGGTGTAGCCTTCAATCGAGTAAACGTCTGTTTGAAACGCAAAAGACATGAGAGGCGGGTTGGGTTTCGTGTAAGTTTCATCGCAGATAAACAAGCCGAAAGAGTGTTTCTACTCCACGTGCGGTCAACCGTTGCGGAAGGTGGAGATGATGAAGTGAGAGAGCAGTGTGTTGCGAGAGGTTGCAGGAGCACCACAACCTATAGGTATGTTGGGAGGAGCCGGCAGCTGCTGCATGTGAGGGAGAGAGTGACCTGCACGCGCAGCTGCGACTTGACCTACTTGGCATCGTTCCAACAACTGCGGTGCGTTGACACGAAGACACTTACGGACAGCGCTAAACAGGCTAGTCAAAAAGCTGCTTAGTATCACAGAAACTATGCTAGCACAAGGATGTGTGACGTATTACTTTCGGCTTCGCTATGCGCTGGGACCCTGAAGTCTTTTCCAAGTGACCATGAAGTGGATTTACCAAAGGATCGCCTCACAAGTTTGCCACCGATAAATTTTAGAATCCGTCCCGTACGAGCTGAGTTACAAAGATGCGTCCCACACTTCTATTGTACTCTTTCTTCTCTCGTCCCAACGAAAACGCTGGAAGCTGAACAGCGGCAGCTGCCCCGGGAAAGAATGTATGTAACGCGCACTTCGTGACCTTGCAAGTTGTATTTCTTTTTTTTTCTTCCATTTCGTGTCTTTTTGATGCAATTGTGCGCGCACGCATGGACAAGTCGTGGCCTCCTTCGATGGCCCCTGTACCGAACTAGCGCGCCATGCTCAATCAAGCAATGGATTATTCATTGAGCTGTGACGAGTGATTTTTGAGCTTGCACCTTTATTTGTCGCGAAACGAGAATTCGATATTCAGCTGCTTTTGCGAACTTTTTTGTAAATTCAAGGCCTCGTGCGGCGATATTATTTGTCTCGCACGTTCTCCGGAACCACGACTATCCATCGGCAGCGTTTAGCGACCAAGCGGGAAACCTGTTGCAGGGCTCCTTTAAAACAATTTCACTTTTGTTCGAAGCAAGAATTAGATTTAGGACCTTCTCATTAACGTAATTTTCAGGTGTTTCGCGTTGATCTTCTACAATTTTCAACGATAAGTGACCAACGATATGTTGGAATTACCCCTCGACAAACAGGGAAATCGCATTACCGCCCTACTACCCTACGCTGGCTGAAATATACCGGAAGTACCCTACAAATAAAACAATTACTGTACGGTTGGCAACCCTGAATCACAGCCGTGCACTATTGCCTAGATATGGGACAGCGCAGGCATTGTGCATCCACGGCGGGTGGGGCATATCTAATTCAATGGTCTTGCATCTGAATGGGTACACCAGGTTATCGGCACTCGACGTATTATTCTATATATATTTATGGTGGTTTTCGGACCTTAGACCCCACATATCAATTCTATATATATATAAGTCTATATATTATTTTATTAGATGGCCTTATGCATGGTAATCACTTTAGGAAGGTGTTATGAGATTAAGCACTTGTTTTCCGAAAGTATAACGGCGGTTTTTCCAGTATATCGAATACACCGAAACAAGTTTTTTTATACGAATGTTTGTCGCTAGGGGCACATAAAATGGAGCGATTCATGGGAACATTAGAACAAAACAATAACATTTTACGCTATCCTCTGAAATGTGTATTACTGCAAGAAACGCTGAATGCATGCGGGAAATATTAGTGCCATGCCTCCACCATCCATCGTCATTTACAGACAAAATAAATTGATACCCACGTTAGGCGTAAAGCTTCAAGCGGTGCGCTTTTTGACGTGCGAATAAATTAGGCTGAAATATTGCATTCACCGTGATGATCAGTCACTTGACAATTCCCAGACACCAAACTATCAGCGTTAGAGCCTTGATAAACGCCGGCGAGTGCCGTATCTCGGCCACCGTCAAAACGTGACGGCGCGTTGTCTCCGTATTTTCTTTATTGGATCGTTTATCAATTTATGACGATAGCCTGCATCGAGCGTGCATCGCAGTAGGTGGCCTAACTTTGAGCTGTTAGCTGAATGAGCGAACACGTGCGGGTTTGACATAGCTTTTATAGGTGTATGTATTGGTTCTTTTTTTTTCGTTCGCTTACCAGAAGGCACTTTCGTTTTACTTTTCCCAACTCTGACTTTCGAGAAGGGGAAAATATTAATATTTCAGCAAGCGGCCCACCCAGCGTGCCGGCACCGTCTGGCCTGAAAGCAATCGATGCCACGCACTTCGGCAGTGAGCTTTCCTGACACGCCGAGCTGTGATGGCAGCGCTGTCACTTTCGGACTCGGTCAACGGCTACGTGCTGTGCGGGCTTCACTGGAGAGCACGCCAAAACCACGACGACTCCGCTCTGGATGTGGTTGGCTGTTTGCATTTAGTTTTCCCTTTCCCCGCCTCTAAACGCAAGTGACGAACATAAGTGCTCCGCTTGTGTTCGTTCTGGTGGACTGGCCCCCACGTACGTTTTGCTCAACTCGAGGAGGTGTGATATAGCAAGGGGTAATTTTGCCACGAATACGGGAAACAGTGAAACATTGGGGGAAGAAAAAAACTGTATGCCACTAGGGAAGCACTCAAAACACTCGATGAACCGGAAGGCTCAGCATGACGACCACCACTGAATGCGAAATTTTTCCGTTCTTGGAAACGCGTTTGTTTCACTGTCTGACGCTCGTGTCACTGAGCATTTCAGTGCTGCGACGATGATTTTATCTTTGACGATTTACCTTCAACACCACAACATGAAAGTTGTGCTTCTTCCATAAACCAGCGTATTCTGCGTTGTAAAAGCAGACGTAGTGATAACCTACCACGCATTGCCGGAAGCTTTTGAAAACCTTCACGTTCGTTGGCGTATCGACGCTTCTAGTGCTTTCAAACTCAGAAGGGTTTTACATCATCAATGACTACCTCATGAAAATCAGGAATCATACAAAACACAGCTCGCCACACGTTGGTTGGTATCACACACTAAAAGCACATCGGGATGTATAGGGCTCTATCTCTTTTTAAAGATATGGATTCACTGAGGGTAACCAGGCTGTCTGGCAACTCGCTAAGTTTCTTGCTCGCGTGTTTTCCGAACCAAACGACACAATGGGAGTCTCTGCGTTCTTTCTAACCAATTAGCGATTGTTGGTTAGAGCGTAAACCTAATGCCATGAAGGCTGGTTTGTTTTTGTTTTTTTTAATTTTCACCCCCCAAAATTTTCGTCGCCTAAGCTGAATTGCCGTTGGTGGCTGCCTTGACTACTTTGCGACCTCGCCTAGCTACGAAAATTTCAGGTTTGCGTAATTGCTAGTTTCTGGCTACATTTGAACTTCTGCTTCAGAGCATAAAGTTTGGAAGGTATAACTGTAGTTCAAGCTAACGAAGAAAGACACAAAGGAACAGAAACTAAGCACTCGTTCTTTGTTTTTTTTTTGTGTCTTTCTTCATGCATTTTAACCACAGGTGTGCCATGCTTCCCAACCAGCTAGCCCAAGTGTCGATTCTGTTGAAATTCATGAAGCTTGTAGTAGTTTGCCAATGTTTTCTTCTCATTTCCAAGAAAGAGGCGCTTTGTGGCCAAGACCACCGTTGCAACGATGTTCTTGCCCGCATAGCCGTTTGGTGCACAGCAAAGGAACCTTAGGCATCATGCACCATGCCTGCAAATACGTAGCGGTGAAGTTGCGTATACATGCCGGAGAAAGCATCGCTTACAACGCTGCCCACGCTACACACCACATATGCTGATATTGCTCGTCAGTTTCTCATTTCGATGTGCAGTGCATGTTATAGTGTCAACTCAACAAAAAAAAGAAGCCCGCAACAACATCACGCAGAGCTATTCATATTCAACCATATTTCACTATCTGTACTTGGACTAGTATTGTGAAAACACTACTAACCAAATTCATCTGCAATTTCGAAATAACAACTTTTTATTGTTCAATGTTCGCGCATATTTGTTGCCTTGAATGTTACAATACCACCATGACTATAGGAAGAAGTATATCTATATAAATAAACTATATACACTGCATCGAATTTATTATTGGTGATTCATTTGTTTGCGATTTGTTCTTGGCTTGAAGACTAAATTAGATTGAAACTCTGCATTTCCTTCTTTTTATGGATGAGCCTATTCAAAGTGGTCATACTTGTTATAAATAATGAAAGCAGCACTCCTAATGTGGATTTATTTGTATTTGGCAACACACTTTTGGATGCAATAACTCGCATAGCTACCTAGGCTACCTTACACTTGAATTCTAGATCTTTTTTTTAAAATCACTCGAAAACAACCTTGCCGCCATGGCCAGATATAGAACCTTAGCCCTAGAGTAGAGCTGTGCCACTCCAGATCAGCAATATTGGCATGCTGTATTTCCTGTATTATGTGTCAGTTTATATGAAACTCAGGTGTGCATACTGGCGCAGGTCAGTGCAATGAATTTATTCGAATGGCTCCTCGAACTGTTCCTCTTCCTTCGTTTACTTCACAGCAAGGAACTCAACCCGACAAAACTGTTCGATTGATCCACCCCATGAATGTCTTCTTCATCACTGGTCAAGTGAAGAAACACCACCTGACGGAACGAGACTTCGACATCCACCAACCCTGCCACCACTGGCGCTGTCTAACACTGGCTCGATTTAGTGAAGACTTCATTGCTCATGCCCGGATATACTGTGTGGGGTGGAGCCACTATCTCCGCGTCCGATAGAAGACGGCCGGCGGTTACGGTGTGCCGGAAGGCCCACAGCGATGTTAATCTGCGCGATGGTGGCTAAGCAGGGGTGCCTCCAATCGCAACCAGCGGTTCGAGACTGCCACGTCTACCCTGTTCGTAGGAGACTCCTGAGGTTCGGTAATGGCGTGCTCCCAACGCGCGGTGCAGGGTCAGTCTGTAAGTTTTTCACTCGTTGTGTGGAGAAAGTTTGCGTAGCACAGAGATGAAAGATTGTCGAATAAGAATATGTGTCTCTCTCTTTAGTTGTCTTTTGGCTTCCGCCTGGCAACGAGAAAAACAGTAGTACAAATACAGACACATAGTGAAAGTTTTCACGTTGTCCAAAACACACAATATGAAGACAAATTGAGCATACGTATGCGAATACCTAGAACGCTTCGTATAGAAGTACTTATGCCGAGTGATAAAGTAAAACACAGCAGATAGTAAAACAATAACGCAGCGTTGACTAAAAAAAGCCTCCTTAAAACTCACAAATTCATTGATATCTGCAGCCTTGCCCAACTTTTCTTAGAGCATGTGTTGCTATTGTTTTAGCAGAACTCTTCCCGAAAAGAAAGAACAAGCGTCTTGGATTACCGGATCATAGTGTAGGACCTAGAAAGAAACCGCTCAGTTGCCACTAGCGAACCACGAAACGTTTTTCATCGCAAATGGTTTTGTACAGAAAAGCAACAAAGGCCGATATTTTATCGCCATTTTTCTCCAAGAGAGGGACGCGCTGTCGGGCTCTGCATGCTCCCTGACGTTGAAATTAATGGTTCGATGGCGAAAACAACAGTTATCTCCCTTCTCCTCAGCGTAATTTGCGTCGTTTCGTCGTTGAACCTGTCAATACTTCTTGTTTATTGTTTCAAATGACGGGTTCGTTGCTGTCATTTTGCTTAAAATATTTGGCTCTTTGAACTGTCACCACCATGATTCTCACACTAAGCGCTTTTGTTCGAGCTTCGCTCAAATACCCTTCATATTATACTCTCTAGTGCAATATTTCCCTGCTATTACAAGCAGCAATGCAAATCGCAATGTTTTTCCTCTATTTCATCAAAAAGTAAATTTCGGCTGTTTGGTGACTCATGAGAGTATTTGAGACGCAATGAACATTCATCTTCATTCACATAGGTTCTTCGCCGCTACGCTTTTTGTGATAATTCCCGTTCTTCTTTTGTTGTATATCAGCTTGCTTCCTGAGCGATGCAAGATTCTCCCTTCAAAACGACTTTGAAACTGTTCGCTTTGAGAGCTAAGAGAGTCACACTGTTCTTAGGCAAGCTTCACTGAACGTGGTGTTTCAGCTTGGTGGATTTTCGACACAGACACTCATTTTCCAAAGAGACTTTCATCACTTCGAAGTGGCTAAGGTACTCGGCTGCTGACCCGCAGGTCGCGGGTTCGATTCTCGGCTGCGGCAGCTGCATTTCTGATGGAGGCGGAAATGTTGTTGGCCCGTGTACTCAGATTTGGGTGCACGTTAAAGAACCCCAGGTGGTCAAAATTTCACTACGGCGTCTCTCATAATCAAATGGTGGTTTTGGGACGTTAAACCCCACAAATCAATCAATCAATTTTCGACGCTGCACACGTCGCATTGCTCTACGCTTGGGTCAAATCGAGCATGTATTGTTGGCACCACCGACTTTTCTCAAAGCTGATCTCCTCTCGTGAATCTGGACGAAAGACTGCGCTGTCGATGTGAATGTAGGCCACCTTTGCAGTTTGTTGATGAAGGCTTGTTTGCTCCTCAAAAACATTACGCATAGCCTCATCATCATTTTTCGGGGGAAGAAAGGCAAAGGCTCAGTAAGAAATAGACCGTAGGGAAACTTAGCTGAGATGCAAATGCCCTTAAAAGTGTCGCAGAAAAGTGTTAGAAGATATACACATCATCTGCGCAAGCACAAGAAATGTCGAAATACCAAACAAAACGTAAATAAAGGCTAATTGCTGTTGATTACCGTATCGTCGATGCCTTGTGTAAAGTATCTTTACTAAGTCAATGTATGGGGAGTTAGTGTAGCGGCAAACAATGGAGTTGGTTCAGAGGAACCAAGGTATGTTTACCTTTGTCAGAATGGCTAGGTAACGGGCTATTTTCACTATATAATTTTAGATAAAAGTACAATACTTGTCATTGAGAAATATGTATTGTCAGCGAAAGACAGAAAGGAAAGATATGAGACATTGCATCGCACTAATCCAATGGCGAGCGTTATCAGAAATTTGCGAGGAAAACACTGTGGTAAGTGACAGATTTATTTCGCAGAGGCTGATCATAGAAACAGCGCTGTCTAGAAGAGGGTAATGGTGTCCTAAAAATTTCTCTAGGCACTTTGCCTGCTCGTTCATTGAGAACGTGGTTCACTATGCAAGCCAATAAATGCGGTGTAGCTGGCAGCTGCTCCAACATCAGCACAGTTTCACCATACCCGCGTAATGGTGAAACTGTGTTTTGAGAGTTGCGTAAGTGCAGATTCCACGCTATCAATTGTCGGGCACTGGAGTGACGTCGACACTGCTTCGAACCGTTCGTTCTGTCGAGCGTCATTTGTGCGAAGCCGTATTTGTGTCATCTCCGGAGGACATATCTGGGCTACAAGCGCTTCGTCGATTTCACCGACTGCCTGGAGAGATTCAGCGCCCCAAGCGGCTAGGTCTAGAAAAGTGATTGTGTAACTCATACGGCAGACCTCTTCCTAGTATGATTAAGAAAGGAGCGAACGGGCAAAAACACGCGTACTGTGATTTCGTGAAGCAAGACTCCCGTACAACCCCAAACAGTTGCGGTTCATACAAAACGTTTAGCAATATTTTAGGTACTGTGTTCATTTATTCACTTATATGAGGGGCTTGACGTCCCAAAACTACTATATGATTATGAAAGACGCTGTAGTGGAGGGCTTTAGAAATTACGACGACAATTGCACTCTTAAAAAAATGGAGTGACGTTCTCTCCATTTAGGGAGAAACGGCCATGTCCCCAATGTCCGTCTTTAAATAGAGAAACGTTGCTCCCTCATCTACGGAGAAACACGTTCCTCCTTATGAAAATCAACATGGCTGCCCCCCCCCCCCCCCCGGCGAAGCGAGTAGGCTTAGCAATTGCAACGATTCTCGACTGATAAGGAGTACAAGGCACTGAAAGTTACAAAAAACGGTCCCGCTGAGCTTGATATGGCGCGAAATGATTATAAAAACTAGCAGACGAACCTGTGGCGGTGAACACATCGCGAAAGAGAACGACGGAGCAAGTACGTTTCGTTTGGTCAGCGAAGCCACGTTCACTCCGATATACACGGATATATAATTCAGAGCCCTCACCTAAAGAGTGCATGCTAGGCTTGCTGTATTTATTTCTCGCAGATTCACATAGTGTAGCGACGTTATCCATGCGTTTACGGGTCCGCAGGTCACGAGATGTGCCTCCAAACCATAGACTCGATCGCAGTGAAATCATTCCGACTCAGTATTGCAGCTTTGATAGACAGATGTTCAACGTTATATAAGTAGCAGGAGGTGTGAGAGCGTCTTGTCCGTGAAGTAGGTGGTAGCTGGCGCCATATGGAGGGACTAAACAAAACTAAAGAAGTTGCCTGCCGCGACGTACGTTGTCCTACCCACTTTAACAGCTCCCTTGCGGATTGTTTACGCCTTAGACCATTCAGGATTACTTACGTCACCGCGCATTAAGGATTACTCCCACTGACATCGGAAGCCTAAATATGTGCTGGTGCAATGCATATAATTACACATGCACACATACTGCACATATAGTACGCAACAAGTATACGCTAACAAGAGCACAACCAACCACTCACAGCAACGACCTACACTACGACGTGTTTACTCACACCCTGCTATGAAAGCGCACCAGCTTATATAGCGATGAATTTCGACGGACCATGGTGGCACAAGTTACAAGTAGGTTTTCTTACACTTTTTACGTTTTTTATCAATACCACAACATGCGCACACGTAAATATATTGTATCTGATGCTTAGACAAACGCGAGTTTATCAATGGTTGCACAATAATGAACGGAATAATTACTAGAGCTTATCAGGTTTTCACGAAGGCGCATACCCCCAAATCTTGCATAGAATGCCCACGGCATTCCGAACGCTGCGCCATCTGTCGACCACAGCCCCAGTTACTTTTTTTTCTTGAAGCATCTGAGAGTGCAAACACTTGCCGCGCGTTTGCCATTTCGGAGGTCACGTTTTTTTTTTCTTCTTACTTGGAGAGGGCGCAGCATGCACACCGAACTACTCTGTCGTGGTAGGTGTTCTGTGGTGGCGTCGTTCTCGTTTAGTTGCTTCGTCTTATCGTTTGCTGATATTCTTTTTACGTGCGTACCACAAGTGTGACCGTTAGCCATGGATACAGTAACCACTAGCCCTTCAATGACAAGGTTTTTGATGCGGTAACGACCGTCCTAGCAGTGTATACGTACGTTACCACGCGGGTCTTGCGAGAGAAATAAGTGATGACCTCGCATCCGACGGTATTTTTTCGTGAGCTATGACAGTGGCTGTTGGCGTTGTGGCAGCTCTAATACTTGAGTGGAGGAACTATCGCTGCAGAGCGCAAGTTTACTATAACTTTATGGAAGGTTGTGTCTGCATACTTTTCTTCTTCAGATGCCTCTCGCGATTCGCCTCGCGAGTCAACTGGCAATCATAGTGCGTGCCACAATTTTGTTGTTAGCGCTGTGGCTGTGGTAGTTATTACTCTGGATTCGGAATACTCTTTTTACAAACGTGAGTGAGCGTTAGTACTTACTTGCTGTGCACAGCTGTTACTAGAAGTGCATTTTGTGTTGAGTTTCTCCCGACAAAGGAGAATCATGGACGAGAAAGGCATACTGCACGCATGCATAATTCCTTCCTACATCTCAGTGCTGGCATGGGCAATTCAAAACAAATGCGATTCAGAATTTGATTTAACATACAGAAGTCATTGGTTCACTTTTCACAAAAGTTTAGTTATGATGATGTTTAAAATGTTTCTGATGGTTGTAACCTAGCCTGGCTAATAAACACTCGGTGAAACTTCGCAGCCTGTTTCCCTTTGTGCTTTCACCTGCCGTGATAGCGTAGCCTTATTGGGTGTCGTGTGACTATGCTGACGGACGCAGGTTCAACTTCCGGCCACGGCGGCCGTATTCAAAGGGGGGTAAACTACAAAGAACATCCATATGGCGGTAGTGGTATGTATAACTCTATCAATTGCATATGATCGTACTTTCACGCATGGACTGTAGAGTGGTATCAGGTTTCCTAGAATGATAAAAAATTAAGTGTGATGCTTTTTTGCGCGCCTCGTTCAATTCATGAGTGCTGTTGGTGCCGTGCGAAACTAGAAATGCATGGGCTTACCAAGTATGTCGACACCGAAAAAAATCATTATTTTTTACACTCTAAGAAAATCGATAAAGCAAGACTGCTTGGGAAGCAGAGCTTCTTGTATTCGTGACAAATTGGTAGTATGAAACAACACGAGACACACATGGAAGTGTGCGGAGCATCGTGCGAGTGCCTGACGATAAAAAAAGAAGAGAGGCTTTTACTCTACACTAATAAAACAAAAGAAAACGTCACTCCTGCATTGCTTAACACAATCTTAGGTAAAAGCAATCGCTCGCGACTGGCCGCGGCCGGCTATAGGCTTGGCGTGCGCATACGCGCGAGCAAGACCCCCGTGATTGAGGAGAAACTTGAACGCTGAAGGAGGAACGTTGCTCCTTTGGTCCTTGCCGCGAGAGGGCGCGACGGGTAAAGCGCCCGAAAGGGAGGAAGTCGCTGCGCCGAAGGAGGAACGCAGCCCGTTTCTTCATTCTTGCTCCCTTTTTTTTAGAGAAGGGGTTATTTAACATGCACCCAAATCTGAGCACGTGGGCCTACAGCACGGCTGTGGGCTCAGATAATATTACAACACTAGATACAAGGGTTATTGTTTTCTTTCTGAATATCCAAGCACGTAAATTATTATAAGAACGTCAAGCAGTGTTTGTTTTGCTTGGGCGTATCTAATTTTTGTTTTTATATAACTGCACTTTGATGCAGGATCTTGGTGTGTAAGTGATCAGTCTCTAAAGCCGTAAATCACATTTCCCGTGATGAAAATACAAACACTGCGCAAGTGGTTACTGTTGGTCATTGTGAGACCGGATGAGTCTTCATACTAACTTCCGATCCGCACAGAAAATTGACCAAAACAGAAATCCATCTAACCCATTGGGACACTTCGCGACTGATGTGTAGCGCTGCTATGCAGAATTGCTCAGGTTCGATTGTCGCTACAGTGACGGCATTTGCAAACGTGCGTGAAATGAAAAACAAAACACCACTTAGTTTTATTTGTTGCATGGTAAAAAACTCTGGGTCTTCTAGATACTTCTTGAGTCTCAACTACGGCAAGCTAACAATTATGTTACTATTACTGGGTTGGAAGTCCCCTGTATGCTTGCAAATATTTTTCGATTGATATCAAGATGCGTTGCACAGAAGTTTCTCATTACGATTGATTGATTTATATTTGTTTATTTATTTATTTATTTATTTATTTATTTATTTATTTATTTTACCCGTCAAGGCCAAAGGCATTAAAGAGGGTGGTGGGAAAAATTACATACATATTTACACCAGTAAAACGAACACAGTGAGTAATAATAACAGTAAAGCCAAGAGGGCTTATATAATTAAATAACAATGATTAGTGCTTCTCGAAAACGTTTATTGTCAGTGATTGATGTGATTTCAGATGAAAGTTAGTCCCACTCTATCACGGTGCGTTGTGAAAATGTTATGGCAGAATGTTTTCGTTTTTTTTTAAATGGAACAATGACTTTATGGCGATGATTTATGCGGTGGGACATATACTGTGGTGGACGAAGGAGTGCGTTGGGGGTTTAACGTCTCGAAACCACCATATGATTATGCGAGACGCCGTATAGGAGGACTCCGGAAATTTTGACCGCCTGGGTTTTTTTTTGAACACGAACCTAAATCCGAGCACATAGACCTACAGCATTTCCGCCTCCATCGGAAATGCAGCCACCACATCCGGAATTCAATCCCCCGACCTGCGGGTCAGCAGCCGAGTACCTTAGCCACTAGACCACCGTGGCGGGGCTCTCAGTACGACAACGCAATAAACACGCACTCGTGTGCAAGCAGCCTGGGCAATTGTGACAGCTTGACGCCTTTTGGCACTTTTGCAATAAAGTATATGGTAACCTAATTAATAAACACTTTTTCATGTCTGCCCGCGTGAGGCTGTTAGTCAGGTCTCCGCAATGAACCTCACGCCATCTTGCCCACATTGGACTATAGAGATCTTTTTTTTTCCACTCCTTCTTCATCGGAAGCTTCTCAGCAAACTTTTCAATTTATTCAAAGACAAAGCTGCTTTTTCGCTGGCAGTGTTCTTTGAAACCCTTGAAAGATTAACACATCACCGCGTGACAGCTGTCCCTCGATGAAAGAGAGCAAGAAAGCAGCAACCATAAACGAATGAAACTGACGAAGCGCCCCCCCTGAGGCGTATCGGAAAACCGCAGGCGCGGAAAGCACTGAAGCAAGGGGGCTCAGAACATGGCTATGTTTTCTCGAGATAGTGGAAGCCTTCGAGCGGAAATTATGTGCTACGCTTGAAAAACCTCCGAAGCAGGAACAGTATGTGCTCTTCATCTCTTTGGGCTTTGCCGTTTTCTTTTGTTTTCTACTAATTTTATCGCTTTGCAGAGATTCTACTTGATGACAGTCGTTTTCTTTACCTTATTCAGGTCGGCAGACACGTGCTTTTTACCACCAGAGAAGGGTTTTAATTAAGACACAAGCGAACAAGGCTCAATAGATTGCCGAGTGCATACCAAATAGAAAAAAAGCAAATAACCTAAGGGTTTTGTACATACTATACGAGAAGGGTGTTGTCTGCGTGAAACGCCGGCAGAAATTCAGCCCGTGCATAGAGCGACTGCAGTCTATTAAAACGTTTTGCGTTATATGAAAAAAAAGGACCTTATATGTGGTCACTCCTAAAAAAAAGCAGCCCCACCTATGCACCACCTAGATGTCTGGTTCTGTTTTCACTAGATTTGGTCTGTATTCGCGAAACTTCAAACGCGCGAACTCCTATATGCCTGTGCGTATGCCGTTTCTTAGCTGTTGGTAGGGCGATTTCCGGCAGCCTGCATGGCAATACGTACGAATAAACATGTTCAGATAGGAATCCTCAATTGCGTCCATGATAGGTACGTTTACCAAAGAGGCGACAAGAAAGTGCGTTTTGATGCACAGCAACGTCTTCACGCCGTTTTTTTTTTTTTCATAGCGACCTTCTTTATAATGCTCATATTCGCAAGGAATATTCATTTTGAGAGTTCAGTTTGTAGGTTCCTCAGTTCGGCTTTCAGAAGAAAAAAAAAGAGTTTAGAAAAAAAGTTTTTAGTTTAGAAAAAAATAAACGCCTAAACATTTCATTTTTTCCAAACTTCTAGGCAATTGTCCATACAAATTTCGTTCCAGTTCATCTTAACGTTCACGCAATTGGAGTAAGCCACGGCTCCACATAGAATGAAAGAAACACAAAGAAAGTCACTGCTGCTGTAAATGCTGGTCGTTGGCTTGAATAGGTATGTCTTGGCCACGAATGCGTTACCACGAGCTCTTGAGCTGAGGAGAGTGATCGAGTTTTGGGCATTCTCCAACACAGAATCATGAGTCCAGCTCACACATGCAGCGCTGATGAGGACAAACTGTAAAGGCAACAGTGCAGGAAAATACAAATGTTTTGTATTCGTTTCCTGATCATTTTAAAAAAGGAAATTGAGAGCGACGCATGCTTGCCTTTCGCGACAAATAATGCCCACGTGTCACATCACTTGCAGGCACCCTTTCGTTGACCTGAAATCACGTTTGTTCTCTCTTGTGAATATTTTCAGAGTTTCTTTTTTTTTATTTCTACTTCCCTGCGTCAGGTCTCCCTGCTTCTATCCAGTTGATCGTCGCCCACGCGTTTGTCCAATTCGCACTCGCGTTGTCATCAACATCGTCTGCATTTTTTCTTGCGCAAGTGGTCGTCGAGCTCCTTTTGTTTTTGTTACTGTTTTTTTTGTCGAGCAACGCTCTCCATACAAACGTTCACATGTCACTTTCAATGAATGTTCTATCGCTACGAGTGGGACAGCGTTCATGATGGGATCCAACAAACCTTCTCTTCCAAACAATTCTATCTCGGTTAGGTTCGGAAAGCTCTGTAAACAGCAAACCACGCAGGCGGCGTGGCACCTGCGACATTTCCTGAGCAAACTGAGCTGAGAGTTGTAAATCTTGCGATTCATGACATACATGTCATGATTTTCATGTTATAACTAGTCAAATATGCTCGTCATACAGTCGTGTTAAGCCATATCAAGTTTTCTATCAATACCTTTATCTAACCGGCCAGGAGAGATAAAAGTCTTAGGCGGCTAGATAGATAGATAGATAGATAGACAGACAGACAGATAGATAGATAGATAGATAGATAGATAGATAGATAGATAGATAGATAGATAGATAGATAGATAGATAGATAGATAGATACATAGATAGATAGATATATAGATAGATAGATAGATAGATAGATAGATAGATAGATAGATAGATAGATAGATAGATAGATAGATAGATAGATAGATAGATAGATAGATAGATAGATAGATAGATAGATAGATAGATAGATAGATAGATAGATAGATAGATAGATAGATATGCTCAAAGTCACCGAAGTTCGCGAAGAATTGCTTCGCATTTAAAAAGGAATGCATTCGTTCAGTTTTGTTTAAGGGTTTTATTTTTTGTGACGCTGTCGACTAGGTAGAGGTACCAAGCACATGTATGCAAACTGCCCATCTTTCAACATAGGAATTATTACAAAGCAAGACATTTACAGTCTGAAACAAAACTCGCCATGAACGACAACTGCGAGTTGCAATATTCTGTAGCCTTTTCTCACGAATAGATGAACTGATAATGTTGGCTCAATCGTCAGACCACAAACACAATTTTTTTTAAAGACTAGTGCTACAATATGACAGCTACGACGGCTTCATTGCTCCGTATAAAATTGTTGCGGCTAACCTGCTTCTGTGGGGTGAAAGCGAAGTACGCACATTGGTAATCCCACTGGATGGGTATGAGCCGTGGTTGAGGCGCCATCATCGTCACCTTTTTCTTCTTCATGGTACCTAAAAAGTGACACATCCGCCAACAAAGTTGACTCTTTTACTGTTTTGGGTCCGAACAAAGTTGACCAAGATTGACTGTTTTGGGCCCTCACAGGCGTTGCGGGCGCGTTCAGATTAACAAAAAAATGCCGCCATATCCACGAAGTGAATGATGATGAGTGGGCGAAGCTCCGGAGGTAAACCTGGTAAACCATGAATCCTCCGTACATTTTGCCCACTCGATTTTATTGCAACGCTCCCCCTAGCGCACGTCGCCGCACTATATCGAACAATGACACGCGCCATATGTGGCATCATTCCTATTTTATAACACCTCGCATCTTTCATAGTCAACTACACGTATAGCCGTCTAGTTTATAACATCTTGCATCTTTTGGACGGACGGACGGACGGACGGACGGACGGACGGACGGACGGACGGACGGACGGACGGACGGGCGGATGGACGGATGGACGGATAGATGGATGGATGGACGGACGGACGGACGGACGGACGGATGGACGGATGGATGGATGGACGAATGGATGGATGGGTGGATGGATGGACGGATGGACGAATGGGTTTGGCTGTACCCTTTAGATCGGGCGGTGGCTAGCGTAATACTTAGAACTGAACGAGAGGTGGCTACATACAGGGGACGCACAGCCCACGCCTTAAGGAGCTTCGCTCCTAATAAAACATTTAGAGATGCAATAGTGACCTGTCAGTGATTGCTTTTTATATTAAGGGGAACAAACCAAACTATGCAGGTGGCATGAAATGTTTTAGTCACGGTTGTTTTTTCACTACGAATTTCTACATTTCCACGAAAAAAGCAGTATTACGAGGATTCAAACATGAAGGACAGTTTTTTACGAAATGATTGTTGCGAAATACAAAACAGAGATGCCTAAATGTTTATCACGAACATCGGTTCCATATTTCGAAATAAACAGCATTTTACTGCTGAAACTATGTATGGTAAATGACTACGTAGAATGGAAGTATAACAAATGAAGACGCGCACTTATCAAAAATAATGAAATGAGGCGTCGAAAGATATAATTTATTTCATTTGTCATATATTACAATTTTGGTCCTAATCACTCGTAAAGTAAACGAAAAACACATATGGAATATACACAAAACTGTGCAACTACAATGAGCACTTTTAAATCGTCTGACTTGAATCTCCCTTAGCTTTACAGCCTGCTACTTGAAAAAAGTCACAGCTTTGCCTTTAAACGCTAAGGAACGAACGCGAAAGCAAAAAAAAAAAAATTGGAAGGTCACGCACAGAACGGCAAGCAGAATAAAACGTGCCCCGCGTTTCTCACGCACAAATGACGCATGAAACGTACTTACAGGTACAAATGACTGCGAATAAGCGACTCAGGTGTTACATTTCTGTGTCATAAAAGCGCGCCGTTTTCGAAAACGGGGGCTTTGCAACAATTGCAGTGATCTTTGTGCGCCCCGTAACTACAACATAATTTTTCCAGTGAAAACCCAACGCCAGCTAAGACGTATGATCCTCCCCACGGGATGCAAGGCCGCGCTAGGCATCGTCCACATCCCTCCTTTCCGCGAGCCAAAGTACGCTTTAGAGGTAAGAGACGCCACGCACTCATCGCGCTGTCTTGCTGATAATGCTGAAAACACAACAGTTGCTCTCCCCATGATGCCCGCCAACAGCGGTAAGTGGTACATTTAAATAGCTTGCCGTTTCAACCCTGAAGGAGGCGCCTTTCGGTGGCTCAGTGGTTAACGCCTCGAATTCCATACACGGAGATTCCACGTTGGAATCCGCGCACCAGAGTCTTTTTCTGGATTTTTTATCTTTCTTGCATTTTCATATATATACCAATACGAATACATATACGGTGAGTGACGACAAGACCAGCTGCGAAGCATCCGTCCGTCCATTCTTCTTTGCTTCTGTCTGTCCATGCGTCCGTCTGTGTGACCGTCCGTGAGTTCATCCGCCCGTCCGTGCGTGCGTCTGTTCATGTGTCCGCACGTCTATCCGTGCGTTCATCCCTGTGTTCGTCTATGCATCCCCCCATGCGTCCATCCATGCATCTGTCTGTGTGTCCATTCGTTCATCTAGTACACACCAAGTACCACCATTTCGCATCCTTTCATCCATTCCGCATATAGAAGCACCGCCATCCAGCGGACATTCCAAGGACTAAACTAGAAGTGGCACACACACACTTTCTTACGACTTGCGCTTCGGGTATACTTCCCACCTTTAACCAACTCGAGTTCATGGTATATACTAGTTCACTGTATTCAGGGGACTGTGGCCCAACGCTCGCTAAACCTTTGTAAAACCAAGGAGGTTACGCCCAGCGAGTATAACGTAGCAACCCTTTCTCGTAATACAGTGCTCAATGTACATGCCAATGGCTGCTAATGGGGAATGAGAGACAGGAGAATTCGGCTTTTAATTAACGCGCACGCTGCAAATTTTTTATTGTTCAACAACGCACAGGAGAATTCTCCCACCGGCACCACCTTGCAGGTCAAAGCATAAGACATGTTACGCACTACTACAAGGGATTAACAAGTGCGGCTTTAAGGAGCGTCGCCCCTGGAGGTAAACTATATCAGGTGCCACATACATATAATGTATCGAACATTCGAACAACTATCATAAAGGTAGTGAAAATCAAGGGATTACAATAATGAGACCAGTCATGAGAAAAGTGGATGCACTAAACTCTTTTCGCTGCTTGCTGCAAGGCTTTACCAAATGCTAAGCTTGCTCTTCATAATGACTGAAAACACGATAAATGCCCCAGTTTCACATGATGTTGCATTTGGTCCCGATGTTAAAAACCTTAGGTTATATTGTTGAATTTTACACGTAATGATGAGCTACGTGGTTTCTGTTTTGACACTGCCATTTTACCGGTATCTTCCAGTAGGTCTCTGCTACAGATCGTCGAGAGCCATTTTTGGTAAATTGCTTTGCCAGGTATAATTTTTTTCGCCTAGATCCCGTTCCGTTACGACAGGGAACTGTGATCAGCGACAAAAGATGGAACTAAATGGACGTGTTCCTAATTCCTGGTCATAAAGGGACCCGTGTACCACACAGCACACAATGCAGTGTAATACTGAGAAAACGAAACGAAGTGAGGCACTAGGTGCAAGAATCTTGTTAGTTCGTTTTCTACACCGTGCGCCACTCATTGCGCCGCCTGGCGTTCAGCCACGTCATCGCACTTCTGTGTGAAGTGGCGTGGCTTGCTCCACGTTAGAACACGCTAACGCGGTTGCCGCGCTTCGAACCCTGAGTGATCAATGAAGTTGGCTTGGATAGTGCTGCCCTTATCTCGAACACGGTCGGCTGCACACGGCTCGAACAAGGCGTTCTAGACCGAAAGGCAGGAAAGGTCAAGGCACCTAAGACCCCTTGGCCCGAGAAAACGGCAGCTTCGCTTTACGCATAAAAATAACTATACACAATGATGGTTATATCTGCGTTTACCATCGTCATATCTGCGTAGAGTGTTACTTTTATTGCCTTATGTTTTCTGTACAATTTCATTGTACAACTTGCCTCGCTGCGGTGGTCTACTGCTGAGGCACTCGGCTGCTGAACCGCAGGCCGCGGGATCGAGTACCGGCTGCAGTGGCTGCATTTTAGATGGAGGCGAAAACGCTGTAGGCCCAAATGCTGAGATTTGGGTGCACGTTAAAGAAGCCCAGTTTGAAATGTCAGGAGCGCTCAACTATAGTGTCTCTCATAATCATATGGTGGTTTTGGGACGTTAAACGGCACATATGTATTTGAAGTGAAATGTTATCTCACTGGTAGTTTTCGCGGCGTCTGTCTAGATTATCATGCCTCGTTTTGTAGCACTCTTAACAGCACCGTCACTGACACAAAGTGAAGCAGTTATTTTTTGGTACGGTTTGGGTCTCTCTATTTGTATATTTATCCACTCACGACACAAAGTACTCTATACCTGCATTGATAACGAGTGCTACGGGTGCCTGCAAGCAACAGTGCACAAAATATTGTCACGGAATTTATAACGAGGCAAGGCATCGGAGGGCATCTGCCAGTGTGCTGGCGTGGTATTGTTGTAGTTACTGCGCTAGGTTACTGAAACGAAGGTCGTGGGTTCGGTCGAGGTCCCTGCGGTCGTGTTTCAATGGAGGCAAGATGCCCGTGTACTCTGCAGTGCCAGTTCACGTTATGGAACTCCAGATTGATAAATCGTCTCAGTCCTTCAGCCCTGTCTCGGTGTGTTTCTCTTTTGTGTTCTTGCCGTAGTGCGCTATAGACATACGTATAATGAGCCCTTCAATATGGCAACCCACAATAATATTCCGTTGATTTTGGACTTGAACACTTGATATTACATTATTATCGAGGGGCATGTCAGCACAGTCATTCTTCGTGAACAACGCAAGAAAGTGATTGCTGTCACAACTCGAGTGTGCTTATAACTAAGCACGTATCTTTTACGTGGACAGCTGCCACTTGGAGTTTGTCCTTCGTCCCCCCGCTTCGACGCTGTTTCAGGACGAACACTTAATTATAGTATGTTGTGAACGGTACCATTTCCCAATGACTTTGAGCCGCAGTAAAACACGTGTGTCAGACATGATGTCACACGACGTGAAGCACTGTTGGAGGACATCACAGCTCAGCTAACTCTCTGACATGCCTGGTGGTACCACGTGACTAAGTCTACGTTTCATTCACTCTGTGCACAACCTGTGAAAAACTGAACTAGGCATTTTTCTCGCTTTAGTAGACAATGAGTTAAGTAATTAAAGACCAGACAATGTCTTCTCTAATCGTTCAGGAAGTGAGTCGCTCTGAAGGAAGACTATACCGGATATTTCAATGAACGCATAAGATTATGAATGACATTGTCTTTGGCGCTCAAAGATTCACAGATTTCTTTGCACAGAACTGCAGGGAGAGCTAAATTAAGTAACGATGAAAGTGCAGTTGCGTCGTTGCTATTTCATGTACCACGTACCACATTTGCGTGCTTTGTGTACAAAAATGTAGCAAATTACTTTTAGCATAGCTCAAGACATTTTTATTCATTTGTTAGTTTTCTATACTGCTTCATTTGTTGCATTGTACTTTGAAAAAACAAGGTCTCTGTTTCAGAACTTTCCGTGATATGAAGCTCATTTCCTATGCTCATGGCTGCTTGCATAAGATAAGGCGAAGGCGTTGTAGAACTGCATACTTTGCTGTAGTAAGCATGGGAGCATCATTTTCATATAACAGTGATGATATAGACAAGGCATAGAGAAGAGATGGGCATTAAAAAAGAATGTAGTGTAAGTGTTCTGCGAAGCCATGTTTTTACAACCTGGGCAAGACGTGCAGTAAAGTAAGTTCGCGTTTTCTGTCATTTCTTCCTAGTTTAGCTAATCTGTTACAGAGAATTGATGCACCTACTTGTTCTTATTCTCCTAAAAATAGCTTCCCTTCTACGCGTTTCGCAACTCTCATCATTCCGTCCTAACGAGAACACGAAAACTTTTCTTCAAGTCACGCCGGAGTATTTACTATATTCCATCCACACTATTTATTCTCGTTATGTGAATAGCATCGAAACACAGAAACGAAACTCAGCACGTTTATTAAAATCGCAGAGAGTCAGACATCAAGGTTCAAGTGCTCACTTTTAACTGTACTATGCCATTCAATGTTATACAAGTAAGAGATCTGCCTCTGTTTCTATATTTTAACCTTAGTCGACGGAAATAAAGTCTAATTACTAAGCCGCTACCGTGGCCACGTTTTCGCTGAAAACAAGTCATGCTTCGTGCTCTATACCAGCGCAGAAGGCGCTTGATGGTGCGAAACAGTGAAGAATGGCTGCACAAACTCTCTTGGTGTGGCACCAAGGCAAACAGCGTTACGACAAACCGGCAAGACGAAACTCTTCGTACAGAAAGTTGGAATGGCAGTGGTGTAGAAAAGCGGGGATGACTTAGAAACTCCCGATACCGGCGTTAACACAAGAACCTCGATTCAAAGGAGCTGAGGCGCACTACGGCAATGAATCTTTTTTTTCTTTCTTTTAGGGACGTTTGAAAATAGTATAAATCTCTGGGCCTCTAACGTCTCAGCACTTTTGCGCACAAGTACGCTCTCGAGGGCCGTTTTCCTCTATATCTTTATACCATGTCCCTTACGCTTACTTGCTAAACGCGCGTCTGAAATCGCGAAGTTTTGAGGGTGGCAGATGGAACTGAAAGGAATACTTTCACATATAGGAATCGTGGTGGCACCTAAGTTGCACTGCACATCGCAATCTCTGCAAGTTTTGTGTGGCGAAAAGAGAGCCCTACTTCGAAAACCAGCGCCAATGTGCACCAGCGTCCAGTGCAATGAAATGTTAGGGGCCCAGTATCGCGCTCGGCACTGGGATGCTGGAGCAGCACAATGGCTTTGGACACTGGACAGCGGTAAACGGATTCACAGCAATTTGCAAGAAAAAATGTCCTATTAAAGGATTCGAACTCTCCATTTTCTTATTCCCAACCTAGTACTCTACCAACTACACCATGTCAGATCTTGAGTAACTACTATTAAAATGACTATCTAATAAACATGCTAGTCGGTTTCATGTTTACAAGTCGCATTGTCAATATAGAGTTGATTTTCTTTTCCACACAACAATTGCGTCTTTATTCGACGTTAAGGAACGGCTGCCAGGCAGCGAATGACATGTGCATGCTCTAAAAAGCACAAAGTTTTTTTGAGGAATTGATATCTCAACTCCGAAAAATATCAAATGGAGCCACTGATTGCCGCCTGTTACTGCCAATTTTGTTTTCTTTGATAGCCGTTTCTTGATCTTGCTGCTGGTCAATATGTGCAGAGGTTTTACGAGGATTTGTTTGATGCATATGTGCGGACAGCATTGGAAATTGGGTATGTTGTTCCCGTGGAAGCGACGTTATGGCACTATGGCCATAAAGTCGCTTATATCGATACCCACAAATAAAAACCACTCATCCAGATAGATACACAAATACGCCGCATGCACGTGATGTCCTTCGCGATACATAAGCATAACGCGTACAACTCCAAACATAAGATATTAGACGCATGGTGACATGCCAGAGTATTTGGCCACAGTATGACCGATGCCCCCGGCGAGGGCGCAGCTTCATTCACGACCTTCATTTGCAGCGCACAAATTCACTCAAGAGTTACAGCGCACCTTCATTACCATTAAAAGTATAGAAGGCGTCTGATCATACAAACAACCTTTAAGAAATGGGACATAAAATACGCAACTTGGACGTCTCAAAATGCTTTCAACTGAGCGAAGTTTTTTGCGCCTACACATACTGCTAGCTTTTGAATGGATGGAGATATAGTGGTTTTGGGACGTTAAACCCCACAAATCAATCAATCAATCAGCTTTTGAATGGATGAGAAACATTATATTTCAACGAAAAAACGCGAACTTTTTGACCTGTTGTAGGTGATTTAATTTTGCGTTCATGCCGATTTCCTCTTCAGGTTGTAGATATAGTTCAGCTACTCGTGTAAACGCAGCTATGGCGCTCTCCTGACAATCGTTTGCTAGAACATGTGCAGAAGTTAAAAATATTTCAAATGTAGAACTATGTAAGTATATCTATAGGTACTAGTATTGAAATCGCAAGCCATCTATATGGCAGGCTTTTGCTTGGCGCAGCCACCCTTGGCAAGAGATTGTCCCGCGAATCACCTCACTCTATACGTTTGCGTTTTATGTTGTGCTACCCATCGCGGAATTACCCCGAACTCCAAGTTTTCTGTGGGAATAGAAAAAGACACCGCCAGCGGGAAACGCCTGCCTATATGCATAAGCACGGAGGTGAACGCCTGAGGATGCACAGACATTCGCCGATGGCGGGCAATGTGTTCCAGGTTCTTCAAAGGTGCAAACGCTAAATGGAACGCGATAGTTGAGAGGCGTCCAAAGAATGCACATGTAGTACAGAAACACGTAGCTTCCAGTTAGCCCCCCGTGGAAGTTTAGTGGCTAAGGTACTCGGCTGGTGACCCGCAGGTAGGGGTATTGAATCCCTGCTGTGGCGGCTGCATTTCCGAAGCAAACCTCCCCAATCAATCAATCATATAGCCTCGAGTTACGCATACGTTGTTCTGCTCTCTGCACAGGTATCTAGAGCTCTGTATACCTCTGTTTTCGTACAGTGTTTCAATCTACTATCTTCATGTTTATGACGGTGCCTTGTAGCCCCCCAAATATGTAATTAGCAGCCTCTACGGTTAAACCTCTCTGTAGATATTACGGAACGATCTCTTGTTCCAAGTGCAGAAGATATCGATGGTCCTCATGTTGTCAAACTCCCACACTTCTGCTTACAATACTTCCTCTTGCAGCTGTAGCCGGAAATTATTTCAGGGAAGGGTTGGGGGGGGGGGGGGTTGCACTTGTTGACGGTTCTGAAAAACGCCTATCTTTATTATTTTTCCTCAACAATATGCTCCCTTTTATCCAAACTTAAAGGAGGGGAGCGGTGTCCTTGCGCACCACCCTGGGTACGGGCTCTGGCTATATTTAACTAACCAGTTGTGCGTATAATGCACACAAACATAAGCAAACGCTAACAAATAGCAAGCCAAGTTTACTTTGTGTTCACAGGCATCCTCGGTGTTCTCCTTTAGCGCAAACGCCCCTCAGTGCTTCTGTGCAACAAATCTCACACCGTGCTGCCGATAAATGCAGCCGAATACGTGCTTGCGAATACATTATAGCTTTGCACAACAAGGCTTGGTGATGGCGAGATGCCGCCGGGGGAGATTTCTACTGTTCGCATTTTTTCTCAGGCGAGCTTCTGCACTGTTTCAGATACATTGAGCTTCTCCAGCTGCCGAGTTGGATCAATCACATGAACGCTCGCTGTGGACGCAGCCCGGAAAATTTATCCGACTTCAGTCGTTTCGAGCAGTGTGCACTTCTGTGGTTGGCTCCTTCCACCAAGCAACTGATTCATATCTAATGGAGGAATAAGTCCCGGCGCACGGAAGTAGTGTTTGTGCAGCACGTTCAAAAAAGCCTTAGGTGTCGAAATTTCTGGAGTACTTTGCCTTGCCACGGCTTCTCTATAGTCATATCATATATATATATATATATATATATATATATATATATAGGCAAAAAAGGGGCGACGAAACTTTCGTGGAAGCGTCTTTACTAAACGTTTTCAGCTGGTGGACCAGCCTTCGTCAGAGTAATGTGACAACAGTTCATACATGGCTTTAAAAGCTCCTTTCAATAACAGGTCAGCGCCATCTGCTCTGGTTAGCATTACAATGCGCATCATAAAATGTCAAGTACTTCAGAAAAAAAAGAAAAAAAGACAAAAATACGAAAACCAGAAGGGTACATACATACTAAAGACATAGTTAAAGATTCCCTTACATGTACAGTGACGTGATACTATGCTTATACATAGTTAAGAGATGTAGATGTGTAATGACATTGCTTGGCAGCATAAGAACAATCTTAGTGATATGTGAACGTATAATGGAAGCCACTGTGAAATGATTGAAGATAATAAAAAATAAAAAAAGGCAGACATAGAAGGCATGATTTAGGTGGTACAATTTGAAACCAGTGCATCATCGCTCTTAATCTATGGAAAGACAGGTCAGTTTTCCTTTGTTTTCGTTGATTCCAGCTGAAACAGTGTTAAATTTATGAATGAGATATGATTCGCGCAGTTCACGATCATGGCTGGTGCGGAATCCCGATTCTAGTATCGTGACTTTGAGGTTACTAAATGAGTGGCCGGGCATGTTCACATGCTTTGATAATGGAAGGTTTGGTTGGGTTTTAGCATGCGATCTGTGATTGTTGAAACGTATTCTGAATGGGGTTTCAGTGTGGCCTATGTATTGCATATGGCAGGTGCCACACTCAAGTAAATACACTACATTGGATGAATCACAATTAAAGCTTCCCCTAATTGTGAAAATGAATTGGTTAGATGTGCTGGTGGCTGTTAATGACGGTTCTATGTGAGGACAAACTTTACAACGGGGTTTGTTGCAGCGGCTACAACCAGTACGGTTAGTAGTAGCAATTTTAGATGACGTCAGGATGTCACCTATGTTTTTTGAGCGCCTATACACTACTCGAGGGGGTTCAGGAAAGACCGCTTTTAGTCTGTCGCTTTGGGTGAGGATGTTGTAATGGTTACGCAGTATACCTTGAACTTTGGGGATGGACGCTGAGTGTGTTAGTACTAAATTGGCTGACTGAAGCCCGTTGCTTTTTATGCTACCTTTTAAACAGTCATTCGATCGCGTCCTCTGGCTCGGTGTATCGCGTCGTCAATAATTTTTTCTGGATATTTTCGCTTTAGAAGCTTCTTTTTCAGATCATGGCAGCAAGAATTGAAATCTTGATCTTCAGAGCATATGCGCCTAAAGCGCGTTGCCTGGCTATATGGAATTCCAGTCTTCCAATGGCGCACGTGGCTACTTTCAAAATGAAGAAACTGCTGATTATCGGTTGGCTTTTTAAAAAGCTTCGTAATTAGGCGTCCATGGGAAATGGTAATCCTGACGTCGAGAAAGGCTACAGACAAGGGTGAGTAAGTATGGGAGAATGTTATAGCGGGATGTACCTGGTTGAATTTCGCTATAAAGTTTAGAAGTTCTGTTTCACCATGTGTCCAAATAAAAAATATGTCATCGATGTAGCGTTTGAAATGCTCAGGCTTTAGTGGCACACTCTTAAGAAACGAGTCTTCGAGCACTCCCATGAAGATGTTCGCGTATGTAGGGCCTATCTTTGTACCCATCGATGTTCCACTGATCTGTACGTAATGAGAGCCATTGAATTCGAAGTTATTCAACTCGAGAATGAGCTTCAGCAGTGTTTCGAGAGTTGACGTGTCAATTAGCTTGTCAGATTTCGAGTGGTCATATGAATCTAAAACAGCCTGTATACCGTCCTTGTGGGGTATGTTAGTGTAGAGGGAGGTGACGTCCATCGTCACCAGAAGCGAACCATCGGGCACTGTTAGGTGTGATATACCATTAAGAAAATCGTTGGTATCCTTAACAAAGGAAGCGAATGTGGGCGGAAGAAATTTTATCAAACTCTCAGTGTAACGAGATATGTTTTCTGTTACTGTTCGAATGCCTGAAACAATGGGACGGCCTGGATTTCCTGACTTGTGTATCTTTGGGAGCAGGTAAAATCTTCCGGCAACAGGGCTAAGCGGAATGAGGCTGCGTGCTGTCTTATCGTCAACCCTTTTCTTTTTTACTAATGCCTTAATGGTGTCTTTTATGATGACAAGAAAGTCAGTGGTAGGATCAGCGGGAAGTTGTTTGTAAAAAGCAGTGTCAGATAACTGTCGTACGGCTTCTTTTATGTAACTTTCTTTGCCCATTATCACAATCGAGCCGCCCTTGTCTGCTGGTTTTATGATAATATCATCACGTGCATTTAAACTTTTAAGAGCGTCAAATTCACTGGCAGAAAGGTTTTTTTGGAACGGGCTACGCGTTTTGTAAGCGTTGAGTACATCACGTGAGACAGCTTTGATGTAAAGGTCTAGGCATTTATCCCTTTGCGAGGCGGGCGTCCATTGTGTCGCGGACGGTACAGCCGGGCGAGCTCCCTTGTTGCTAGCATGGTCGTGAAAA
This sequence comes from Rhipicephalus microplus, assembly GCF_013339725.1. Lineage (NCBI taxonomy): Eukaryota > Metazoa > Arthropoda > Arachnida > Ixodida > Ixodidae > Rhipicephalus > Rhipicephalus microplus. The sequence continues at coordinate 125,782,273 of NC_051169.1, forward strand.
TACTCTTTTAGCCTGAGATTACGAGCGAAATTATCTATATCCTTCATCAACTGAAATTCATCAAACCCGCCAGAAGTTGGACAGAAGTTCAGGCCTTTTGAAAGAACCCTTTCCTCTGCAGGGAGGATGGTAACGTCAGAAAGGTTGACTATATTGGCGTCTTGTTGGCTTATCTCCGGCAATGTTTCAGGTGTTCTGATTAAAGCAATTGGCGAACTCCTCATTTTTTTCATGTAGGGTGCTGCTGGAACATCGTCCCGCAATAGTTTCCGAGCTTTTATTTTGCCTAAGGCGTTTAGCTTTCTTTCCTCATGTACATTCAGCAAATGTGCTTCGTGAGGAACGAGTTGCCTGGATAGAGTAGTTTCTTCTTTCAGAAGCTTACCAATTGACGTTTCATAGTGATTTATGATAATGCGAACAAGCTCAAGTGAAGCATTGGTCAGCACATCCCGCCACCTAAGCCTATTTGCATTTGACAGTTCAGAGGTAGCAGGGTTCACATAAAGCCTAAGACCTTTGGGAATTTTAGAAGCATTTACATACTCCCTGAGGCACGCAACATGCAGTTCCGCGCGAATGCGTTTTTCAGTCACCTTCCGGCACTTAAGAAAACATGCAGAAGCAGTACCTAAATTTTGATTACCAGAGAAGTCCTGTAGTCACTGGCTACTTGCGGCTGGATTGTTCGGAGACTTGGAGTTCCGAACGTAGGTTGACACTCTGTCTCTTGATCTTGAATTCTGTTTCGGGGAGATTGGGGGCTGTTCTGCCGAGTGGTCACACCAGGACGACGTGGCGTCAAGCATTCTCCTGGGGAAAAGCTGGCGGATGTGGCTTGCTATGAGGCTTGAACCCTCGAAGCTGGGATGTAGTCCATCGGCAGCGAGGACTCGATAGGCAGGTATCCATTCAAAACCATGATCAATGAAGTAGACTGCACTGGATCGATTACAGAAGTTGCGCAGCATGCCGTTGAGCTTGCAGGCTTCCGAGTTACATCGTCGGACGAAACCTTGATTTCTGCCGCCATATCTCTGATTTGGGCTTCTTGGTAATATCAGGCTGACATAAATCCGGGATATCTTGGGTCGCTCTATCCGAATGTGATCGATTAATGAGCGGTATTTGTGGAAAGCTGTTTCGCCACTCGCGGAAGATAAGTCGTTGGTACCGACATGCAGTACGAGGGTCCTTGTGGTGTCAGGTACGAAGTCTAGCAGAAAGTGCACATCTCCAATTCGGGCACCAGGTTGAGTTATGAAAGCAGGCGTACCTTGTTGATGTGGATTAAAGTACTGATGCACGTACTTCATTTGCGAGTCACCGATGATGGTTGTGTTGGCGGGAGTCTTTGGGTACTTCCAGAAAGTCGTCTTTGCAAGGTCCATTGCGGTATATATACCAGGTTCTTTGAACGTCATTCACGCTGGACCCGACGTATTGTAGGCAAAAAAGGGGCGACGAAACTTTCGTGGAAGCGTCTTTACTAAACGTTTTCAGCTGGTGGACCAGCCTTCGTCAGAGTAATGTGACAACAGTTCATACATGGCTTTAAAAGCTCATTTCAATAACAGGTCAGCGCCATCTGCTCTGGTTAGCATTACAATGCGCATCATAAAATGTCAAGTACTTCAGAAAAAAAGAAAAAAAGACAAAAATACGAAAACCAGAAGGGTACATACATACTAAAGACATAGTTAAAGATTCCCTTACATGTACAGTGACGTGATACTATGCTTATACATAGTTAAGAGATGTAGATGTGTAATGACATTGCTTGGCAGCATAAGAACAATCTTAGTGATATGTGAACGTATAATGGAAGCCACTGTGAAATGATTGAAGATAATAAAAAATAAAAAAAGGCAGACATAGAAGGCATGATTTAGGTGGTACAATTTGAAACCAGTGCATCATCGCTCTTAATCTATGGAAAGACAGGTCAGTTTTCCTTTGTTTTCGTTGATTCCAGCTGAAACAGTGTTAAATTTATGAATGAGATATGATTCGCGCAGTTCACGATCATGGACTTCTCTGGTCCATGATCGTGAAGTCTGCCAGTACGAGATCCTCGTTAATGAATAGGGCAGAAGTTTAAACTTAAGGGCTCGTTTTGAACCGAACCTGCAACCTTCGAATAACGCGTTCGAGGCTTTACCACTGAGCTACCACAGCAATCCCCTCATCCCCCCAGCCACTCTTTCAGGTATCATTGTGAATTTTATATATATATATATATATATATATATATATATATATATATATATATATATATATATATATATATATATATATATATATATATATATATATATATATATGGTATTTGGAAGAAATGATAGCGAGCCCGATAAAATAGAAAATAAGAATTTCGTTCAATATGCACTGCATATTTTCAGTAATGTTTCATCTAGTAGACCAGACTTTAGAAAAGTGAGAGAGAGTGATCAACGCAGTACGGTTTTCCTAAGAAGCCAGGAATCACAGTTTTGCAAACCGTCAAGCTGGACTTGTTTGCGTGCATGATGATGCCGCACAAGAAATTTGCCGACGGTTCAGGTGTGCAGAGCCCCGTGTCTTCGATATCGATTTAGCCAGACAGACGAAACGCGACAGGCATCAAATGAGAGCCAGCGTGAGCGTTTCGTAAGCGACTGTCATAGTGCAAGGCCGTTTCGAAAAACCGAAATTCGGTATACAGTGAACAAAACGGAATGTAGAAACACCACCTATATTGACGTATAGAAGACCGCAATGAAGACTGAATGGAAAAGTAGCAAGCGGCTGTGCAATCGTTGATATTTGAAAAATGTGCTGAGCGGTGAGA